>CM062825.1:7494165-7824369 GCA_031772345.1 Himalopsyche anomala | reverse complement strand
ATTTAAAATATCGTCGATCGCAGGCCACTTCCAGTTTGACCCTGCCATTGTCATGGTCTTAACTTGCACTTCATTACCGGTTGTATTGCTACCTAGAACAAGACCAGGAAACAATTCGCCTTCATAGATCACAACAACGTATTCGCCAGTATCAAATGATGCCATAATTTATTTGTGAACTTTAGCCACTTTTGCAGAATTCTGTTGTTTTGCTGCCTTTTCATCGAATCTTAATTTTCTTTTCAGCCGTCTCTCAGCTATATCATTTTCTTTCATGTCTTTGTCCAATTTTTGATTTCGAAGATGTGCAAGGAATTCTTTTGAAGTTGCTACAACAGGAGTGACCTTCTTCAAATTTATTAACTTTTTAGACTGTGGCGCAGCTTCTAGCCAATACAGTGCATTCTTAAACGGCGTTGGGTACACTGTATCATTTGAATTTTCCTGGTGAGGTACTGGATTAGGTGTAAGCTGCTTCTGTGGGGTTGCCAGTTTTTTCATTATTTTGTCATCAGCTATTAAGACTGTACCATCATTTAAAACGTTCAGGTCAATAACGTCACCTTCTTTGAACCGAAAACTTTCGTCCAGATTGGTTACATCGTAGGTCATACGAGAAAGCGGATCCTTATTGATGCTTATTTTGTGCCACAATTCAAATAAACTTTTGTGCTGAAGATCACCGTCCCAATCCAAAGAAGAACTTTGAAATTCTGTTAATAAGGCGCTATTTTGCTTTCCAAAATATCGAAGAATGTCTCGTCTAAAATAAAAATTAAATATTTAAGTATTTATTATAAGTAATCAAATATCAAACTACTTAATGTAAGTCGTGGGTGCTTATATACCGGCAGTAGGTCCTAATTTTTTGAAACCAATTCTTGATGTTGTTCTCTGTTAATTTTGATCGGGCCGAAGTAAGGTTCTGTGAAACTCTTTGCACCAATTCCGGGTGTCTTTTTAAAAAACAGCTAAACCATTTCTTTCCAGGTCTTCCACCAGTAAATGGATTTTCTCTGCTTAAAGTTTTGGTGAGTTCTGCGACAGAGTCCTGAAACTGAGGCTTCATTATTGGAAATCCTGGCTTAGCTCATTCCCTATACTTACCACTAATCTTATCACGCAATGTGGTACGTGGTATACTATATTTTTTACTTATTGCCAGTACGGAACTCTAACGGAGTATAAACATTTTTTTGTGCCAACCATTTCATAAAATTTAATATTTGAAAATTAAGGTAAAATAATGACCCAATCACCGATTATGGTTCCTTTTACCGCCAATTAAATTAAAGCTGTATTTTATCAATTACATTATTACGGCATTGGTATTTTTGAAACAAATTATGTTTATTTAATCATTTTCTTTATAAATTATATGAAAAATATTGCAATATTTAAGTTTATCTAGCTTAAATTTGCATTTTTGTATATGTTTATGTGGAGCCTATCACCGCCATGGCCAATGCCCTATTACCGCCACTATATTTTTGCTGATGCTTTTACGGGATGAGCAATGTACAGTAGAAGTGGCGGTGATTGGACCAACACAAATATAACTTGTGTTGTTCACTTTAACATTTGAAAAATGTATTAAATACTTATAATTTACATTCAAAAATTCAATGTTTTCAAACTCTATTACCGCCAGGGGTGGCGGTATTTGGTTCCCATATAATAATTAATGGGTCCAATCACCGCCACGCAATATTTTCTATTTTTATCACTTAAAAAATATTAATTAAGGATTTTAACTTACTTTAGAGTGTTCCGAATATGTTATTTATTACAAACTAAACGTAACTTTCATACATATTCAATTAATTTTGTTTTAAATCGAAAAATAACATTTAACCATTTCTTAACAAAGTGCTTAACGAAAAGCCAAATCACAACTGTAGCGCCGAGCTCTTGCAGAAGACTGAGATTTCCGATAAAATAAATACAGTTAGCTACAAAACAACAAATGACACGTGATCACTATGCATTCGTATTTACCGTGCAATATATTTTGTTGAGAAAATTTTAACGGTTTTCTTGTTATTTCGAGAACATTCTTACGGTGGCGGTAGTTGGTGTAGTGGCGGTGATGGGTGCTCTTACCTTATTTGTATTCCGTGATAACTTTACTGTTTTTTTTAAGGCATCGTATGATTGTTGGTAATCACATGACGCTTCTAAACCATTGCACGTTTCACTCCCAAGTGTTGTTATAAAATAATACGAAAATTGTATAAATACCACAGTCACACAGCGGTGGGCTGCGTTAATTCGCTAACAAGGGGCTCGCTTAATCTCAAAGCAATTCTCGGTGTTCCGGGGAGGAGTATTTTTTTTTATCACTCCTATGCAATTATATGCAATATAAGCAATCGATTGTTACTCAATCCACTTGTAATATGTAACAATATGCAATTTACCTTCAACTTATCAATCTAAATGGCTAAAAATGTATTACTGTGTATACTGAAGCTGTCTTAAATAATATATGAGTCAGAAATTGTAGTTATACACTTATTTGATCTGAGAATATTGTTTTCTTTTAAATTAACAAGGGGCTCGCCGGCTTTAGTAAATTTTAACAAGGGGCTCGCGCGAGCCCCACCGAGCCCCCTCCAGCCCATCCCTGCAGTCACTCAAATGAAAATTACTTATTTAGAGTACAATACAGTGGAACCCCCAATTACACTACCCCGAATTACGCGATGGCTTGAAATATTCGCCGCAAATCCCCCAATTGCACGGTCGCATTCCATTGTCGTTACTGCGAGACGGTCGTCTGTGCAGCGCATACAGTCAAACGTATGTGTATTCAACACGTGCCAGGCTGTACACGTATAGCGGGCACCTGTCTATGTGTGAGATTTTGGCACGCTTTGCATTTTATCACTCGGTATCTGAATATTTCGTCAATACTTTTTTTTTGCGAAACTAAGGGAAATCCTAGTTTTGCATTTTTTGCGGAAAAAAACCAAATCCTTAATTTTTTATGAAATTCACACCCCCAATTACACTACCCCGAATAACACTGTCTCGACTTTGGTGTAAATGGGGGTTTTACTGCATAAAAAAATACTCAAAATAACTTTTTTAGAAATTTGTTATCAATCAATTCCTTTCACATTTGTGGTTGTATGTAGGTACGTTATGGTAGATGTTTTTGTTATGTCACATGTGTTATGGCGTTCAACGGTCGAATACTTCGTTAATTCATTTACGTGAAGAATGCATTGGCTCACTTTCTCTTATATGATTGCAGTATAATATAATACATATGATTACGTATGTATTAATTGTTGACAATCACTTTTTAGCACCCTCAAATGACACATTTTTTCGGTCCAGCTGAATTTTCCAATATCTTACATATAAAAATGAATGTTTGTTTGTTTGTTCGTACTCTATAGGCTGCCAAACCGCCGATCCAATTGCAACAAAACTTCGACAAACTTTTTGCTTGCACTTCCGGGAAGGTTATAGGAATAGTAAAATTAACTTACTAATCCTTATATATAAAAATCAATGTTTGTATGTCTGCCATACGGTTCATTTTGACAACTACTGACATGATTGCACTAGCGCGAAGGTTATGGTACAATTAACTTACAGTAGGTGGCGCGTGTGTCGTACCATATACAATCGGCAGCAAACGTCAAACAGACATAAAAAGGAAACGTGCATTTCAACAAACACAATTAGAACACAAACACTCTTTCTTTGAGTGGCATTGCAACGCTTGCCGGGATAAATAAAAAAAAAAAAAAAACGATGTGCATGATTTTAATATTACAAATTCTTCACTGCGAATCCGCCGTGAAATTTCCCAGCGTAAAAAAAATGAACAAAAAACTGACCAGTCCACTGTGACTTCAATCCACTATTAAAAGGCTTATGTTGCATGAATACATATTGCTTCTTTGCGGCGACACTATCGGGGGCACGGGGCGTATACATGAAAAGAATAACCACAGCAGAAGCGAACCTTGGCGAATACCAAGTACGTACTCTCGCTTGTATCTTTCGGCCTGGCACAGTTTTGTAAAAGATTTCTTTTTTTTTGCTGTGTACCTAAGTACTCGTAGGGTGCTTGAGAATGGCGAGGAGGGCTGAAGTGGTTTTGTTCCTATGATAAATCCTGACCTACGTGTGCCGCAGGTGAGGATTTTCATTACGCCTTTTCTACGTGTTGATGAAAAGACGCTGGGTCGAATTCACATATTCCGAGGTCACTTATCACATTAATTTATATTTTACATGGGCTAATCTTTTTCGCCAGAAATGGCTTTAAACTCAATGATACACTCATTTCTTATATAAACACGAAACATTCATTTACTAAGTGTCAGTTCAAGTTCATCCGTGCACTTGGATGCCTGAAAATGCCGAAAGACGAAACCCGGGTCGTTAGTGACAGAATCTGTGAGAATGTACATAGTTTAAATGATTCAATTTTAATATTGAAGTTCCACCAGGCAGGCACCTTCAGTCGAAATCTTAAATTATATATATATATATCTATTTGCATATATTATATATACTTATGTCGCCTGCTGTGGCCCTGTTGGTTAGAGCTTGCTCTACCGATCCGCAGGTCTGGGTTCAATTCCCGGTAAGATAACAGTGAAATTGAAAATTATTTAACTCAAAGTTGTGATCGAAGACTGGGTGTTGTGATGTAAATTCACATTATTTCCTCTCCACCCATCCTTCTGATCCTTTAATAACTGAGTGTAGCAATATTGATTAGTTAACCACAAGTCCTGTTCTAGTCTCATCCTTATTTACCTACTACTCAATTTGAAAAAAGTGAGATTGAACGACTGAGTAACAAACAGTTCTCGTAGTTTAAATGATTCAATTTTAATATTGAAGTTCCACCAGGCAGGCACCTTCAGTCGAAATCTTAAATTTTCTTTTAATGTAATGTCTTTCCACCAGAATTGACAGTGAACATATTGAAATATATGTAAAAAGTTATTTAAAAAGTTTAAGCGATAAAAAGACTACCAGCCAGAAAGCGGTCCTGACCTTTATTTAAAACGTGAATTAAGTAAAAATGGTGTTATTGCATTAAAATATATCGATTGTAAAAATGGTTTTTTTGTTGACAACAATATTGAAATCCAAGAATCAGCATGGAATATTTTTTGATGCACGGGATGTTAATTCTAAATTATGTTTGAATTGAGCGGAAGGCGTTTTTACATATTTAATTTATCCTTCTCGACGCTTTCAATTATTTGCCATTACTCTGTCAGAAATTCCTTTCTGTTTTTATAAGGTGATGGCGTTCTTATAAACAGTGTAATTTTCGATGCATTTTTAAGCGTCTCGCAACGTTGGTCCGTAAGAGTGTTTTTTGATTCACCCGCAACAGGGATTTTTGGCCAGGGGTGAAGCCTTAAAATATGACTACATGTTTAATTTATACTTAAAATGAACTTCCACAAAGTCACCGCCGGATCCTTCAAAAATATACAATTTGCCGTTGAGTTGTATTTTCGAAGTGATATTACACTTTGAAATCGTTTGTATTTTTTTTTCATCCATGTCCGCTCCCGATGTGGAGCTTCCAATAATGGTGGTATCTCAACAGAAGTTTTCTCTCTCGAAGAACCTCTCTTTTTCAAAGAGAGTAGTAGGGTTGGAAGGATAAGGCTAGGATATGGCTGGTGATTAACTTATCGCCCTCGCTACGCCCAGTAATTCAAGGATCTGAAGGGTGGGAGGGAATTTTTTGGAAATCACAAACACCCATGTTTTCGAACACAAATCCTTTGATCGAAAAAATGCTGTTTGTACTGGGATTTGAACCTGTTAGATCCGGCATGGAAGCCAACTACGATAACCGCTGCGTTCGACAATAACGGTCTGCGCCATATACCATAGACCGTTTTGTATATCGGGATTTTTATATTTTTATGTGCGCGAGCAGCTTAGAGGGAACGTTGAGTCCTTAACGCAGTGGTTTCCGCCCTTTTTGTCATTGCGCCTCCCTTTGAAGAAAAAAATATCTTCGCGCCTCCCCATAATTTATTTCATATAGTAATAAAGACACGTTTTAAAGGGTAAATAAATATGTTGGACTGTTCGCGCCTCCCTTTGCAATAGTCCATGCCTCCCCAGGGAGGCGCGCCTCCCAGGATGGAAATCGCTGCCTTAAGGTTAAATCAATATTTTTGACATCCCCTACGCATTTTCCTCGCTGTGGCGTATACGTTTTATGCAGATCTCTAAATTTATCCTGTATTATGTTGCACCCCTAGAATTAACATCTATTCGTATACCTTGACACCAGACGGGATGTGAACCCACCGTCACAGGTGACCTGCAGACCGTTAAACCGCGGTGTTGCATGCATCGTGTACTCATTCCTGTTGCAAGGAAATTGAAATAATTATAAATTCGGCCCCTTCGAAGCGTAACACTACCATGGGAAGTGGTCGTTTATTGAGGTATTCGTTTTCACCTCTGCGGTGGTCTTTTCTTTAGTCCCTCGATAATTTGTAAAATAGATCTCACCTGCTGATGATGCAGTCTATGACATTCATTCAGCTTGACCAATTTTATTAGACTGATTTCGGAATTTGCACAGGCACTTAGTAATATTTTATTCTCAATATCGAACATCGAATAATCCGTGTTTCAAATATTGTTGCCAGATTGTGATTCCGAGACATTTGTTCTATTTGCTGACTTTTGAATCCAAAACCCAGGAATTTACCGATTTGCCCAAAATACCAGCGTGACTCGTTTTTTTAGCGATTCCCAAGACTTTTGAATCGAAGTTAAATAGTTTTCGCATAATTTCCGGGACAATTTAGTACTCATCCGGGATACGGGACGGCGATTCCAATTCCGGGACAATCCCGGTCAATCCGGTACATCTGGCAACCCTAGTTTCAAATAATATATCTGCTTAATAAAATCTTTTTTTCTTTTGGCAATGCACACCGAAATGTGGACCGAAAGCTTTTATTGGCGTTGTGAGGTGCAACTACGTTCGATTACGCTTGAAGTGAGTCGCAAAAGGTTTCAAAAGTAATGTATTGTGGAATGTTAATCACTTAAACATAATATCGTCGGTATACTGCCAGAAAACGTTAAGTCAAAAAACGGGTGTTTGACTCGAAATATTCTCAAAAAAACAAGCTGACACATATTGCATTTATTTGTTTCAATATATAAAAAAGTAATACGAACTAAGTATATTTCGTTGGCAGTTATTACTGACTAAAACCTATTTATAACGTAACGCTTTTTAACTGTGCAGATTTCTTATTTCTACAGCTACCCAAAGACGATTAGACGACTTGACCTTTTGAGCTGTATTTTTTTTTAGTAAATTGTTGTTTATTCATTTGTTTTATTGTCTACGGCCACGTAACATTTTAGTTCGTTTCATAATATTATACGTCGATTATCTCAAAACATGTTTTCTGGCAGAATACCGACGACATGTCTTCAAACAAAAGTTATATCATGGGTACGACATTGAAAAACGTCAACACTGAATGTTATGAATCGTGTATTTTTATAACCTTTTCCGTTTTATAACCAAGTCGTTAAGCCAGTCTGTATTTTTTTTGATTTTTTTTAATACGTAAATAAATACCATGTTAAGACTTGTCTTTAAGGCATAAGTGAAGAATATACTCATTATTGTAAGATTTGAGGTTATGTATACTGTCCTTTGAATGATAAACTCATTTAAAAAATAACATAAGAAACTGTGTATTTATAAGATCGATTTTTATAAATATTTTTTATAGAATTCGTAGATATTGAAGTGAACACAAAGGTTTATAATTCATCCAACTGATTTTTTCCTTAGATAGGCAATACATATAGTAATTTCTATGTATTATATCTTTTTTTTACTCGTGTTGTTATATAGTTTAAAAAAACTTCTCCATAATACATGTGTCTATAGATATTTAACGTATTATATGTAATCCTTCTGTCGTCTGTCAAATTGGAGTTTCTAAGTTTAATTTTGTTTTCTGGAAAATATTTACAAATAACCCTTTTTCACACATTCGCCCGCGTGATATATTACGCCCTCCCTTTTCTAACCCTTCTCTCCGTAATCCCCGTTACCAGTAAAACCGATGCTAGACACAGTTTTATGTCCAATAAATCTTAAATTATATCCGTTTTCCAATAACCCAACATGATTTGATTCAACGCCATTAATGTGAGGCTTTTTTTTCATTTCAGATCGCCCAGTGGATCAGCGTGTTCGAGAGATGATCGATTCGTGCTGTAGAAGAATTTTTCACCGTTCAATTCTTCTATTGGACAGATTTTCAATTTTAAAATTTTACGACACCGTGTCATTATAAATTATAAAATAATATTGACAATAGCTTCAATTCACTATATCGCCTATTGCTCGTTGTTATTGTTCATGTATAGTTGATTATAATAATGATAGTTGTTAGTGCACCTTTTCTACGTTTTATATAAATTATTAATAATCGATACAACTATAATTCGTTGGGTTAACATTAACTCTATTAAAATTGCTGTTTGTTTAGTCGGTGCGACTGCCTAACCGTTTTACGCGATTTCGCGTCTTTTAATTGTCCGTCGCCATTTTGTGCAAGCACACTTTTAAGATGGCGGGTGATCTCGAATTTCTCGCCAAATGCTCGCAGCTGCTGCAGGTGCTGACTGTCATGGCCTTCGCTGTATCTTCATCTCATGGTAAGTTGCGATCAATTTGTATATTATGTTCTTTATTTGCGTTTGGCACATATTAATGTTTTGTGTGCAAACACAATTTTATCTGCCCATGTGGTCATTCGATATCTGTAATTTCAGTATTATTTGTAACGCTTTTAATTCACTCGGAAGCTTCTTATTGCACAAGATTAATCGCCGTGCAAATACGTTCGTTATTAATTCCAGTTTTGATTTAACATAACAATATCAACATCGTACTCGAAAAGTTACTTTATAATATTATCTGAATCAGCATATTTATGTAATAAGAGGACGGTAGTTTCTTGTGATATTTCTCTACTGTCCAATTATTAAGATTTCAGTATTTAGTTTTGACAGCCTGTTTTATTCTTGTGAATTATGTTAAACCACTCAATAATATATTAAAGTATATAAAACTTATCAATATACGTCGACAGTGTTGACTATATTCTTGCCGAATTTCGGACAGTTACTCTCTTCTTCAAAATATTTATTACAAAATATGATCAAAATTTAGTCGTAAAGATTCAATATTGATGCATCAGTTTCAAAGAAACGCTTGTCACACCTATGTTATAACGATATCAGTGCAATAAAAAGTTTTTATTTTTCAATATGTATACATACATATCGACTGTGGAAAGGAAAAAGGACGTAACCCACACGTATCAAACTTTACAGGAGGCACAGAAAACGTATTTTGGTGATTTTGAACCATATGCAAATTATGAAATATACACAACCTTAAAATGCACAATGAAGTGCACAAAGACTTCTAAGCTGGTTTTTAATTGACATAAAATAATATTAACTAAAGAAATTGTCTAGGAAAAACCTTTTTTTTCAGTCTTTTTTCTTGGTTTCAATTTTCACAAGCTCATCTTTAACTTTGATTATTCCACGTATTGTGTTACAAAATGTGACTCGTGTTTCGCCTCTTTCAGAGGCATCCTCATACTTAAATCTTTTTTCAAACTAAAAAGCTAAATTTAGATACTAATTCGGCATCTGCAGTTTATATCCTTTTGATAGACCGTGTATCAAGTTTGATAAATTGTGATTATCGAAAAAAAAGCTGTTATGAAAAAAATGTGGGTTACGTCCGTTTTTCTTTCCGCAGTCGATATGTACCAGATTTGTAGCAGAGTGGTCAACGTCGTGCTTTCCGATTGCAGTGTCCACGTGTTCTAATCACAGTACTTACTAACACTTTCGTAAATCGATTTATGTTTGAAGGCATTGATGTCTGCGATATCTCAAATTTCCTGCCACCCATCAGATCCTAAAAACATCACGAAACGTCCCAATTATCTTACTATATATCATATCCTAGACGCATCATTCGATCCTTACTCTCTAAAAAAATGAGGGTCAACAACCAATAGTTCTCGTAGAAACACTGCTATTGATAAGCGTCCATTTGCTACAAGCTAAGAGCGGTCTTACATCTTCCAAAAAGGTTTAATTTGATATAGTTGTTTATTATTAAGTTAGATAACTACCATACTCTCGCCTAAGTACCCCATTTTCGCAATGTAACATAAATCAAACGAAATGAAGTTCCAGTTTGCAAAACAACTTTGATGTGACTTGGTTATCTATCTTTCTGTATTATTTACCACTATTGGGTATGTCATATGAATCTGAGGATATATTTCAGAGCATTTTGAAAGTACATTCTTCCCCCTGCCTTTCTGATATTTTTCCGATTACAGCAGGGGTTGTCGGGAAAAGGGTTGAAATGAACTGTCTTCGTGATGATCAAAAAGAAAGATATTAAGTGTTTTGTGTGTATGCTTACAAATGTGAAATGGTTTCGTATGCGACATTCCTAAATCGTATTTATTATTGGAACCCGTAAAATGTTCAATGAAATTACACTAGAAATTGTTGCAATAGATGTGTTTTTTTTTTCATAATATTTTCCGTTTTCTTAAATGAAATATTATCTAAATATTTAAACAACAAACGCGGTCGTTTTTAGCTAGAAAGCACACTCAACTGTTGAAAATCAGTCTAACGAGCTAACTTCAAATAAGGATTATGGCACAAGTTGCAGATTAAAATCAATACATTGCTTATCTAAATCTGATATAACGGAACATTTTTTTGACCTGATCGTTGTTTTAAAATGGTAACAATATAAAATTTAAATAGTTTAAATATAATTGAAATTGATCACAAACCAAAATAATTAATACAACCTTAAACGATATAACTTTAAGAAATTATAATTATAGCTGTAATACAGTGTTTCTTAACCGGTGCACCGCGAGCTTATTGCAAGTGCACCGCGAAAAAAATGGTAAAAACGAAAAAATCCGCCAAATAGTGAAAACCGAAAAAGTCAAAAAAAAAATTTGTCAACATATTTCTTTCGATCTCTTAATTCTGGTGCACCGTCACTTTTTCCCATGATCAAATGTGCTCCGTGACTTCGAAAAGGTTAAGAACCACTGCTGTAATGTAATGATAAATACCTCAAATGTGTTCACTTTATCTTTTGTGTATCATTGATAAAACTCAACCCAAGGATTGAAATGTAAATAAAGTTACGTTATATTTTGTCATTCATCTATAATCTATATTGGGTAAATATAATGAAGATAACATAAACCTTGTCAAACCAAATCTTTACAGTGTTACAGTACAAGCCATCGATTATTTTTAAGTGTAAAATCGTTTATCTACATTATCAAATATGTACGTACTTTACAAATCGAGAGCGCGATGTATGCCGTCAGAAATGATTGAGTTAGAAACTCATTTCGATTGTAAAGAAATATTGATGTTGCAATATTTGAAAGTTCGGAATGCGCAATACAATCGGAAGCGCTTTAACCCTTTGCGGTCGAGTGCAGTAGTAGGTGTACGCACATTTCGATCGGGCGTACATATCCGACCCCGCGATTATTGCGGTGCCGCGAGCGATACGATGCAGCGCAGACCCAAAGGACATGTCGTGTGCGGCGTCGAACTTTGCCTCCCGCTACTGGGCCCCCGATCGGCAATGACAGGGGTCTGAATATGGGTGAGCCGCTGATCTTTTTTTATCTGGACACCATTTGTAACTTTTTTTGTTCTAAAATATTGCTCCTTTCTCAAAGTGATCAGCAATTAGTGTCGGATTCTGCTGTCAGGTGGGAGCGTTGCTAATCCAACTCGGTTCTCGTTGCTTATACCGTTTTAACCCTCCGAGGACGAACGTGGCCATATGGTAACAGTAAAAACTGTTGTCTATTGATACCACTGTTCATCTTTTTTATACCTGAATATCGTTGCCGTCACACAATTTTTATTAAAAAAATACAGACTTCAGCTAGTCATCAGCCGCGGGTACGGAAACAATGGACTTTTTTAAATGTTAGTTATTATTTTATCATAATTTTTAATTATTTATACCACTCTTACTAATTGAAATAATGTTGATTTAAAGAGGTCAAATTGTATAAAATATTTTTTTGAAAATTCACGTCTAGCTATATTTCAACCCCGAATATTCGTGTGACCATACGGTCACGCTCATCCCTACTACTGTCCTTACACAATATTACACGTTGTCCACAAGCATGAGCATAACCATATAGTCACGCGGGGTTTCCATACAACGACGAAACAAAAGTTATCTGTGAGTTCAATATGGCTTAATTTTTTTTTTAAAAACTATCGTCTCTGAGGGTTAACCCGAATTTAACGTGCCCTGTTTATTTACAACAGAATTTTAGGGAAAAAAAAACAAGAAACATTGAATGTCAGTTTAATTTAATGCCATGTCGAATACTTGTATCGATTTGAGTGTATGTTTTTTTTCTTTTCCACTTCTTCAAGATTGTATTTATTATAAAGGTTACTTATGAAGGAACTTACGTCACTGCTATAATTGCGAGAGAGGAGTAAAAAACCATTAACCACCTCTGACGAAGAAAAAGCATCCGTTAACTGTTGCTTTACCCAAATGCGCCAGACTGGACCGGCTAAAACTAGCGTACGAACAGTGATGAGAAAGTCGCATTACATACATGAATGTATGGTGTATATATGTATATACCTCGGATATAACTTTTTCTTCGCCCTCTGTGGTCTTAGTTAGTAAGAGTTTTGTCCTAGCGATCAGCTGGACCGAGTTCAGTCACTGCAGGGTCAGTTTTTTTCTAATCACATTTGAGATCATGTACGTGTGTTGTCCTCATGTCCTCAAGCTGATCTCAAGAGATCTATAAAAACCTTATCTTGATGATTTTCTAATTTCAATATCTTCGTGTCGTCATTTTTGTTGTATTTTTCAAAAAAAATATGCGTATTTTTTGACAAACGTGTCTTAGCGAGAATTTAAACTTCAATTAATTTAATAAAAACACAATAATCCTTTGTACTTCATTCCACTTTATTTAATATGTCAGGACCGGTTTCGCTCATTACGAGCATCGTCAACTGATTTGTTTCTTTTGCCAGATGAAAGAGATTGGAGAATAACTAAAATCCGTTCGCTCTTTTTGTTGTTCGAAGCGAGCACGGGATGCGATTCGCAATTCGTGAGTTCTTTCGCTTCTATTTTTTTTAACGTTTGTATAAAAATGTTTTATTTAATAAATCAGCGTAATTTTAAAAGTGATAAATCCACAAAATAGCTCTTTAAACTCATTATTACGAGGTACGATTAGATTGAAAAATATTAAATGTTTTAAGTTCTCCGTAATTCAGATATTTAATAATTCAGCATTTTTATAAGCAAAAAAAGACAATTCAAACAATATTATCTACATAATGCATAGCTATATTGATTAATCGAAAAACTAAATAACACATTTCGCGTGTAAGTTAATATCAACCGAGGTATATGCATATATGTAATTAAAGAAATCAAACGTAACGCTTCTAATCATTCAAAGAGAATTGAAAAAAAATAATAAACCATGTATTATATAATATGTATCATCGCATCTGATAGGAAAATGCCAAATTAAAAATTAATGCCGTCAACATTAGGGCAATCCCGGACCTTTTATGTGATCCCTGAATTTTGGGATTGACAATTTTTCGTGTATATATTTGGGATTCGAGATTGAAAAATTTTTGCTCGGCGATTTCAAAATCATGGGATTTTTCAAACATTTCCGGATTTCGGAATTAATCGTATAAAATGTTCTGGCGCACGCCGAAATAGTTATTGACAAAGATTTTAAAAACTGTAGAACTACATACGTCGCTATATTTACACTATTATTTTGCACATGGAAATGAAGATATGTAGTATATTTTCTTTCAGTTCCATATATATGTGTATGATCGAAATATGGATTTATCAACGATCCAATAAACTGAATTAAAATTATCACTGTTATACAACACAGAATAGATGTGTCAAAACTTTGGTTAGCCTTTTTAAAAAAATACCAATTTCTAGTTGTATCACTTTGGAACTAAGTCGTCGATATTCTCAAAACACGCACAATCAATCGTTTCAATGTTTTTGCTTGTAAGAAAGTGATAAAGTCAGTCCGCTTTGATATATTATACATGTAGCTTAATTTATTTTTTAATTGAACTTAAAATAAATGGCTTTTGATACTAATGTATCTATATATTACATATATTTATATATTTGGAGAAAGAGACTTCAGACACGGTCAGCTGAATTCTTTATAACAGACGCTCGTGATTTACGTAAATTGCTACTGATTTGTATACCTTTGGGATTGATTACGTTATGTGAAAAAAACACATCGCAATCCCTGGTCTGGTGATAGACGACACCCACCCCCTCTATTATTCGGCGGAGCAGCTTTGATCGCGTCTCCGGCAAAGCCCGGGGCCGTCATCTGGTCGTCAGCGGCAGTTTGTTATGTCTACTGTCCGTCTGTACTCTCTGATCTGTCTGTCTGTCTATCTCTGTATACATTCACGTTTGTTTCTCTATCTACGACTGTTTGTCAAATAATATGCCGCCGGATGGATTAGGGCGTCGTCCGGGGGACGCGCGGCGTACAGCCCTCGGGGAAGGTGCCCTTACCTACGACCCCTGATATGACGTCACATTTACTAAATATTGCATTTTACGCCGGTACAGAATAACCTCGATATAACCAGCGGTTGGCTGCCGGGCCTCGGTTTATATTAAAGCAATTCTCTGTGTTCTGAAGAAGCAGTGAGTTTTTGTTTATCTCTCCGATGGAATACTTAAATAAGCAGTCGATTGTTACTTAATACACTTAAAATATGTAACGATATTCAATTTACCTTAAATTTTTCAATGTAAATGGCCAAAAATGTACTACTTTGTACAGTAAAACCCCCATTTACACTAGAGTCGGGACCGTGTAATTGGGGGTGTGAATCTTATACAAAATTAGAGATTTGGTTTTTTTCCGCGGAAAATGTAAAACTAAGATTTCCGTCCGTTTTGCAAAAAAAATATGGACGAAATATTTAGTTTTTGTAGTAGTAAATGTCCCGCACACATACAGACGCCCAGCTATGCGTGTGTAGCCTGGCACGTGTTGAACACACAGACGCTAGCCAACATTTGACTGTATGCGCGGCACAGACGACCGTTTCGTAGTAACGACAATGGAATGCGACCGTGCAATCAGGGGATTTGCGGCAAATATTTCAAGTCAGCGCGTAATTCGGGGTAGTTTAATTGGGAGTTCCACTTTATACTGCGGCCGTCCTAGATAATAAATGACAGAAATTGCAGTTATGTACTCGTTGATCCGAGAATATTGTTTTCTCTTAAATTTACAAGGGGCTCGCCTCCATTAGTAAAAATCAATAAGGGGCTCGCGCGAGCTCCAATGAGCACCATCCAGGCTACCCCTGGATATAACGCACTAATTCGTACACATATTCAAAACATAGTTAATCCAATTTTTTTGTTCATTGAACGTCGACTTTTTCGTTAGGTTTTGTTTATTTTATTAGTCAACACATGATAGCTTGGTGTGACTTAGTGAAACAAGAATCATCGACCGGCGCATAAGCGTATCATTCGCAGATAAATTATATTGTTTACCGAATATTGGATTTGAACGCGTATAACATTAAAACTATTCACATAACGGAAATTCTGCTCGTTAATATAGATTTTTTTATTGTACCCTTTCCTTTCGGCTTAATCGCAATTTACACGTTTTTTACAAACGGCCATAGCAATTAGTTTGGGTTGTCCGGTTCACGTGAGGGCGAACCGCAGCAATCGATTCTGCTCGTTCGGAATTCATCTCATGACAGTTACTTAAAACAATGTTTCTTAAAACCTTTTTAAATCCGCGGACCGCAAATGTAAGATTTTAAAAAATGGATATCAAATATTTTTGAACGGCAGACAATTTTTGCGGCCCACCCGGAAATCTTCGCCGACCACCGGTTTAGAAACATTAACACCTAAACAATAAACACAACATATCCAGGTGAACTAAAGAGTAGCAAAAATTTCCAACAATCACACGTTTCAGAAGTTGTGTTTTTGTGGTAATATTATGCACTTGCTTGGAGCAGAAGTTTATTGTAGTTATCTATTTACCTGTAACATTAATATCGTGTACAAGCGTCGTTAATTTTCGATTTGCAGTCACGTCATTACGATTTCATTGGCGATGATGCAATGCAGTTTTGTTTATTTGGTACGTAACGAATTATACGTTAGTAATAAAATGGAAAAAAAATATTATGTATATTATTCTCACAAGAAACAGGCGACTCGGCCTTCTGTGGAAGCCCATTCACTTTCAAGTATCGGCCGGTCCGACTGACGTTATTGATTAAACAAGCATTTATAGGACAGTCCTCGTACATGGAATCAAAGGGGTGACTGGGGATATTAAATTGACCACAGTTGTCGCGTATTTATTGATTTCGGGGTTGCCACGTGGTCGACTGCTAATTATCAAGTAACAGGGGTGTGCCAACGCTTCCCAATTCAATTTTATGTCACTTTTAGGATGCTCACTGTCAATACTCGGTGGAGATGCATTGTATTAATAAAAACACAATATTCTTTTGTACTTTTTTCCAATTTATTTAAAGGGGCATGACCGGTTTCGCTCATTGCGAGCATTGTCAACCGATAAGAAAAATATACAAACAGTGCTATTTAAGTCTGTTTTTTTTGAATCGCCGGTGCTTTCATACAAATTTCAGTTTGAACCTTGTAGCAATGGCGGTTTGTTTGAATTTCAGAATTATAAAGATTTATTTTTAACAATATTTTATTAGTAGTTATATCATGCCAGTACTATCATTGATATATACAATCAAAAAGAAACTTAGAATCATTTACAATTTTCAAAATACAAGCATTCAATATTTCAAATGCCCATATCCTTTTTTGGTGCAGATGTCCCCATAGAACCTTGTAGTACTCGGCTCGCGATATAGCAGTGACTATTTTTTTATAGAATTAAAACTTCCTAATAAAAATATCAGATCATTGCAAGCTCAACAGCCGATTTCAAAATAAAAAAATAAATTGATACTGAACTATATAATGGCAACATCGAAAGTATGGTAACTTGTAACTAGGGCTTCTAATCCCGGGATCCCGAATCTCGAAATCCCGTGATCGTCTTAGTAGGAAGACGATATCGAGACGATTCTGTACAACACGTAAAAATCCCTAAACAGAGCTAAAAAAACCTCACTGGACGCAACTTTTTGAAAGAATGCAGCTAAAAAAAAGGTCTCCCACATTTGAATAATTATGGAATCTGTTATTCGTAACTTTTTCATATGATGTATGGTGGATATGTATTTCATTTTTCGTTCTTAGTTAATATATTTGTTTTTCAAAATATAAATTATGTCTACCTTTTTACGTCTCTTACCTAAATTCTATATTGCATTCGTGATTGTAATTATATTGTGTATCTAAATATTTTAGCTATTATGCTTACACTTTTAAAATGGCTTCTTAATCGCATTATATCTAATCTTCTTTGTCCAAATTATGATGTATTATTAATATCATATTTCGTAATCTGTTGGCAATGCTCTCGTGCTCCCAATTCTAAAAAGTGATAAATTTTAAAAATCTTTAAAATAGCTATGTATGTACTACAAATATTATATGAGCGCTCGGTCATATAAGATATTTATATTGTGCAATCATTGTGTAAGTATTTACTTAAGCTCTAAAGTAGAAAGATATTTTTCCAGGGCTCGGTAATCTTTGGTTTGAAAATATTCCAACATTTATTTGTAATCAATCAGTCGATGGAATGGAAGGAAGAATTCTACCGAAGGGATTTCGCTTTGCTAATGTTTAACATTTCGAAAATATCATCGATACATAAAATCGTTCATAATATGTAATAAAATCAATTAAATAATTCAATGCGTTGAGCTAACAACAAATCTGTCTATACAGCAAATATTAAAATTTTGAGACTCTTTTCATATTTTCAAAGGGGGAGGGGGGTTTCCAAAATACGTTTGCCATTCAGTCATTCTCGTAAGGCGAACACGTCACTTGTTTACATAAGTGTTTCCGTATCTCTTCTGCATTTAGTAAAATATGAATTGGCCCTTATTTTTTCAGAAAATCCATTGCACGGCTTACACGTAATCAATGATGTAATTTTGATTTTAATTAATGTTGTCTATGGTTACGGTACTCATGGGCTCGATTTTTCAATCGAGGCATAGTTTTACCCTGGACCTATCATTCTATCCCGCACTCACTTCGAAAAAGAGAGGCTAAGCTACCGGGTAACAATCAGTCCTCCTAGTTTTTTTGTTGTTGCTGAGATAGGCTCCATTCGGAGTTCATCTACTCCGCAGTGGGAGGAATAGTTTTTACCTCCGTCGTAGGGATGGGGGGTTACTTTGGTAAAACATACTAATAGTTTTACGGTAAAGTTAGTTTAAGTTTCAAATATTTTGAAATTGAAAAATCATACGAAACACACTCGATGATAATTTTATAAGTCACTCGAGATCAACTCGAGGAGAGAATACGTCACATATAGTTCTCATTTTTCCTGATGGTATTTGATATTGCGGTGCATATCAATAACTACAGTTATTTAACCTGACTACTGAATTCCGTTATATCAATAATTATTTGAATACACAATGTACAGTGGTGTAGTGGGGTAGGGGCGCGTGGGGTTGGCGTTTCCACATTTTTTCTAGACTTTGCGTAATTTTGCGATAAACTTTTCTTTTTACGCATATATCGCAAATTTTGCTTATGTAATGACGTAAGCAAAATTTGCGATAGTAAGTCTGAAGATGCCTCTGAAAGAGGCGAAACATGTGTCACAGTTAGTTACACAATACGTGGAATAATCAAAGTTATTTTAAATTTTATGTACCATTTACTTACAATAAGTTTATAAAACTGTTCCCAAACACTGCTATAGATTATCGACGGTGGCATTGACCCGTGGGCCGCGTTCGATAATAATAATTTCAGTTTATTTTACACGGTCTCCGTTTTTTACGATAGGTACCCCCCTGTGTAAACAAAAAGACACCGCGTGTTGTCAAACTGTTTCGATTGGAAGCCTCCTCAAAATAACAATCTGGTTAAAATTGTTCATTTGATGATAAGCGTGAAGTATGCAGCGCTTCACTCACTTACCATATCGAAAGAAAAAAGAACGTAATCCACAGTATTTGAAAAACAGCTTTTTTCGATAATCACAATATATCAAACTTGATACACGTTCTAGCAAAAGGATACACATGCCGACTTAGTATATAAATTTAGTTTTTTGAAAAAAGATGAGCTTGTAAAAATTGAAACAAAAAAAATGACTGAAACAAGGGTTTTTCTTTCAATTAAGAGAAAGAAAAAAGACAATTTCTTTAATTTATAATAGAATATGTCAATTAAACACCAGTTATGAAGTCTCCGCGCACTTCAAGGTTGTGTATATTTCATAATTTGTATACTTATGTCCCAAAAAAATATTAATTGAACAACTGTCTTCTATTGCGCGCCAACCCGGAATGAGTGCGCGGGGGTTTCCCAACTGTTGCGCGGCCGCGCACGCGCGCAGCTTAAAGGGAACGTTGGTTACTTCCTTTTTCCTTTCCACAGTCGATATTTTTTAGGCATTTGTTCAAATCAATTAACTTTTATACATTTTAGATAAATTAAGAAATAATTGTAATGATTTTAATGATGTGGTGTTGGGAGCTGTCACTAGTCGCATTCATAATAATTTACAACGTTAAACAACTACGGAAACGGATCGAAGAGGGTTACATTATATTGTAAACTAATTGCCTAAGCGTAAAGAACGAGCGGTAAGTGACAGTAAGGTTTATTCTTCGCGGCGGGAAACGTTGGTCTTGAAGATGCAAACTGAATTTTTAATATGCTTCAGTAAAGAAGCGGGCATGGTGAAACGGACAAAAAGTCTGAAAAATGTGTTAATTTTCGTAATTTATATGATGCTCTTTAAAGTCGTATTGAATTTCGCCGTGCAATGTTAGCGCAGAATTTCTCATGAGCCATTAACAAATACTCGTTTTCTATGTAGTAAAAAGCGTACCGAAACCAAATTTAATTATGTGACGAAATGATAAGTGAGTGTTCGTTGTCGGCATTTCGCTACAAAGTTATTATACACATTTATTGTCTTGTCATCATTTAAATTCTGAAGATCTGGAATGATGATTGGCCCGTTTGTTCCTCCAATTAAAAGTCGTCTTTTTGTGACCATTCGCCGATGGACACTTGGAGCGGGGTCGTCTGAAATAAACTTATCGTTTAATCCGAGCCGCTTGACGCTGAATACATACGTTGTATCTCTTTTGTGTAGCGTTTGACACGTACTCTCGTCGTCCACTTTGAGCACCACTTAGTGGTACATAAGCTTGTTCAAACAAAGTAGACGTCAAACAATGAGGTGCGGCCTACTTGGAAATGGAAAACAAAAAACCGTACAAATAAATGATTACAAAAAGAATTAAATACATGACGGGCTGTATATTTGTTTGATGATGCTTTTAACGATTCGAATCCCGAGTGAGTTACCTGCAGTGTTGTTTTCCTTACCGCGAATAACTGAAAATAATAAATTCGACGAAATCGGCGTTAACTTGGCGTAAGTATTTTTTTTTATATAAAAATAAAACACTGCTGCTTCATTCACTGTTTACTTCGTGGGAAAGCATTATATTACAATTTTATGTTTATTTAATATGATCAGGATCAATTTCGTTCATTACGAGTTTTTTCAACTGAAAGTGCTCGTGATTTATCATATTAAATAAATGAGGAATTAAGTTGTACAAAAGAGTGTTTTATTTTTTGAATTGTATCATAAATATTATGTTCAAAATATCAAAGTAGTTGTTACAGCCAACTAACTGAAGTAATTCTCGTTGAACTAAATATTTGGTTATTTTCCAGTTATCATAATGGATGTCTAGTCTACTAAGTAATAAGTTTATGTCGCTGAAGAGAAGTTGTCATTATTTTTTAAATATATAATTTTATCACCTTAAACTGTTCAGTGTTAATTATTGGTGGTATTTTTAAAAATCGGGTACTATCGATAGGATGTATGTTTTGAATAGCATTGTATTTTGTAATCAAATTTCGTATAAATCAATAATTGATAAGTTTTTGCGTTTAATAGTTTAAACCAGGAATGGGCTGGAGGGGGCTCGGAGGGGCTCGCGCGAGCCCCTTGTTAATTTAAAAGAAAACAATATTCTCAGATCAAATAAGTATATAACTACAATTTCTGACTCATATATATTATTTAAGACAGCTTCAGTATACACAGTAGTACATTTTTAGCCATTTAGATTGATAAGTTGACGGTAAATTGCATACTGTTACATATTACAAGTGTATTGAGTAACAATCGATTGCTTATATTGCATATAATTGCATAGGAGTGATAACAAAATCACTCCTCCCCAGAACACCGAGAATTGCTTTGAATTTAAGCGAGCCCCTTGTTAACGAATTGGCTGCCCACCGCTGTTGTAATATAGCAAAATTTATTCTTCAAAATAATATTTATCCTAATGTTATTGGGCAATTATTTGTTCTCATATCTTCCATGCAACGCACTCTTTCGATAGTAATAATGTATTCACTTGTCCGGGATTCAATGTCTCAGAACACCGCGTCGAAATTGGATCGTCGAACCTTGAGAGAAAACAGACGTGTCCGAGAACACTTTTTTGACCGTAGACTATTTATTGATCGAGTGTTAAATAATTGAGGCATAACCGCTGGTTATGGGAAATCTATTTGAACAAGTACCCGCTGCACTATGGCAATAATGCAGATACCGTGAGTAAAACACATTTCGATCGCATTTATAAAATAAGTTTGATCCAACACTTGAATTTAATTTCGCAAACTAATCCAAGAAACCGAATAAAAAACTGCCACTTTGAACAGGGAGATGTCACCTAACGTTTGTCTTCGTTGGTTAACTCTGGCCAGGGTCGACTCGAGGACTTCAACGCCCGTGTGCAAGGCGCATCAAAAAAGTAAAACTATGCAATATGCACTTTTAGGGTGTTCACTGTCAATACTTAGTGGAAAGGCATTATATGTAGATAAAACACAATATTCATTTGTATTTTTATTTTCACTTTATTGATTAAAGTCATTTCTACTGTAATTTGAAAATTTAGATTTTGGTCGATTATGTTTGTGATGTTTTTTCACATCGAATTACACTGTATTCCTTACACGTTCCTGATTATACCGACTCGTTTAGTCTTAATATTGAATTGTTTTTTTTTAAATTTATTCTAGTAACGTTTAAAAGAATCTCTGGGGTAACACTGTACGGTTGCGTCGCTTGTCCGATGATTATCTGCACTTAGAAGCTGAATCCGAGTGAAATACGCTGGATAATCCTCCAGGGTTTCGGCTTCCGACATAGTTCAATTATTTTGCGAGTCGAATTCATTGCGAACGTATTAGGTGTGTGGGTATGTGCTGCATAAGTAGGGTCACGAGCAGTCACCGCTTGGCGAATGCGGAAAAGTTCAAACCGCTGAGTGCGTCGTAGAATACTCTACGTCTCCTGCAGGAATTACAGCCATTTACCGACCCGAACCGGAAGCTATTTCGTGGATTGGAACCCTACCGCTGTGATCTGTGTGTCTGTTATTACCTTCATTATATGTCTATTTTAACCTTTTCAGTACTGCGATGTTTAAAGCTAAAAAACATTCACTCGCATACCTACCGCATGTCTTTAATAATTTTTGAATAGTTTTAAAAAATAGGACTGAATTTATGAATATTAAAAGTTTACACTTATAAAATGGTATATATAGTTTAATATTTTCAAGTTACATTCGTGGTCATCAGTGGCCTTACGGTATTCACGCCGTTCGTATGTAGTGGCCACCAGTGGCCTTACGGTACTGAAGCGGTTAATATACTGTCATATGTTGACTCTATAAAAACAGGTTCTCAAACTTTTTAGAGTCGCGACAGTCTTTAATAAAAAGCAATGCATTCATGGATTTTTCATAATATAAAACCATAGGATGTGGTCTAATTCATTGATTTATTTTCATATTGAAAATTAAAAAAAAACTTTTTTACTGGCTTTACATTCATTTATTAGGATAATAACCGTTTTTGCTCATCACGTGAATTTTTGGTGAGTGGCAGTTTTGAAACCAACACTCGAGTGTTATCCCAATGTGCTAATATAATTATATTAATCTACTCGACTCTCATATATGAAAATTATAGGTGAAATGAGCCAAGTGATATTGTAGAAAAAAATAAGACATGCTTACACGTCTTATTAAGGTATCGTAAAAGTGAAGTAACCTCAGTTGCAATGGTGTTATCTCCGTAAAATAAAAATATGCAATCCACTCCAATAAAAGACGTGACTTGTACTTCCAAGAAAAAAGTTTTACCATTTTACTAGTTGGCTCACCTCACCTCTCGACGGCTCATATATTACCATACCATTTACGTAATGATTGAGATATGTACCCCGCTTTCAATGAAAATATAGATCACACAGTGGGTGACCGATGAATGAACGCTGTATCGTCTCCGCTCTGTTCAGCATCAATTAAATCATGTGCGGTGATCTCTACCTTCTCACGGTAATTTATACCGAGATTGCAATCGAATCGTTCCTAAATTCTTCTTTATCGCTTTTTTACTCATTGTCGCCTTAGTTAGATGGCGCTGAGTGGGTGTCGCCACTTTGGAGACGCCTCGCGTTAGACGTCGCAACAACTTTTGGCTGTCCTCAATATTATTCATTCTTTGTTAATTCATCGCTGCGGAGTTTTTGTGTTCAACGTTCACTAGGTTATTGTCCCCAGCAGCTGATGTGTAATTGTATTTTGCATTATGTGCAGTAAAAGTATAGGTTGATTATTAGCGATGGTAATATATTGTCATCATTCTTTAACCGCTTGAATACCGCGCAAACAAATCATTAATATGTCCCAGAGATACTGCGTGTTTTTGAGAAAAAGAATTTTGCCTAATATACACTCGAATTCGATATTTTAAAAACCTATATTGACTCAGTATAGATAGCACAACACATATTCATCAACATATTAGAACATAGGTTCCCAACCTTTTCGGGTGGCTACCCTTTTTTATAAAGCCATGTGACTAGGCGACCCCCCGAGGAATTTGAAATCCTCGATTTGCTATACTTTTTCGTTATTTTGTTGTTCAAATCCAAAATCGAAAAAAGAAGGCGACCCCCCTGAAAACCCTTCGCGACCCTCAGGTTGGGAACCCGTGTATTAGAATATCAAGTATTTTTTTTATCCGTGTTCGCTTGCATATGTTCCGGACACCGGTGTCCGATTGGTATGCAAGTGGTTAAGGCAGGGCTTCTCAACCCTGTGTCCGCGGAACTATTTTCATGCACTCATACTAAGAATGTAATTACAAAAAATATACAATTGTTAACGATTCTGATAATCATTTTACTCTTCCAACATTATGAAATTAATAAGTGAAATGCATTGTCAAATATTCGAGTAATTGTGCTTTGTTGTTTTGAAAGTATTGTATTATATTTTATCAGTTTTTATTTTTTAAATGCCTTCATAGGCATATAAATGTAAATAAAGATATAAGATATTACTATCACTATAATGGTCAATTCTTAGCGAAAAACATGAATATGACATTCACAAGAAAAGCTTTCTTTTTATTACTTTTGTTTAACACATTAGCTCTTGACTCAACGAGTGGGAATTTTCTTCAAATTAACAAAATATTTATAAAAAATAAATGAATAGTCAAATATACGATAGATAAATGGAATTCATGGTTTATGGCTGTGAACTGAATCTACTGATTATGGCAGTAGATAATAATAATGGCAAGATTAAATCTATTTAAATATTTCTTGAAAAATCTCAACACACCAATACAGTTAAAAAGGCAGTGAATTTAAATTTCGTCATTAGGATTCGTCAGCTACTTAATATGAAATCGATTTGCAATTAAAATTGATGACTTAATTTATACACGTGTTGTGAAAATGCGAAATAGCGAAAAATTTAAATTTTCAATTAAGCATTGTTATGATGTGCATTAAATTAAATACATAATCAAAATTTATGCTTTGTTAGAATGGCAAAAAAAATAAATCAAGTGTCACCAGTGCTCCCACAACAGAGCAAGTTGCAAAAGCTTCACATCCCTCGGCGCTGTCTGCTCGCAGAAGGCACCACCGCCAACTACTTATTATTACTTACCGCCCCGTGTTGTAGTGCAGCCGACTTACTAACTAAAACGCAGGAACAACTTCAATAATAATCCCTTTACGGCGAAGAGGTGCGGGGCTTTCGAGTTCCAGACGTGCACCGTCTTCTGCTCAGACCTCGCGTGGAAGAGGGAGCTCTCGGTATGGTTCGTCAAAAACTTAGTTATGGTAATAATTCTTCGTTCTTGATATAAAGTAGCTTCCAGCCGTCTTTCATCTGTTTTGCCGTGAAACGAAAGAAGACAAAGTTACGTAAACTTGCACTACTTACTTGTCATACTGATATATTATGCAACTTTTATATCGGCAGTGTTTTAACATTAATTAAAAATGTTAGGCGCTGCATCCATTAACCATTAATAATGGGCTATCTTTTTTTTTTTAATTTTAAAGCGCTTTACAAAATACTCTGAATCGATTCTAGTCCAAAAACACTGTGGAAACGTTTATCGATTGCAATTGTTTAAATTAAAAAAAAATATACGACTTAAACACTGGAATACCGAAACGTCGAAAATAGGATCGAAGAGCGACGGGGTACAGAGTGATCACAGACAAATTTGTGTAATATTTGCATTACATTTATTGAGTTATCATTGTAGGTTACAATAAATGTCAGCTAGATATTATTGGTATTTCGCTGCTGTTAATACAAACACAATATTCCTTTGTACTTTATTCCACTTTATTTAAAAGGTCAAGACCGGTTTCGCTCATTACGTGCATTGCCAGTAAATACCCTAAAAGTGATTTTGCTGATGGTTGAAATAAGAAGAATGTTCCCCATAGGAATCCGAAGGTTAACAAGAAAAACGGTGATTGCTTAGTGCTTAAAGCAGACCAGGGTAATCGACGTGTATTTTTTTGAGGCGCACTATTATATCAATTGTTTAATTTTAGATAATCGACCATCGGTTTTTAAATACATCATATGATTATAATCGGGTTAGTAGATCGCAAATCACAGTTAAAGATAACATCCACAAAATATATAATATCTTCTAAAAGAAGATCGGGTCCGCAGTGCAGTGGTCAACGTCGTTGGCTTTCGTGATGTATCTCACGGGCTCAAATCCCAGAATCGGCTCGCCTTTCTTTTTTAAATTTTTAACGTGGCCCTTGTAACGATTTATGATTACACCTCGCGTCCTCAAGTACAGCGGTCGACAAACTTTGAAAATCTCACTGACCACTAAATACATAGTTTTAAAACTCGTAGACCACCATTTAAATCTTATATGGAAAATAATACCAAAGAACCAATTAAATACACCTATATAGTTAGTTACTCTGAAACCATTATTTGCAAATAAATTATAAAAGCTTGTTTGATAGAACAAAAATTGTACAAACAGAAAAATTAAAAATTGGTCTACATTGGTTGGTCAAATGAACACTCACGTACATTTTTTTTTTGTATACAATGTTGAAATTCAAATAACTAATTTTGTTAATGTTTTTATTTTCCCCTCCTGGAAATCTTGGTACATGGGAATCTTTTGGGAATTGCATTTTTTATTAAGTTCAAAATCCAATGCTTTCTACTGAATTTTAAATCTTCAGGTTGATTAGTAAAAACACAATATTCCTTTGTACTTCATTCCACTTTATTTAATATGTCAGGGCCGGTTTCGCTCATTACGAGCATCGTCAACTGATAAGAAATATAATTTAACTATGCTATTTATACAAAAATGAACAGTTATAAACAACAATTGGCATTGAAAAGAAATTACCAATTACATTAAAAGTGATTCTAAAATAACACAAAATTAAAATGTTTAACACATCCAACATATAAATAAAAAGTCATCAAAGATTAATAAATTTAGAATGGCGATTGAAAGTAATTAAAATTTGGGAAATTTTTGACAAAGTGATAAAATGCTACATTAATAAAGTGAATAGGCTTAATGATAGTTTCCTGTTTTTCCCCGCTTCCAAGAAGTTGGTGTGTGTACATACTTAAACAAAATCAGGTTGATATAATTATTTTTTTTATGATGTCACTTGTTCCTATATTGAATGTTAAATTAGTGTTACATTGATATATTATAGATAAATGTTCAAACACCATTATCTATGAACTATGTTTTTTTGGGTTGGTCCCTTATACAGCTCGCGTATCGATACGCTGTTGACCGACAATCGGATGTTTACATCCATTTGATCGCAACCCCTCTGTTCTACCAGTTACGTTTCGTTATCTGAAAGGGGAAGCAGACTCGTGTAAAACTACTATGCCTGAGATATGACTATGGTCAAAATGCACCCTGTCTGGGGAAATCGATACGCATACATCCTCAAAATACAATATAAATTATGATTTTAATCACAGTGTTAATTTATCACCAATACTACGATTTATGCTGTACAGTTTTACGCAGGTTCACTTTAATGCGGTCAAGCAATATGTTAATTAAATATTGATCCAAATGTGGAACATGTCCTTAAATTCCAAAGAGATCTGAGAAATGAAGATAAATAAAAAAAAATACCCACGGCGAAATAGTGTGTTCTTCTTATGCTTGATTGATTAGTGATTTTGAACAAGTAAAAAAGAAAGTTTGTCGCCTGCTGTGGCTCAGTTGCTTGGAGCTTGCTACCGATCACGCAGGTCTGGGTTCGATTCCCGGTAAGACCACAGTAAATATGAGAATTATTCAATTCAAAGTTGTGATCGAAGACTGGGAGTTTGTGATGTCAATTCACATTATTTCCTCTCCTCCCATCCTTCTGATCCTTTAATAACTGGGCTTAGCGATAGAAATTAGTCAACCACTAGTCCTGTTCTAGCCTTATCCTTCTTTTCCAACTACTCACTTTGAAAAAAAGTGAGGTTGAGCGACTGAGTAACAAACAGTTCTCGTATGAAAAAACTTCTGTTGAGATACCTTCATTAGGCGGCCATATGCTCCACATTGGGAGCGGACATGGATTTAAAAAAAAAACTCAGTTTTTTTTAAACAGCCAATATGAGGATGAAACAAAGTGGTTTTATAAAAATTGTATACATATTTGTCCTTCTGTATTACAAGAATACTTTCTCAAAAGAAATTTAATGAATTCTTTTTTGCTAGGATTTTTTACTAGAAGTATGAATTTTTAATGTCTCTATTTACATGATTTTTATTTCTTGGAACCTTTCCCATATTTTCATACGATTAATTTGCCTTTTTTACGCTGCTTACTCACGTAAATCGGTGGACGACTGTATATCTTCTATTCAGACTATAATTAAAAGGTCCTTGCTTCTTCTAATTTGGTTTCGTTTATTCATCTCACGACTCTTCTTTTAAAAAGGCAATAATTTCTTTTCGCTCGCCTGTTTATGGATAATTTGCTAATTTGTCTTTTCCCGTTTTTGCTGTCTTCAATTTCTTTGCCGTCTCCCACCATTTTTTCTCTCTCTCGCTGACTAATTTTTCTCATCCTGTAATTATTTTATTGACAGAAAGTCTTTGTTTCTTGCCTTTCTAGTTTGACACTTGTTTTATTATTGTATTTCACCGTCTACTTAGGATATTTTTAAAGGCACAAATATAATGATCGTTCCGTTGGTGTTGTGTGATTATATTACAGCGCTACAAAATTTAAATCTACAATTCATAAATCTTAACAGAAATTTTATTTTTGCTAAGCATAAGCATGAATATTTGCAAAATATTGATAGATTGGCATTCGTTGTTAATTAGATCAACAATCTCCTTCAGGACGTTCACTGTCAATACTTAGTGGAAATGTATAAAATTGTATGAACTAATTTAAGATTTCGACTGAAGGTGCTTGGTGGAATTTCAATATTAAATTTGAATCGTTCAAATTATGTACACTCCCACAGATTTTGTCACTAACGACCCGGGTTTCGCCTTTCGGCATCTTCAGGCGTTCAAGCGCACGGATGAACTTGAACTGACGCTTAGTAAATGAATGTGTCGTGTTTATTTATATAAACAAATGTATCATTAAGTTTAAAGCCATTGCTGGCGAAAAGGATTAACCATTAACCCATGGGAATGCGTATAGATTTGAATGGTGAGTAATTTTAAGAATTATATTTATTTTTGTTTGTTGGAAAAGGTTTTATGATTATATTTACTTACATATAGAGTATTAAAAGTGGGGAATTTGGCAGATTTATCTGTTCACTTAAAATCGAAAGGCTGTTCAATTGGGCTCTATTTATTTCCGAAAAAGATTTAGATGCCGAAAGGCGAAACCCGGGTCGTTAGTGACAAAATCTGTGGGAGTGTACATAATTTGAACGATTCAAATTTTGTATGAACTAATTATAATTACATGTTAGAGGTGATAAACATTTTAATTTATATTAATTAGTTCAGACTCGCTTATTCATAATTGTTACAGTAATTTGTAAATTCTTTTTAATTTCAATTGTTTTTACACCTTTTCATTTTTTTTTTATACATAACTGTTAATTTATATTTCTTGTCGGTCGATAATGGTCGACATGAGCGAAACCGGTCTTGAACTTGCTAAATAAAAGTGGAAGTAATACAAAGAAATATTGTGTGCTTTTTTTAATATAATTCCTTTCCACCAAGAATTGACGGTGAACACCGTAAAAGTAAAACCGGTCCATATCTTGGTAAATAAAATTTGAAAAATAAGTACAAAGGAATATTGTGTTTTTCTTAAAAGATCAAGAATATCAAAGTATTTATTTCCTAAAGGACTATGTAAATTATATATTATTTTTTCCGGCATGAAACCACGTCTATGCAAAGTATCTTACCCGCTCCCCGCGTTGCAGTATAGAATGAAATTAACCCAAATTTTATTTTGCAATTTATAATTCAAGAATTACAATCAATTAGAATCGTAAATGTTACGAATAAACTATGCTTCGGCAAAACACGTGTCGCTATTTGTAACACAAGTGGAGTCGCAAAGTAAATCAAAATGAACTTCCACATAGTTACCGCTGAATCAATCGATAGCATTACTGGAAATCTATAATTGGGTTGTTCTTACAATTTTTTTATCGCTGATCCTAAGTTGAATAACATGACACAACCTAGCTACATCATATAACATATTGTGCTCTCTCTCTCAACACACGTCATCAAAATTAGTTTTATATGCAGTGTGTTGTCAAGTTTATATTTAATAATAGTGACAATGTGTCTGTCACGTGTGCTCGACTCAACGAGAATTAATTATATTTTCTTTTGTTTCTGTTTCAGGTGAGTTTTCCAACTGAGTCGCTTCTCACTGCATTCGTGAGTACATATTATCAATATCACGGTCTTTATAAATTTTGCGACCGTCTGCCATTGTGTTGATTGAATATCACTTTTAGGGTGTTCACAGTCAATACTTGACAGAAAGGCATTGTATTAAAAAAAAAATACTCATTTCTACTAATTCCACTTGTATTTTATATCGATGCGGGAATAAGTCGAAAAACGACTTCTCGTGTTATTAACATCATTGGATTTACTATGCCAATATCTACATTTTTTCATAAATCAACTACTCTTACTTCATATACGCTCGTTAGAACTTAAAACTTGAATATCTCAATATCACTTATTTTAACTTGTTTCCGTCTTGAACTGGTGTATCGATATGTTCAGAACCGGTTTCTCTCACGAATGTGAATAATGTTGGTCATCTAAGCCAGTCCCGATCATATTATAAAAAAGTGTTACAAGTACATACAAATGAGTATTTTTTTATCCATGTCCGCTCCCAATGTAGGGCATATGACCTCCTAATGGAGGTATCTCAACATAAGTTGTTTCAACGAGAACTCAGTCGCTCAACCTCACTTTTTTTGAAAGTGAGTAGTAGGGAAAGAAGGATAAGGCTAGAACAGGATTAGTGTTTGACTAATCGCCATCGCTACACCCAGTTATTAAAGGATCAGAGGGATGGGAGGAGAAGAAATGATGTATATTTACATCACAATCACCCAGTCTTCGATCGCAACTTTGAATTGAATAAATCTCTAATTCACTGTTATCTGACCGGTAATCGAACCCAGACCTGAGTGATCGGTAGAGCAAGCTCTAAACAACTGGGCTACAGCTGGCGACAAAAAATTCCCGGTCAGATCACAGTGAATTTGAGATTTAAAAATATAACATAATCAATCAAAACGCAAAAAAGTTAATTATCAAGTATATTTTATGGAGTTGGACATTTTGCATTCTTTAGGTGCCCATGATATGCTACTTATACAAAAAAAATAATTACTTCACCGCGAATTTCTGTTTTTAACAGGCAAATAATTTAAATATTATCAATACGAAATACTTTCTTCTTTTAATTCTGTGTATATTTCATTTACAAATGACATTGATTAAATGTTAAGATAGTCCCTAAACAAATACGATTTTTTTAATTAAAAAGTTTATTTTATGGTATTAGTTATTTTTGCTCATGCTTCGGCCCAACCGTATCTTTAGATGAAAATGTTTTAATTAACCCCCGGTCGATGATGCCAATTAAAACAAATAATAATTACTTCGCCGTCTCGGCCGTTGAATAATCTATAAGATCCATCGCGCAAAAGTAATCAGGCTGCTAAATAAATTATAAGGTCTGCCCTAATATTATTTATTAGTTGGCAAAGTCGCCGGGCTGTAGAATTCTTGAAAAACTCCATGAATATTGAATGCGCGCGAGGCGGAGGCATATGAAAATTGCAAATGTCAAGTGACAGATGGACGCGAAGAAAGGTAGCGGGAGAGGGCGGCTAGGAAGGAGGTGGTGGAGGGTCTCTGGTTTTGGGCGGCGTCTGGTGTGAGGTCTTCCCCCCCCCGATGTCTCTGTGACGGATAGATACGGTGAGACGGGGAATATTGTATCTGTCAGAAGTCTCGAGAAGCACAACAAGGGTACACGAGCTGGTCTCTTGAATGTGTAGACTAAGCATTATAGTATAATACATATCGACCGTGGAAAGGAAAAAGGACGTAACCCACACATAGCAAATTTTACAGGAGGCACAAAAAACGTGTTTTGATGATTTTGGGCCATATGTAAATTACGAAATATCAACTAGCTTGAAGTGCACGGAGACTTCTAAACTGGTGTTGAATTGACATAATCTAATATTAATTAAAGAATTTGTCTAGGAAAAACCTTTATTTCAGTCTTTTTTCTTGGTTTCAATTTTCACAAGCTCATCTTTTTTCAAAGCTAAATTTAGATACTAATTCGGCGTTTGCAGCCTATATCCTTTTGATAGAACGTGTATCAAGTTGGATACGTTGTGACTATCGAAAAAAAGCTGGTTTGAAAAAACTGTGGGTTACGTCCTTTTTCCTTTCCACAGTCGATATGTATATTTTTTTTTCACCATGCCCTTGTAAAATAAAATATTCCATATATGATATTTTACGAGGGCCGATTCTGATAAATTCTTTCCCATACCCCGTTTGTCACGATTTCTTCACGATAAATGAGAACTTGGTCAAATTAGGTTGTGTGCTTCTTTTGGTATTATGGTCAATGTTTAGCAACTAATCGATTAGTAAACGAACTTATTCGCAAGGCAGTGTAACTGCCAGATAATAAAACATTCAAAATACTTCCATTGGATGAGCTTTTTCATATTAAAAAAATATATTGCTCATTTTCAAAGTTTATTTTATGTTTCAATAAAATATAATGTTAAAATTGAATCGTTCAAATTATCTATATTCTCACTAGTTTTGTCACTAACGACCCAGGTTTCGCATTTCGACATATTCAGGCGTTCAAGTGCACGGATGAACTTGAACCGACGCTTAGTAAATGAATGTATCGTGTAGTAAAATTAAGTTTAAAGCCATTGCTGGCGAAAAGGATTAACCATAAACCCATGGGAATGCGTACATATTTGAATGATGAGTAATTTTAAGAATTATATTTATTTTCGTTTGTTGGAAAAGGTTTTATGATTATATTTACTTACATATAGAGTATTAAAAGTGGGGAATTTGGCAGATTTACCTGCTCATTTAAAATCGGAAGGCTGTTCAATTGTACTCTATTTATTTCTAAAATTCCGTGGAAAAATATTTTATGGGGGTCGGTATTCCGGTGCAACAATTTAATGGAATTCCACCAAGCGCCTTCAGTCGAAATCTTAAATAATTTAACGTCTTTCCATCAAGTATTGACAACGACACACTGAAAAAATGTGTCATTTCATTGTTGAAAAAAAATAGATTCAAGTACATATATACTTTTATACAGCGGGTGTTGTGGCAAATTTATTACAACAATTGTACAAATATTTGTTTGTCGTTATCTTCTTTTATATGTTTGTTAAGATTTTGATACCCTGCGTCAAGTTTCTTTTGCCGATAAAATGTATCGAATGAGGACATACTTATGAGGACAAAGCTTTGTATTGTATTTCTTCCAAATCTATTTGAAATTACATTACGGTTAATGTTGTATAATTAATCACTTCCATTTTCTATTTTATAGATATGAAAGTGTGCTATAACTTCATACAATAGATTACATAATATCTAGTACAGGCGTGGGGAACCTGCGGTCTTTTGGCTACTCTAGTGCGGCTTTCTGGCCAATTCCGTAAATTTGTGTAAATTCCTGTTTCCGACCAAAGATTCCCTAGTCAATGTTTACTGCAGCCTTATGTCGAATCAGAAAAATAAATGCGGCCTTTAGAGAAGAAAAGGTTCCCCACCCCGGATCTAGTACATTGGAAGACGTCTGAAAATCTTTGACCTAGAAGTATTTAACACGCAACAGTAAGGTTGACTCCGATGGATAAACGAAGATTGAAAGCGATCTTAAGATTCTCGGAGTGTCTAACTTGTGATGAGATGAAGATGGTGGAAAGAGATAATTGACGTGGCCATGCACCCCTCGAGGGTGTAGTGTCAATAATAATAAAGCCATTTCAAACACAGTCATCGAGTAAGAAATACTATAAATAAAACGTTTACATTTATAGTTGCAGGGATTTTTTTTTCACTGTAAATGAAAAACTAAAATTAATTTTATTACCTTCTATATATTCATATTTAAAGCGTTCTCCGAAAATTAAGAAGTTTCGGTCGTTAGGCGAATGAGATAATTAACATAGTTGGGCACTATTACTCGGGCTGGGTGCCGGGATCCAGTCTGGATTTCTAACCGGGGACTCATAAATAATTTATTTAAATTGTCACTGCTTTCACCCCGGAGGTGTTAGTTACCTGCTACGTACCTTTAAACCTTTAATTAACTAAATTTCAAAACTCTGTTTCATTCATTTCGTGCCGTGGAAACTTCATGAATGTTCAATGTTAGGTACTAGACCCGTAGGCCTGCCTCTCACTGCTTAGAAATTTCATTATCTCGGAAAAAAAATGTGATTTAGGCCGCAGGGGATGGATGGACGTGTTCACCAAAAATGTTGCTCAGACTTCGTAGGCTTCACTTTAAACTACATTGACTAAATAAGTTACGCTTCAATTTTTAATCAGCTAGATAGATAGATATATACAATATTCTTATTCCTTTGGGTAGTATTATTTCGCGCAGCATTTATAAAACTATTCCACTTGATTTTGCGGTTGTTTCACCTATTCGAGAAGCATATCAGCACACAAACCTGTGTAATTATTAATAACACTGTGTTATATTGAAATTATCAATATTACTTATACATTTTTTTAAATCTTACGATACATACAGTCTGAATGAAGATGTGATAAACGTTCCACCTAGTTCAAAACAGTTTTATAACAGTGTTGTCGATTGCAATTTTGCGTTAAACATGAAATCACGAAATAACTGTCGACAAATATAAAATATAATCATTAAAACATTTTAAATGAATCCTTTTATTGCACGTCGCCATATCTTTGTAAATGTCTAAACATTTGTGGCGATTGCGATGATAAATAAACAAATTGTTGTAACTGGTAGACAACTCTAGCATAATAACACAATTGAAAAATTACCTTATCGGGGATATGATTGCAAAGATCGGTTTAATCCTGATAACGTTTTGCAAAACTGACTTGAATAATATTTTGTTACTCATTTAAAATATGTAATATTTTCTAAATATGTACTCACAACTCCTAATGTGCTAAGAAAAATATGTTCGAAGAATAGTCTATTATAGTATATTTATGCAACAAGATGACTAGTTTACATTGGAAAAATTCAAACCGTCATTTTCATCACATTATTACTGACATATTATTTTGAATGAAATATGCAATTCAGAAGAAACAAAAATGATATTCTCCCTTTGTGGAACCAAGTATTTACCAAATTAAATATTCTTTGACGTAATTTTAATCAACGTTCACGTGCTCGAGATCTGTATTGTGAATACATTATTACTGTAGGTGGGTTTGGGTGATAATTTGAAATAATTTAATTGACAACTCAAATTTTTGAGGTATTATAGTTTTCATTCGTACTTTTTTTCCTTTACAATCGCTCGTGTGTTGCTGCGCTAGCCTCTATCAACTTTACCAGTCGTAAATAATGAAATTCGGACATTTTCGTTTAATTTGATGGAGTTATTGTATTATTTCGTCAGACCTATGTGCTGATTTTAAAAAGAGATTATTATTCCTTTTCGTTAGCCATTTTATAAGTAATTCGGTTATATTTTATTTTATTCGACGGTGCGGTACTTTTATGAAGACGTAATTAAAAAAAAACTGAAATTTACCTTTATAACGATGTGATTAATTATTATAGTATATGACTCGTAGCTTGGTTCGTTAGTTGGTCGTCTATCGATTAGAAGTTCAGTTAGTCAATTTGATTTTAGTACTACTACTCAACTTGAGGTTTAATGAAGGAATGACTCAAAATATTAACGATAGAGCTTTGAAGCCGCGATTATGATAAAGTAGACAGGCTTCAGCGAACTAAAGCTTACTTTTCTCTGCAATAATAATAATTGCATTGACACTTTTTCTTAAGAAAGAAAGACAGAAGGCATTAAGAAAATCTTTACTCATTCGAATTGGCGATAAATTGATTATTGTTCACCGTTGCAAGACAGCAAGATGTAAAAAAAAACAAGTTTAATTTTGTTTGAAAGTAATCACCCATCATTTAGTGAGCTTTTCTCAACAAATGCAAAAATGTCTTCCTAAAGAAGTACACAGTTATATAACTTTTAAGGTGTTCACTGTCAATACTTGGTGGAATGGCATTATAATAAAAATAATAAAAGATTTTTAGTACTTTTTCCACTTAAAATGTATTTGATCAGGACCGGTTTCACTCCTCGCGAGCATTATCGACTGATAAGAAAAATAAATTAAACAGTGCTATTTATACGTGTTAAATTGAAATAAAAAGGTGTCAGCAACTACTAACAATTAAAAGGATTTACAAATTACATTATAATTACACAATTAAAATGCTTACCACCTATAACATACAATTTAACTTGTATAAATAGCACTGTTTAATTTATTTTTCTTATCAGTTGACAATGCTCGCGAGGAGCAAAACCGGTCCTGATCAAATAAATTTTAAGTGGAAAAAGTACTAAAAATCTTATATTATATTTATTATAGTTATATAAAATGTTGAGATCTATTGACGCGGCATACGAAAGAAACGATTGTTAGGTATAGTGAAATTTGGCGACGAAAGAAAATTAATTAGAACGAAAAAGTTAATTCATTGAATGGAAATATGGAATGAAAATTGTTTCAAAGTCGTGTTTTAATTAAAGGTAGGAGGAGTTGTCTTATATTTTTACGACTCCACAGCCCTGGGAGAAACACTACCTTTACGGACCTTGATTTCGATAATCATAGTGTGTTCATTTATACCTGTATATTTTGTACATTTTCCATGGCGTAGCTTTTTTTATTATATACAATGAAACTTGATTAATACCAGTATGCATACAATGTGACGGGCAAACTCTTGAATATGGATGGCATGACATGCAAAAACGCACTCGTCGCGTCTATCTTTGCGGGTATAACATTACCATATGGATGTTTCTTTTAAGTCAGATCTTTTGGCCAAGAAAACGTAGGTATACAATAGTGCGGTTCTCTCTGTGATATACAGCCGGTCGTAAGAATTGTGCACAATTTGGAGAGGGGCCCTAGACGGTTATGAAATAACTCTTATGTCTCAAAACAGGACTTTTGCTTTCGATGCGAAGTATACAATAATATCGTTTTTTTGAAGAGCATTACATTGAATTCTAAAATACATTTTAATTTGAGTTTAAATACTACGACAGGAGAAACTGAAAACTGTAATTTGACTGACGAAGCGATGGGAAAATATTTTTCGAAATCAGAAGTACAAAACTAAACTTAAAGGTTATATAAGCTATTTTTTTGTCAAATGTAAAAATAATTGTCAGTTCTGGGAAGGTCGTGTAATCATTTTTTTTTATCTATTAAAATAATTACAAATTCATTCCCAATGTAGAGCATATGGTCTCCTAATGGAGGTATCTCAACAGAAGTTTTTTCTACGAGAACTGTTTGTTACAACTCACTTTTTTTTTCAAAGTGAGTTGTAGGGAGAGAAGGGTAAGGCTTTTGCTACACCCAGTTATTGAAGGATCAAAAGGATGGGAGGGAAAAAAATGTGAATTGACATCTCAAACACCCAACCCTCGATCACAACTTTGAATTCAACTAATAATTCTCAAATTCGCTGTGATCTTACCGGGAATCTGACCCAGACCTGCGTGATCGGTAGAGCAACTGAGCTCTAACCAACTGAGCCACAGCAGACGGCCAGGTAACCAAATACATGTAATTTATGTACCTGTGTGGTCGAGTGGTCGACGTCGTTGGCTACTTCTACGGAGGTCACGGGTTCGAATCCCAGTCCGGGCAGTTTTATAAATTCATTTTTCAATCGATTTATGAATTTCTGTTCAAAGGCATGGATGTATGTGATGTCTTGAATTCCCCCCTCCCACCAATCCTATCCTATGAATGAGGCGTATCGAGAGCGATTAGCTAACCACTAGTCCTGTCCTAGCCCTATCCTTCTATTCCTACTCTCTTTGGAAAAAGAGAGGTTGAGCAACTGAGTAACACGCAGTTCTCGTAGAAACACTTCAGTTGAGATAAACTCCATTAGTAGTCCATATGCTCCACATTGGGAGCGGACATGATTAAAAAATAATAAAAAAATATATATATTACAGCAAAATCCGTTTATAACGACATGACTTACAACGACTAACCGTTTTTAGCGACGTAGATGTAACCTTGAGATTGATTTTCGTACAAATAACAAATTCATTCAAATGAAAGTAAATCCGTTGAATGCGTCGTTTTTTGATAGTAAGTAGAACGTAATGTCGCCGGTGTCTTTCACAGTCGTTCTTTCCGCACTCTGAAATTGTAACCTTATTGCAGCTGAGTTCTTCCAAATAGATACCGACTTAATTAATATAAATAACGCGCACAATAAGGTCTCTTCGTGCTCACTTTTAAGGTGTTCACTGTCAATACTTGGTGGAATGGCATTATAATAAAAATAATAAAAGATTTTTAGTACTTTTTCCACTTAAAATTTATTTGATCAGGACCGGTTTCGCTCCTCGCGAGCATTATCAATTGATAAGGAAAATTAATTATACAGTGCTATTTATACAAGTTAAATTGAAATAAAAAGGTGTAAGCAATTACTAACAATTAAAAGGATTTACAAATTACATTATAATTACACAAAATTAAAATGCTTAACACCCATAACATACAATTAAATAATCATCAATAATAAGTGGCAAATGATGTCAATTATAAACACAATTAAAATTTGAGAAATTTTTAAACAAAATGAAACTACATTACTAAAGTGAATAACTTAATGATGATTCACACAACATGTGTGAATGGGAATGAAATATTAAAACACATCAATTTCCGTTTGGAAAGTCATACTATTTGTACTATAACATTATTATTCTTCAAAAACCTTAATAAATAAACCATTTGCAGATCTGCATATACAAGGTATTCCTTCGTTGACCGGCACGACTTTTGCTGCGGGCAGGAGTCGGGGGGCAACAATGACGGATGGGTGTCGCGAAACGAATAATACTCAACTGGTAAAGGGGGGCGGGCAAAGTTCGAAGGGTGTGGGTGGGTGCACCTGTCAAGTCGGCCTGTTTGATATTGTGGGGGGTTGCAGATGTCGGCAACTCTTGGCAATATGCGTGTAATATTTTTGTTTAGCTCGTATTTACTCGGCAGCTGCAGACAAATTGGAAACCGAAATGCGAAAACTGTGCTTTATCTATTCTGCAATCGTTTATATTTCGATATCAACTGAACATATGAACGCCTTTAGACTAAACACGTTTTTTAAAAAACGTTTTCTCAGTATTTAGAGAGAAATTTATTGATTGCGTATATATTGAAATAGCAAACAAGTTGGCATCAAAATTTGAAAAAAAATCAAAAATGGTCTTTAGGTAGGTTTTGATATTGAGATCCTCATATATGTACACCAAAGTGACATTACGCTATTCACATCTGCAGCAGAAGAATTTAAATAAACTGAATTTATTCTTAAATCTTGCGATGCTATGTCCGATGATGATCCTCAAAGAGGCGAAACACGTGTCATGTTATAATAAAACAAGAAGTGGAATGTCAAATTTATCAAATTAAATTTTATATTCAAAATGAACTTCCACAGAGTTACCGCCGAATCCATCGAAAATACTAGTTAGAACTTTGTTGCTCTTGGGTTAAAACTTGATCAAAATACTGATGTGACTACACATTACTTTATTAGTTGAAAAAAAGTTTAAACCACGTCTGGTTACGTGATATAAATTCCTTTAGTATAATTAAATATGGGAATAATTACTAAAATATATTGCGAATTATAATTAACAAGACCTGTTCAATATATTGAATATGTCATGAAACTTATCTAATAAAAATAATTTAAAATACATATACTTATAAATAAAAATATAGAATTTAGCTAGAAGTGGACATATTCCAAGAAAATTTTACTCGATCTTCTACGCGTTGAGTTAATCCCATTTAGTGTCTTTTATCCTCGAGTATTTAATTATTAAGGGATCCAAGTTATATTTAAAGAAACATTGAGTTCGATGCATTATAATATTCTACATTTTTTTATTATATTTATTAAAGTAACGTAAAAGTGAAATGAGCTTATAAGTGAAGTTATCTTCCAAACATGAAAAATATTCTCTCGACAAAAACACGTAAAAATGTGATTGTACTTACAATTCCAAACAAAGTTGACCATTTTGCTATTTGGCTCTTTTCACTTATCAGAGCTCGTATTATCCTGGGTTTTAATTAGAATTCAGTTCTCTAAATATACGCCCCCGTCGCCTATCCGTTGAACTGCAATGGCCGACTCATGGGCCCCTATTTTAGCCTCATTCTAAAATGTTGGTCCCGTCTGTCACGAGGTGTCGGCACGTCGCGCGGACAGTTTTCGCGCGATGGCGGAGGGGCGCGTGTCCCGCGGGGGCTGCCATCGGGTCGTCCGGGCGGAGGGACGCTATCTGTCAACCGGGGTCATAATATAAACTTTACCGTGGCGAGACCGATCGGTCGAACACGGCGACGTCTGGCGAGAAAGCATCTTCGCCAAGCGTGCATAATAATATTATACATGTGCCCGCTTACTGGCGTCGGTCTGCGTTTTACATTCATGCTACATATATTTTTTTTTGATATATTTAGATAAAGATATATACGTTGGAAAGGAAAAAGGACGGTAACCCACAACAAATTTGACAGGAGCCACAAAAAACTTTTTTTGTGGCTCCTGTAAAATTTTTCCTTTTTCTGGCTCTTTTTGATTTTGGGCCAAAGACAAATTATGAAATATACACAACTTTGAAGTGCACGGAGACCGGTAAACTGGTTTTTAATTGACTTCATGTAATATTAATTTAAATATTTAAAAAAAAATATATATTTTTTGGGTCTTTTTTCATTATCACAATTTTTGCAGGCCCTTATTTTTTCAAACTTAAAAGCTAAAATAAGATATTTATTTGGCATTTTCAGCTTACATTCTTTTGATAGAACGTGTATCAAGTTGGATACATTGCGATTATCGAAAAAAGCTGTTTTGAAAAAACTGTGGGTTACGTCCTTTTTTCTTTCCCAAGTCTATATGTTTAAAGAATTTTCAGTGTTTTTTTTTTAATATAATGCCTTTCCACCAAGTATTGAAAGTATGTACATACATACATTATTAATGAAAAGGATATTAACTGTATATGATATTTAAAACCATGCCCGCTACCTATGCCGTGCATACCTGTGGCAGAGAATCTCAATATAGCTTGTTTTGACGATAGTTGATTGAATGTCGGTCTTCCAAATTCTCTCATCCTCCTTCCACCAAGTATTGACTGTGAACACCTTTAAAGTGATACTTTATATCAACCGTTCCAAGATTATCAGTATTGCAATGATTCATGACCGTCAAGTGTAACTCTCTGAATGTGTTTATTACTCTATGAGTCCGTTTTGATATTATGCGCACAGAAAGGTAAGCCTTAAAATCGCCCCTCTTATTTTCCAGCTTCCTTTATCTGAAATGTTAATAATTAATGAATCTCCCCTTTCAATGCCAGTGCGAGTTTGCCCGTTCATACTTACGAAGACGTTTCGCCAAATGACGAGACCCTGATCTCTGTAAATGTCTGTTGGGTACTTATTTTCCTTCTGCATACAGTGCGATCGTCGACCGATCTACATACAGATAGCGAGAAAGTTCTGCCACTATTTGAAGTCGTACTTTTCCAAAGTTGCTCTGATTTCATCGACTGAGGTGAAAATAACGATATATTTTATCAAAGATGTATTATACTTAATCTACGGTGGTTGAATATTACTTTTCCCATTATCTCAAAATAGGCGACTGTGAGCAGTCTATCTAGATTATGAATTGGACGATCAAATTATTAGACAGATTTTCGTTAAAAGTTTTTATGTACATATTGTTTCTTTTGATTGAAATATGAACTTAAAATGGGTAGTTCATCAACGCTGGAATCTGATTATGGTCGGATCTTTGATTAAATAAGTTTCATAATGTTAAGACAAAAGCTTCATTCTTTGTGGTTCCCATCGAAAAGACATTTTTATAAGATTATAATGTAATAAAAAAAAAACAATGTTTTTTTTAATGTTAAAAAGATATTCATCATCTTGAAGTTTCTATATAAGCACGGTTACCCTATTTTTTAAGGAATAACAGGACAAATCGAGAAATGGAAAAAAAAATGATCTACGTACACTTCGAATTATTAAGAGATTAGTCTTATCATATCGCATTGTCTACTTTACAAAAACAGCTCAGTATATGTGATACACACATACTAACAGCCGCTGGCGACTGTAGAAACTTATTTTTAAAACTAATTTATAAACTATATCGATTGACGATATAAATGACACATTAGCAATTGTATAAAATAAATAAATCGGAAGCAAAGAAAAATGAATTTAAATTTGAATCATTCAAACTATGTACATTCTCACAGATTTTGTCACTAACGACCCGGGTTTCGCCTTTCGGCATTTTCAGGCGTTCAAGTGCACGGATGAACTTGAACTGACGATTTTAAATGAAATATTAAACCTACCGGGATCTCCACTTCTATACCCTATATAAATATAATCATAAAACCTTTGCCGACAAACAAATAAATTTAATTCTTAAAACTACTCTCCATTCAAATATGTAGGCATTCCCATGGGTAATCCTTTTCGCCAGCAATGGCTTTAAACTTGATACATTATTTTCTTATATAAATACGATACATTCATTTACTAAGCGTCAGTTCAAGTTCATCCGTGCACTTGAACGCATGAAGATGACGAAAGGCGAAACCCGGGTCGTTAGTGACAAAATTAGTGAGAATGTACATCTCAAACAGTTCTCGTAGTTTGAACGAATCAAATTTAATATTGAAATTCCACCAAGCACCTTCAGTCGAAATCTTAAAAAAATGAATTTAATTGAATCATCACCTTACATATACGCAATATAAAATATTATCTGTATTATATTATAATTTTCTCTTTACATATTAAATGTATATATTTGGACAGGCTATTCCTGCTCAAATCTTCTAATACAAAATTAACATGTCAAAACGTTTCTCTGTCGATATAATTAAAATCCGACAGATTTATATAATGCGTAATAAATGTCATGCAGTGAAAGGGGATAAGTTGGGAAGACGAGTCCTAACTGCCGGCGTGCATGTTTTTATTTTTGTGTTCAGATTTAACTGAAGTGTCAACGCGTTTGTTTATTTTCGAATTCTTTTCAAGTTTACTTTTATTTATCGGTCGTTAAGATATACGCCTTCCCTGTGATGAATCGACGCCAGTCACATAGAACTCCGGAGAACGACGGCTTTGGAATAAATGCTTGTAATAACACTACAAACTTAGTCATCCAATCGCATTATATATTGTAAATGTTGTCGATTCTCCCCTATTTCTTTGCACCATCATTCTTTTGTGTTGATACTGTGCTACGTATTTCTCTTCCACTATTTGAGCCCTCAAGAGGCAAAGTGAGCCAACTAGTAAAATGGTAAAACTTTTTTCTTTGACTTTTAAGTATGTATAAATCACGAATTTACTTGGTGTTTTAGTGGATTGCATATGTTTATTTAAGCGAGAAAGCACTATTGCAATGTGTATTAACTGATGTTACTTCATTTTGACGCTACTTTAAGACGTGTAGAATATTACAGTGGCGGCCGGTCAATGTGGCATTGGATCATTGCACTCCTTGTATATATGCAGGGGCGGTTATATTTCATGAAATAATATTCAAATTGTATTTATTGTCTAAAATAAAATAAAATGTTCTAAAATATTTAGTATAGAAAATAAATACACGACGAATTTAAAACGAGTAAATGGTATAAATGTTATGTTTGAATATTGGATATTTCATGGAATACAACTGCCCCTGCGTATACAAGGGGTGCATTGATCCAATGCCACATTGACCGGCCGCCACTGGAATATTACAACGCATCTAATTCGCTTTTTTATAAAATACCACTTGGCTCACTTCACCTCTACTGGGGTCATGTTTTTGAAAGACGAAAGTCGTTACTTCTTCTTATGCCTTCATCAGAACTATGAAGGCATACGCCAAAAAAGCTATCAACTAATTTTATAAAAACAATGTAAAATTAAATATTTTGCTATGTTTAACTTTATTAAATCGTATTCGTCTGAACTCATCTACTTCCTTCCACCCGGATCGTTAAAATCTCATGCCGTCGTCGTCATACAGCAAAGTGAAGTAAGTAGTCCCGTTCCGATAACAATTTAGTGTGTACTGCATATTCATCATTTTACGTGCTCAATTAAAACAAAAACCCTTCTTTTGACGTGCGGGTTATTATTCCACATCTGCCCTACGTCTGTCTATGAGCGAAGATGTGGATAAACGCTGTAACCTGCTCGGGATGTGCACGACTGGTTTTGTCACCTGCTAAATGCAGCGAGATTATCGCTCACGTTTTAAGTGCCTCGATGACTTAAGTTGAAATCTTTTGATTCTCTTCGCCATGATGGAATAATTAAGCGACGACCGCTCGGTCGGAATTAAATGTAGATTAATGTCAACTTCAGATTTATCTCTGTTAAATTTCTTTGTGTTGTATTTTTTTTATTATTATTAAATTACTTTTAGGGTGTTCACTGTCAATACTTGGTGGAAAGGCATTATATTAGTAAAAACACAATATTCCTTTGTACTTCATTCCACTTTATTTAATATGTCAGGACCGGTTTCGCTCATTACGAGCATCGTCAACTGATCAGTTGACGATGCTCGTAAATAAAGTGGAATGAAGTACAAAGGAATATTGTGTTTTTACTAATATTATTAAATTTTCGTTCTCTGTTCTGTTTTTGACACATTGCTTCTAGAGTTTTTTTTTTTTTTTTAGAATTTCAACTGAAGGTGCTTGATAGAAATTTAATGTTAAATTCGAATTATTTTTATTCTGTACACTTCCATAAGTTTTGTCGATAACGACCCGGGTTTCGCCTTTCGGCATCTTCTGGTGTTATCCAGTGCACGAATGCACTCGAACTGATAAAACCAGAATATTCCGAAAGGCGAAACCTCGCAAACACCCATCCATGCCTTTGAACATAAATCAATCATGCGATTAAAAAAATGCTGTTCGTACTGTTATTTGAGCCCGTGAGATCCACCACGGAAGCTAATTAAATTGACTACTGCGCTACGGAATCAATCAGTGTTTCTTAAACTATAAACTAACCAACTAATCAAACCAGCCCCCCTTTTGCTTATCAGTTTGATCAGTTTTGGCTCACCATTGCGCACATAATACATAATCTATTGATATACAAGTTATCACCTACATATGTGAATTGTATATGTTCATATGTCATATTACAGTGGAACCTCGATTCTACGTTTTACAAGGGACCGTAATAAATGAAAAAATTATGCGGGAAATCTTCAAATAATACCAAAAAATGTTTAATTTTTAAAAACTTATTTATTTATGTAACTAAATGCGATGTAAAACTATTTGAGTGAAAAAAAAATATTCTACAAAAACGGTCAATCGGGACGAAACGATAATATTTAGATTATATAGATCGAGGAAATCAGTAAATCGGGGAATTATTAAATATTGTTATGACGAGGTCTTGGTCGAGTAAAAAATAAACGATCCATGCAAAAAAAATGAAGATAGCGAGAACGATAGATCGGGGTTCCACTAAACGAGATGCGTGGCAAGAATATTTATGAGAAATATTCAACGAAAACGGTCAATCGGGATAATATTCGTGACGGGACCAAAATATTTAAACGATAGATCGAGGAAAACGGTAAATCGGGGAACGATTAATGCGGGATTCTTTTACATTGTTCTTATGGGGTGCTTGGCCGGGATTATGAAAACTAAACGATCCATGCGAGAACGGTAGATCGGGATTCCACTGTATATTTATTTTGTTGACATTTTTTTTACCTCATCGATGAACCCCATTTGAAAAATACTTATTTGTACACATACTTTGCGGTTATATATTTATTCATAATGCCTTTCGTGATATCGTAATGAATACTTATTTAAATTCTTCATACGTTGAATGCCCTCGAAATTAAAATATCATCCTTGTCGGGCAACCTCTTAATAATTCAAAAATCTATTTATTTCAGGGCTGTGGAGTCGTTAAAAAAAAACACGACTCCGACTCCGACATTTTTCAAAAACACGACTCCGACTCCGAATTTGACTCCGACTCCGACTATGACTTGACTAAAAAATGCGTGCATATAAATGTATGCACTTCGAGTAACAAAAAAAAAATATATCGAATCTACTTTTTCGACATGAGAAAGAAAGAAACAACAACTTTTGCGCGGACTCATATGCAGTGGATCTTGGTGACTCACTGGCTCGGCGTGACTCATGACACCTACACGTTTAATATTATTAAGCTATATCACAATAATTATTACGTAATTCAATTTTCATAAATTTCGTAATTTTTAATAATAATAAATAAAAAAGTTTTTTTTTTTTTTAATTTGCATTTTTTTTTAAAAAGTAGTCGGAGTCGCCCGTTTTTCACGACTCCGACTCCGGCCAAAACACCGCGACTCCGCGACTCCGACTCCGACTCCACAGCCCTGATTTATTTTATTCCGTGTCTCCGGCTTTATTTACTGCGCGTTAAACGGGCGCTTATTTTTATTTCGTCTCCTCCTATCTCACGGGGTAGGGGGCTAACTGCCATTTTAATATATTTATTTTTGTACCTACCCACTGGTACAAACACTTATTTCACATGGAACTCGAAAGGGAGAGATAGCAAACGTTCGTAAATGGACGTGCATAATGCTGCTCTCCGGGATAATTTTCCGCCAAAAATAGCTCGCGTATTTTTAGTCAACATTTCAAGATAAAGAACTCGACGTCTTAACGTCAGTATTAAAAGATTACTTTGTCAAACATGCGTAAGAAACTCTCGCAATGATTACGACATTAAAATAATTGCTTCGTATGGAATAATATGATTTTTATTTTAATATTTATATATGACAAATTTTAATGTATTTTGGTGGAACAGTCATCATTGACGCTCGACAACCGTTGTTTTTTTTACAGTCATTGTCGCAAGTAATATGCTGAGTATACTGTTAATCCTCGATTAAATGACTTAAATGATAGTCATATAAATTAAACAACAATCTACCGTCAGCGACATGATGATTCATTTGTTTACGTACATATATATTTTTTAGTATCGTTTGGTTATTATACTGTAATAACATAGTCAAAATTCTATTAAACTATTTTTGAAGTAAATTTTAGAAATAAATGGAGCACACTTGAACAGTCGTCCAATTTTAAATGAGCAGGTAAATATGCCAAATTCTTCACTTTTATACCCTATATGTTAGTAAATATAACCATAAAACCTTTTCCAACAAATAAAAATAAATTTAATTCTTAAAACTACTCTCCATTCAAATATGTAGGCATTCCCATGGGTTGATCCTTTTCGCCAGCAATGGCTTTAAACTTAATACATTTATTTCTTATATTAATACGATACATTCATTTACTAAGCGTCAGTTTAAGTTCATCCGTGCACTTGAACGCATGAAGATGACGAAAGGCGAAACACGGGTCGTTATTGACAAAATTTGTTGTTCAAATATATTATTATTCTAGTTTTTTTTGTTTTTGTAAATTGTATTATTTTAGATATGATTATTTAAGTTAATTAATTCCCCTAAAGTATAATAGATTTTTTTAACCTTTATACGATGTATATTAAATTGTTTTTATTTTTTTCTGTAACTAACATTATCCTTATTTTTGATCTCGTAATATATAGTTTGTCGATAAGTGTCAATTTTTATAAAACAGTAAATACAAGTGTTTGTCACTATAACTCTTCCCAAACGGTGAACAATACACGCGACAACAAGCGACGTGAAATTTAGACATGTCGTTCTGGCTGCCATTTCTAAATCAACTTAGCTATTGTCAAAATTGAACATTATAATTAGTTGATACAATGTATTTTAACGTGTGATGTACGGTCCACGGCAATATTTTCAACTTCTAAATTTCAACACTAGTTTGCATCTATCCCTGGCGAAGCTGGGTAATACATAAATAGACTTTTTTCATGAGATCTTATATGGTGAGTGATTTCTTTCTTTAAACATATAATATATTTGTTAGATACTATATCCAAAATACAATAAATCTGGCCAATCTACTAACTGGCAAAGCTGGACGATTATGGTAACACAACCGTTATGCACGACCGCCGCCGTTTCGCTGCTTACATTTTCTATATCGTGCACTGCTTATTTTCCCTGAGAGCAAACTGACAGGCGATTGCATTAATTGGCAAACAACATAGATACTATCCCCACAATTGTTAAAGTCGAGATAATGAACATGTCTCGTTCAAACGGTCTATTTATTACGTTACATGAAAAATAATGCAAATACTACGCAAAGACACATATCTACAGTATGATCACACCGTATCGCTGTGATACGTAAGATGCCATACTCGAAATACCATAAAAAATCATTATTCCTTATATCAGTGATGGGAAAAATATGACACACGTGTCACGAGCGACGTTCCCTCTAAGCTGCGCGCGTGCGCGTTCGCGCAGTAATTGGGAAACCCCCGCGCACTCATTCCAGGTTGGCGCGCACTACAAGACAGTTAGTTGTTCAATTAATATTTGATCGGTCCGTGCAGCCTCCGCGCAGCCTTTGAAATTTCCGCGCAGCTAATCTTTCGGCTCAGAGGGAACGTTGGTCACGAGGTGACACACAACGTTACGTGAAATTATCTCTCGTGAAAACTGAGCTGTATCTTTATTCTTCAGTTGTATTTGCCATGTCTTCCACTTCTAGACTACCAACCAGACTTAAGACAGAAAGAAGATGGTGACGAGCTTCTACTACACCAGTGATGCACAACCTCTACCTTCTAGCGGGCCGCATAAAACAAATTTATCGTTGGTTCGGGCCGCAAAGAAAAAAATGATTTAAAGTACGCTCAATCCTTTTTTTATACAGAAAATATGTATGTTCCATCTAAAACAGCCTTAAAAATTTTGAAAAGTGAATTTAGATAAATGAGTAATAGGTTCCATTTTATTATTTTGACCGTGTTATTTAGAAAATAAATAAGCCATGTAAAAAAAATATCATTATTACTTGCTAATTAAAAATCATTTCATTTTGAAATATTTATGTTTCATTTAAATGCAATTCTTAAAATAATTCGTTCATGGTCTTTGTTTTTAAATATTTTTTTTAATTTGACATAATAATTATAAACCTGTTTCTATGAAACGATTTATTCTCCTTCATTGAAGAAAAAGCTTGCTTAAATTTGTTTAATAAATGTTTTACGTGAAAAAAGTATTTTTGAGAAAGAGATTTAAGGGCCGCCACAAAATTCAAAAAGGGCCGCGTTTGTGCATCACTGTACTACACGAACTGAATGAATGCAAGAAAACATCATATAATCGTATTTCAATGTTATTAGAGTTGAAAAACAAAACTCCACATTCCAAATACATATCTGCAATAATCTTTCATTATAATGTGCCTCCATTTGTCATTAATTTGCGATAAAAAAATATCGATAATTACTGGAAAACTTTCTGATTTACTGGTATTTACCGTTGGTCAATGTTCGTCGATTTACCGGTAATGCAACCTCTATTTTAGGTTAATAAAAACATAATATTCCTTTGTATTTTATTTCCACTTTATTTAAAAAAGTCAGGACCAGTTTCGCTAATGGCGAGCACTGTCAACTGACAAAGAACAAAGGAATATTGTGTTTTTTTATTAATATAATGCCTTTTCACCGAGTATTGACAGTGAACACCCTAAAAGTGAAAGCAGTTTGGCAGAAACTGCAAATTATTATATCGGTGATTATCATTACTAATGCAGATTTATGGGAAGTCAACTGTCTATTAATCTCTTACTCTAAGTCAGTGTTTACCAAGGTGTGATACGCGTACCCCCTGGGGTACGCGGTGGAAACTGCATGGAAGCTGAAGGTTGCAACATATGGCTTACTTTTTACGATTTCAAACATAGAATTTTTTTGACGAGGGGTACTCGAAAATTTTAAAAGGGATACACAGATGTCGAAAGTTTGGGAAATACTGCTTTAAGGATTTACATTAAAAGCTCAAACAATCAATTACTGATTCAGAAACTATAAGTTTGTTAACTAGGCACAAACTTCTGAATGCGTGGTGGCGATTTATTCCTCATAATCTAAAAGTCTTGACAATATCCAAAGCAAAGTACATATTACTATCGTTGCCGTGATGTAGCGATACGAATGTCATTGAATTTTTCGTAAAATATTTTAAAACTGTTGAACTGTTTTCACGACACATTTCCCAGACCGATTTTTAGCGCGGAATCATAAATTTCTTAGCATTTTAATACGGGTTTCCCTCCTTGTCATGTCATCGCGCCTTGCCTATCTTGTTAATTTAATTTCTCTTTCTTTCTCGAATCGCCGTTTATTTACCTAAGTTTAGTATTTTTTTTTTTTTTTTTTTTATTCTGCCGACTTGTGTTTCTTTATTATTCCAAGTCATTCTTTTGTCTCCAACGCAAAGCGCGCGATCGCGCAGTTTTTATTTTTTTAGTCTCGCCCGTCCGCAGACGGATGACATTTTTCGTGTTGTGATCTCATCTCATCTCGTCGTGCGTTTTTTGTTTGTTTTGTTATTGTCGTGTGTTTATTATTTTCGACAGGGTCATCGTAAATTTTTCACAACAATAGTGCACTTTGACATTTGAATGAAACATTGAAAAAAAAAACATACGGTCAACCATGTTTTTGTCAATCCTTAATATTAATGCGGTGGCTTTCCTGAGGTGAATTAAACAAGTTTCATGTGTTTTTTTCGTCCGTCTTCCACATAGCTATCGACGTGGGAAAGTAGTCGGCTCTTCAACTGACGGAGTATATAAACATAAATTATTTTTACGAGAACTGATTGTTAGTCAGTCGTTCAGATTCGATATTGAAAGAGATATGTACATAATGATTGGTTTATAAAAAAGGGCCGTGGAGTCGTGGTATTTTGGCCGGAGTCGGAGTCGTGAAAGGTGAGCGACTCGATTTTTTTTTGGAAAATATATTTAATGTTGTGTATTCTAAAAAAATAGTCCAAAGTGTTGAAATTGTATGCTTGACTGTTTAAAGATGATCTGATGAAATACATACATACATATAAGTTCAAATGAAATTATTGAAATAAAAACTCGGAGTCGGAGTCGTTTTTATTTTATTTTAAGGCTGGAGTCGAAGTCAATGCTGAGACAAGAGGTTAGCTGAGCGGATATTACAAAGGCTGCGGGGACCGATCAAATATTAATTGAATAACGTCTTGTAGTGCGCGCAGCTTAGAGGGGGCGTTGGTCATAGTCAGAGTCGTCTTTTTTACACGACTCCACGGCCTTGATATAAAAGCTTATTTGTAATAATTTAAGATTTCGACTGAAGATGATGCTTGATGGAATTTCAATATTAAATTAAAACGTTTCAAATTTGACTCTCTGAGTACGTTCATCGATCCCGCCACGCTCAGCCCCGTTTTCACAGTTGGATAGGAAGACGGGAGTATAATAAACTATAAATTGTATTTGATCCCAAATATTTATTATACATAAGTCGATTGTAAAATCTTTTTTTTTAAGTCTTCGTTGAGTGATTGAAACTGGCTTAACCGAAGAGAATTGTGCTCTTGGTTGCAGGCTTGGCAAGATATTATTTTTACATTCTAAAATATTTATGTCTAATATATAATAAAATAATCAACTTGGTGTTATTGAAAGTGAATCACTATCTGTTTACCCTGTCGTGGGTTATTTATGTAGTTCTTCTGTGTGACGAATGCCGCCGTCTTTAAGACCCGTTTTAACTCTTTCACACTTCGTCAGCCACTCGCGATATTGATGCGTTTTAAAAATAATCACACCGAGCAGAGTCCTCTTTAAATGTCGTAAAAATCTGAAGGGGGATATCTTTAGTGGCTTTAACACTACGAATTACGACGAAGGTGGTGCTTATCAGATCTACTTCTGTGTATTGACTTCAGTGAGAGATATGCTTGGCGCTTTATTCTTTCTTCGCCTTTCTGGCCAAGTAGTCGACGGTGTGGGCTTTAGGGAAATAAGTACTGACCCGATGGGATTTTCTAGTCTTGTTTTTGACGATACATCCATACCATAAACGAGTGATTCCTCTAAAGAATTACTGTGTCCGTACTATGAACGGGCTTAGCAGTTGACGTGTTACAGTACAGAAATGGTGTGACGATGAGGTGTACAAGTTATGCTGTGTGGACAATATAAATAAATATAAAGAATGTATGTCAGCTGTCGATATGCAATATTTTGCAAAACGCACAGTCAGCATGACTTCACGAGTAACCTGTAAAGTAGAAATTATGCTGTGTGGACAATATTGAATATCGATAGATGCAACATAAGAGCTATTGTTAATGACGACACCTCGAATTATGAAAGCACAATATAATTAAAATATAGAATTTTGTTAACGTAGCATTTAAGAAATTAGTATAAATAATTGGGAAAATCAATAAAGAAAGTGACTATTACTTCAGTCAGAATTCAACCCAACAAGAACGTTTTATTGAACCTGAGTTAGAACGGCGAGCGTTACATGGAGGGGACACCCCGGGTGTCCCCTCCAGCGTTACAATGGTTATTGCTTGCTTTGTTTTATTTTTATAGGAGATGTATAAAAAAGTAGTTGATTTTGTGTATTTGTTCCTAAAATATAATGAATTTGATGTTTATAAATAGATTTCATCAAAGTAAACAGTACCAGACCAGTTGAACAAAAAAAAATTGTTGTAACTTTAAATTATACTTTGATATAATAATTATATGTCAAAAACTTCACTATACATGGTGTATAATTGTCTAATAATTATTTTAGAAATACATTAAAAGATAGCAGTTTAAACAATTCATATATATTTTATGTATCGTTGCCATTCCACAATTATTATATATATGTATGTACCACTCACAGGCTTTTTGTATGCATGATCCGCCCTCATTATCAATTATAATAAAGACGTATGCATAAATAAGAAATACTTTTATGAAAAAAAAACTTAGACATTGAAAATATTTCTCTTACTGTAAATGAAACGAAAGTTCTAATTCTAAATCCGTCATTTCAACTTTTTCTTAACAATGTTTGAACATACTAAGTATTGCTTTACTACATTTTCTTGATTTTTATTGCGTTATGGAAGGCGGTCGTGAAATAGCGACTGAATAAATATAGTGGGTGGTAACGGGGTAGGCAAATTGTAATGGTTAAAGGGTTGGACACTTTTTGGATAAAATCTTGCTATGTTTTTTTGCCTTAGTCGAAAATTGTTTATTTTTGTACTTTTTTACAGATATTTTACATATAAGCTTCATTGATCACTTTTTTTTAAAATTATCTGTTATAGGTGTAGGCATTTTAATTTTGTGTGATTATAATGTAATTTGTAAATCCTTTTCATTGTTAGTAGTTGCTTACACATTTTATTTCAATTTATTTTTTGCTCGCGATGAGCGAAACCGGTCCTGATCAAATAAATTTTACGTGGAAAAAGTACTAAAAATCTTTTATTATTTTTAGATATTTATAAAATAGAGTTATGCGTCCAAATTTTGCTATGAACAGTAGGCATGTCGTGTTTATACATAATACCTGGAACTGATGGTTAAAGTGAGTCAATAAATAAGTACGACTGTCTCGATGACCGTTTTCTTTTTTTGCCGTTTAAAGATGATATCATAAATGAGTGGTGGACCACAACAGTGTGGTCATCCAGGAAAAAGAGCGAGGAGCTTTTGTTTGCCCCGTGCCAATCAGCGCATCCGTGGGAGAACCGCCGAGGTGATCTGTCATACATTCTTTACTGAAATACACTCTTCGACAGCTAAAAACAAATTCCCGCCGTAGGCTGATTTCAGCTAATTGACCGGTGACTCGCGTTTGAAGAATTCCACTTTTCCCCGTGTTTTAAGTTGGCATGCTCTTGCAACGAGATCTGTCACCTATCACCCCCGCCGAATCTCGACGGCAATCCGCACACCGAACCAACACTAATTGGAGCAATTAACCTTTTTTTGGAGCCGTCGTTGTATCTGCATACAAGATTTTCATTTGAAAAACATTATGATGGTAAACTGTATTTGTACCTTGAATATTTCCCAACTGCCATGTAACATAATATTAAGTGTTTTAATATTTATATAACACCTGGATGTGGTTCGTTCATTCCAGTCGCATCTCTTCAGTTCTGAGTAACGAAATCAATCACTGTTAAGGTGTTCACTGGCAATACTTGGTGCACACTGGTGTACACTGGCAACACTGGCAATCACTTGATTTCTTAATCCAACACTGCTTCGACAATAGCAGGCCATGTAAAAAACAAATGACTTGCGAAGAATCTCAGTAGTATTAAACCGCGAGTCGTGTTTTCCGAATTTAACATTGATTTCGTTAATAAAATATTAAAAGATTTTTAGTACCTTTTCCACTTAAAATTTATTTGATCAGGATCGGTTTCGCTCCTTGCGAGCATTATCAACTGATAAGAAAAATAAATTAAACAGTGCTATTTATACAAGTTAAATTGAAATAAAAAGGTGTCAGCAACTACTAGCGATGAAAAGGATTTACAAATTACATTATAATTACTCAATTAAAATTCTTAACACCTATAACATACAATTAAAAAATCATCAATAAATATAAGTGACAAATGATATCAATTATAAACACAATTACAATTTGGGATTTTTTAAACAAATGCTCGCGAGGAGCGAAACCGGTCCTGATCAAATAAATTGTAAGTGGAAAAAGTACTAAAAATCTGTTATTATTTTACAAATGATTTTTTTACAATACAAATAGTACAAATTCCATCATTTGATATCTTAACTGGATTAGAACAATTATTTATTCATAATATATGTAAAGGTCTTTCAATAGGGACGTTCGAAATTTGTTAGGTTATAGCAGCCGTGTTGTTAAAATTACATCTGTCAAATTTGTTATCAATTGTTAAGTAGAGTCCGGCAAATCAACATGGAAGTTTTTAGCGTTGAACAACGTATGCAAATCATAAAATTTTATTATCGAAGTCACTGACTGCTCCGTTCGAGAAACGTTCCGCGCAATACGTGGCATTTAAGCTACTCTTGATATTGCTTGAGTAATGAGTGAATTTTGTAAACGTAGAATTAATTGAATGCATTGTGTAATATAATTTTCGCCGATATCATGTATTCTGGAAACAAAGAAAACTAAGCCGCCAATATAATGCGTTTTAATAATCTCGACAACTTTGACTGAAAGTTGAATGACATGCTTCTTAGACCGAGATGGCAAAATAAAGTTTTTTCATCGGCGATCTTTGGAGCATGCACTGAAATGCACTCGGTGACTTTCTCTTGTATAGACGACGATTTATAAACAAATAAATGGTTCTTCGTCGTAACTGTGCGCCGGACATTGTGTCGTATTAATTGATACGTCAACGCGACGCCTAGTTATCCTAACGATGCGTAAATTTATATCTCAATCATCAGTTTTTGGCGCAGCGCCAGCCACCTCCGGCTCCCGGCCACTCCGCATACGATGGATGATAATTCCGAATTTCCCATTTGATCGCGCGCTGATTAATCGCCTGTTTTGATTTGAAAATTTCATTTCTGTCGCCGCGGCCGCGCCGCCGCCATACATTCGTCCCCGAACAACCAACCGCAAGAGTCTTTTCAACTCGTTTTTTTTACGTACATTTAAACGTTTTAGTCTCGTTTACAAATTCAGGTTTAAATAATCAGGACACTAATTCTCTGTTTCAGTATTACTAGGAAACATTCTTTGATTCTTCATTTGCACACAACTGACACGATAACCAACCACAAACGTCGTTTAAACTCGTATTTTATATAACTTTCAGGGTGTTTGTTCACTGTCAATACTTCCGTTGTACTTTATTCCACTTTATTTAAAAAATAAAATAAAAATAATAAAAGATTTTTAGTACTTTTTCCACATACAATTTATTTGATCAGGACCGGTTTCGCTCATCGCGAGCATTATCAACTGATAAGAAAAATATATAAACAGTGCTATTTATACAAATTAAATTGAAATAAAAGGTGTAAGCAACTACTAACAATGAAAAGGATTTATAAATTACATTATAATTACACAAAATTAAAATGCTTATCACCTATAACATACAATTAAAATAACATCAATAAATATATGGTTCTAAATATATGGTAGCAAATGATGTCAATTATAAACAAAATTAAAATTTGGGAAATTTTTAAACAAAATGAAACTACATTACTAAAGTAAATAACTTATGATGATTTTGTGTTTTTCCCGCTTCCAAGTAATGAATCTGTATACTTCAACAAAATCAACAACAATGAAGATTCTGAAAAAGACGTTTTAAAAAAAAAACATTTTTTGGTCCTGATCAAATAAATTTAATGTGGAAAAAGTACTAAAAATCTTTTATTATTTTTATTATAATGCCATTCCACCAAGTATTGACAGTGAACACATTAAAAGTGATTATTTTAAAAAGGTTAGGACCGGTTTTATTCATTGCGAGCATTGTCAATTGATAAGAAATATTATTTACCAGTGCTATTTATACAAGAATAAATTGAAAATAATTTACAAATTACAGTATAAGTGATTCTATAATTACACTAACCAATTATTAAAGCAGAGGAACGAATAGCTCAAAACTATTCTTTTTCAAGCATCTACCTTCACAAGCATTATTTCAAGATTTTTTTTACTTTTAATTGAAATCGACACTCATACTACTCCTACTTACTATAATATCATATTTTTTAAAAAATAAAAGATAATTTTAATACAAAACTAGTATGTATTACCATGTACAAAGTTTCAAAAGCTCTGCCTGAAAACCATCAAGGTTAGCATATTGATAAATCACATGTTTTGGTATTAAAATTTAATTTGTGTCGCAGCGCTTTCGCCGAATCCATTCGTCGCACGGCAGAGAAGAAAGCTCGCGAAAAATAAATTGAAAATAAAATAAAACATGTGTACACTCACACAAAACACTTTTCAAAGACAAACTGAGACTTTTACGATGTGTTTGAAGTTCTTTATGTGCTTTTAATCGTGCACGCCTTCGCTCGGCCCTCTCAGACGCTTTAAGTGGAAAGCTTTTGATGAACTTCTTCGGCATACGAATAAAATAATTACGACCGTTGTAAACTTGACCGCAGGACTCTGAGAAGTTTCTTTGAAAGTGTACCTTGACTAATAATGAATTATTCCTCTCATCTCCACGCCAGCTGGACACATCGGCCTCAGACGAAATACAACGGCTTTTACTTAGCTGTTATATTTTTCTTTTGAAGAAAACCTGTACGTACAAATTGATTTTATACGTATGTACATAATCTTTAATACTTGATAAAGCCTTCTAAGTAATTGGTCGCGATAGCGTCTGAGAAAGTCACTATTTTTAAAAAAAAAAAACGAAGTGTATCTCTTGTATTGCGGACATAACGCCATGCTGGTACATATTCCATCTCTCTTCCATTGTTCTGTTTATATATGTTTTCAAATTGTGGGTTTATAATGCAAAACGTTCTATTTCCAAAACTCAAACTTTCCAGTAGAGTCAAATACTATAACACAAACAAAATAACTTTTGCGTAAAAATATGATTTCCAATTTGAAAACGACAGTCTTGTAGACATTTTATATTAAAACTAATAGATATAATTTAAGATTTCGACTGAAGGTGCTTGGTGGAATTTCAATATTAAATTTGAATCATTCAAATTATGTACACTCCCACAGATTTTGTCACTAACGACCCGGGTTTCGCCTTTCGGCATCTTCAGGCGTTCAAGCGCACGGATGAACTTGAACTGACGCTTAGTAAATGGATGTTTCGTGTTTATATATTAAATAAATGTATCACTGAGTCTAAAGCCATCGCTGGCGAAAAAGGGTTGCTTTTGCTAATCACTTAATTTCGGAAGGACACGTGTTCAATCAGGAACAGGGGATAAAAATGTTACACCCAAATACGGACAGTCATAAGCTCTTTTTCCAGGAAATTTTAGAAATTAATAGGGCACAGTTACATAGTCTTCCGATTTTGAACGAGATATTAAACCTTCCTGGGTCTCCACTTCTATACCCTATATAAATAATATCATAAATAATATCATAAAACCTTTGCCGACAAACAAATAAATATAATTCTAAAAACCACTCACTACTCAAATCTTTGGGAATTCCCATGAGCTTACCCTTTTTCGCCAGCGATGGCTTTAGACTCAGTGATACATTTATTTAATATATAAACACGAAACATCCATTTACTAAGCGTCAGTTCAAGTTCATCCGTGCGCTTGAACGCCTGAAGATGCCGAAAGGCGAAACCCGGTCGTTAGTGACAAAATCTGTGGGAGTGTACATAATTTGAATGATTCAAATTTAAAACTAATAGAATCAGTCGATTCCTTAGGCTTGAATTATACCCTATCTGCATACCTAACTTAATATCGCTCATTTTGGAAATAGTACGTTTTGCATTATAACACCACAATTATGATTTTTTCATCTTATTTATTATTATTTACGCAGTCGTAAATATTTCCTAAGTGTTCAATTAAAAAATATAAATTTAGAACTATTTTTTAGCATTTATATTCGCTCGTTAAGTGGAGAGTATGAACTCCTGACGGAGCTTCTGCCAACCTATCTTTTGCTAAAAGAATAAGGATACTATGATGGCGCTAAGGAGGCATAGTGGTTAGCTAATTGCTCTCGATACATCCCGTTGTATCTACGTTGGATTCGTACGGGCAGAAGAAGATTACAGACATCATTTATTGCTTTGAGATTTGATGTACAAATTCATAAATCGTTGTAAAATAATGTTTTGAAATTGCCCGAATTAGCTAGCATTCAAACGCGTGAACACCCCAACCGACGCCAACGATGTTGGCTACTCGACGACAGACGCAAAATATATAACTAAGAAGTAAATAATCAAATCAATTAATAGCAAGCAGATCGGTAAAACTTGTTTACTTCGGCCGCAGAACATATTTTAGTATCGCACGCGTTACAAAGATGCAGACAACCGATAACGGAACACTGTGTTCTTAGTATATTTTACGACATAATCCAGGAGACTTAGTTCCCCCGATGATTGCGATCCGGAATCCGAACCAAATACCTCCGCTCGCATTAGACCGGCAATCAATCAAGTCCGCCCAGCACCGCCGCCGTCGTCATCGTCAGAGGACTCCTTCTTGTTAGGCGTCGGCACTTGTTAATTTACGACGTCGCGCGGCGATGATTTTCTTGAATGTTCTCGGGAATTTTCCCGGAACAATTATATTTATTTTTTAATTTTTTTTTATTTAAATCTTGATCCTTTGATGTATTCGTAGTAATGAATGAGTGATGCGGCGTGTCAAACAGGGCTGGCTGTCTTGTATTTTTTTTCAATAATATTTCCTTGAAACGGATAAAATTAGTAGTAATTGTAAATATGGTAAGCTGTATTTGTGTTTTCGCTCATTTCTTTTGTTCTTATATCCACCCGCCTTTCTCCATGATTTCTTCAATGTCTTAAATCGTTTTCAGTTTATCGGTTACATTGATTGAATTGACATTTACTTGGTAGAACTCCATTAAAATAGGATAAACATAGCAACGTATGTATTTAAATTTGAATTATTTTTATTCTGTACACTTAAATACATTTGGTCTATAACGACCCGGGTTTCGCCTTTCGGCATCTTCTGGTTTTATCAAGTGCACGAATGCACTTGAACTGATACTTGCCATGTAATTTGACATTAAATTTCCATCAAGCACCTTCAGTCGAAGTTCTAAATTATAGCAACGTATTTAGTTCTACAGTTTTTAAATCGGTTAGAGTTATAATTTTAGTTGAGTTAGAAAAATTTGCTAAACGAGGTGCGATGCAAGACTGATCATATTAGCGAAACGGGAAATATTCAACAAAAACATACAATCGGAATAATATTTGTGACGGGATAATATTTAGATGAAAGACCGAGGAAATCGTTGAATCGGGGAGCTATTAATGCCGAATTATTTTACATTGTGCGAAACGAGACTATTGAAAATAAACGATCCATTTGGAAAAATGAAGTATGTGAGAACGGTAGATCGGGGTTTCAGTGTTACTGAAGCGTAAAGCCTATTATCACACGAAGAATTAGAATATGTCCATTTAATATTTATTTTGAAAATGAATTTTTCACGAAGTAACAGCCAAATCCATTTAAACTATCTTAATACATTTCTCTGTACCTTTGTATTATTACAATGCTTATGTTTTTCGCACTATATTCGTGAGATGCACCATCCGACACTCTTTGTTTTCGTTTAATAAACTACCTGGGTGTGTACGTGAAATATCATCCCTCGAAACATTTTAAATAATAATACAATCTGCAGCACATCGTGCAACTGATAAATACTGAACGAAGAACCAACTCCTCGCTCGCCGCCCGCAGCCCTGTCTCGGCTGTAATTGAAACCCTCGGCCGGCATGTGTGACATTCACATAATTGCGGTTTTTATTGTGGGTACTAATACTCGACAGCCAACTTGCTGTGGAAGTATCAAATTATATGTGTGCATGTCGCATGTTATGTCTAGTGTTTTTCATGTCTTTTTTTCGTAACAACGATGAGAGTACTTAGGTATTTCCTTTAAACATATGTCTCGAATCTCGTATTTCTCTTCCATTCATTAGTATCGTATTTGTAGTGCAGCGATGACAGATTATAAAGAATACTACGAAGTGCTAATTTTAAGAAGGCGGATACGTGGACTAATGTTAATTTCCAAGAGACATGCAGTTATTTTGAAACGAAATTTTATGCTTGTTTATTATGATTATAATAGTATTTCGCCTATCTAAATGTCTTTAAAACTTTGTTTATTTTGTATAACTAAGCACTGTTCCAAATAAAACTTAAGTTTAGTATAATTGTATTCGTTATTCCTTTCTCGTGGGGAAATATGTCTGTAGAAAACACAGTAAAAATAAACTCGAACGCATTCATTGATGTAAACTCACTATTCACGTTGTATTTAAAATCATGGCGCAAAGCTAAAATATAAAGTAATTGCTCTAGATTCCGTAAAATGACGCAAGTTTAACTCAAACCTTGCTTGAAAAACGACAAGCCTTAATTTAAAAACAAAAATCGCCGATTAATTCGCCGATAACTATATGGAATTAATTATTTTTCAATACTTGTTTACTCAGAAGTCAGAACTATCATTTTTCTACTTACACACATTCCCAGCCCCTACGATGACAATTTTAGATTTTCTATGGGATATTTTTTTGAAAGAACGGACCCATCACGCGTCAGTGGTAACTTAGGTACGATACGATGCTAGTGGCTTGGAATCGTGGTGGGAAACATCATCCCGACGTTCCTGATTTCCTGCGCCCTGGACGATCGCTGTGTACTATCACTTCTCACCATAGGTGTCCTCAGAGGAACTAATGGAGGCTGGCATGTTGCGGCAGTAAGCTGATCGATTGTCGGGTTACAAAACATCTTGGAAGTGCCGCGTGGTCGTTGGATGATTTACATATGGAAATAGCTATCAACTCATTTTCATTGTCACATTTATAAAATATACGGTTATCATAGTTTGTTGTTGTTTTTTTTTATATGTACATGTAAAAAATAAACAACATGTACAGTAAATATTGCACTATGAAATCAGATGAGCAGTACATATCGTATAACACATTCTCCTGCAGGAAATTTTCAATTCCTACCGAGACCGGTATTTTTTCAATTCGTTCCGCTACTTTGGAAGTTGAGCAAAGTTTGTTTTTATCATTTAACTTCTCAGCTTTAGATTACCTACGTCGGTATATAATCTGACTTCGCGCCAAGTATTTTACATATTATTATTTCGCACCTATATATATATATAGTATGTATAGATTCGTCGTTCTATACAGTGCACAATATACATACAGTTTGAGATTTCATGAAGTTTTTTTTTTGAGGATTTCTCGTTCGCACACTTCGTGAAGTAAGTTAATCGCGTGTGTCGGGATGCGTATGTGAAATTAAATTAAAACCACTAAGAGTAGGTTTTTTTTCTTTTTGAAAAGCAGTGTGACATTCCTCCGTCGGAATGAATGTGATAATGTGACAATGTGACTAAGACATAAGTGATGATGTAGAAAAATGCGATGTGATATTTCGACATAAATACGAGGGGATATGTTTGTATGTAATAAATAAATTAATAGTAGTATGTAATAAATAAATTAGGTCATAATCATGTCGTAGTCTTTCGGTTAATTCAGCGGTAAATTTTTGTTTTTTTTTTAAATTTTATATTCAAATTAAAAATTGACCACTTTGTTATTCCACCGGTTCTGTTACTATTTTTGTGACACGCGTTTCGTTTCACACAAAATCAACTGATATTTTGTTGATATTGATGTTTCGACTTCGTTCATTTTCTTAATTAATATCTGAACATACGTGTCTGTGGAACCATTGTTTGTGAAAGTTATCCATTGTTGAGAATACTGAAAACTGAGATACATACACCCGATTACCTTTTTGCACGGGGTGTACGTTTCATAGACCACCGTACAAAAGCAAAACAAAACAAAATATAACAGCGAAAGACAGGTTTCATTGTTTTAAACTATAAAGTTTCTTGGTTTTTCTTAATTTAATTTAAAATAATCCTTAACCAGGCCCCAGAAAGCTATCAGAGCAATACTCATAATTTCAATGAAATATAACCGTTATTTATCTATTAATTATAACCACTTGTGTAAAACTTCAGAAGTTTTTTATGAATATCCACGAAAAACTATGCGAGAACGAATTTAACATATCCCGAAAATGCCGAAATCCCGGGACACAAGTATTCAAAATTTGAATGATTCACATTTATTTAATATGATCAGAACCGGTTTCGTTCATGATGACCATTTTAAACTAATAAGAATACACATTAATACAGTGCTATTTACGCCGCCTTTGTGGCCGAGTGATCAGCATTGTTGGCTTCGCTTACAGAGGGCACGGGTTCAAATCCCTGTACGGACAGTTTTATAAATTGATTTTTCAATCGATTTATGAATTTCTGTTCGAAGGCATGGATGTATGTGATGTCTTGAATTCCCCTCTCCCACCCATCCTATGCTATGAACGGGGCGTATCGAGAGCGATTAGCTTCCCACTAGTCCTGTCCTAGCTCTATCCTTCTATCCCTACTCTCTTTGGAAAAAGAGAGGTTGAGCAACTGAGTAACAAGCAGTTCTCGTAAAAACACTCCTGTTGAGATAAACTCCATTAGGGGTCCATGTGCTCCACATTAGGAGCGGACATGGTTAAAAAAAATAAAAAAAAAATACTCTTAACCAATTTAAACTATCAAGGGTGTAACAAACAATTGGCAATCTATTTCATGTTTTGTCGGGTCCATGGCACAGCGGTCAACGTCGTTGACTCCCATGCAGGACCTCACGGGTTCGAGTCCCAATACGAACAGCATTTTTCAATTGTTTATTGATTTTTTTCCAAGGCAATTCATGCTTGTGATGTCTAAAAATACATCCTGGGTGTATTGTGTATCTCTTCTAAGTCAGTACATATAGCTGAGTAAACATAGGTTTAAACATGGTTCTGATACATGCATACGCCGAAATAGCTATTAAATATATAAAAAAAATATTTGTAGAACGAAATAATTTTTCGCCTTATTACATTTGAGTTTTACCAAGTAAATTTCAATTCAATCAATGTATACTATAACACTAGTTATAGTTCACATAATTCATTTTGGTTTTGATATGGTTAATAAATTAAATTCTACCCACTTGCAATTAGAAAGGAAATAAATAACATTGTCAGTTTGCTATATCACTCCCGTGAATGAAGTATTATTTGTCGGATGTACCCGTCTGGAAGCCAGGTCCTGAATTTAAATGAGCAAATCAGATAAACACGTGTCCCTTCGCCTCACATTCCTTCAATGCCTCTCTCTCATTAAACATCCATGCGATTCTGTTAATTATTTGTTTTGTGGTAGGCGTGCGCGGTGACTAGGGATGTGGAATTGCAATACTCTTTTTGTACCCGGTTACTCTGCTACTTTCGGTGTCAATATTCAGGCTTTATCATATATAATAGGTATACAAAAAACACAATATTTCTTTGTACTACTTCTACTTTTTAAGGGTGTTCACTGTCAATACTTGGTGGAAAGCATTATATTAGTAAAAACACATATAAATTCTTTTCAACACCAATTGTTTAGTTACAACTTTTTATTCGTTTTGTTTCGTATATATAACACTGTAAAATTATATTTTTTTGTCAGTTGACGATGCTCGTAATGAGCGAAACCGGTCCTGACATATTAAATAAAGTGGAATGAAGTACAAAGGAATATTGTGTTTTTACTCACTTCAATTTTTATTTAAAAAAAAAAATCGCTCATGACGAGCATTGTCAACTGACAAGAAAATATAATTTTACAGTGTTATTTATACGAAACAAAATGAATAAAAAGTTTTAATAAACAATTGGTGTTGAAAAGAATTTATAGTACACAATGAGAATAAATGAGACTAAATGAGACTAAATTGACTCGAATTAAAATGTTTAAAACCTCTTAAATGTAGTTACAAAAATTATCCAAGATTAATTAAGCTTAAGTTGTGACTAATAGTATATAATAGGAAACTAAAAATAGGAAGTCTTATATTACCATTTTGCTGCTTAGTATTTTGTCATCCATTCAGCAAAACCCTATGCGATTGCGACGTTCTGAAGAATCGAGGACTGTACTCGACAAAAATAAAGTATTTATGCTTCGTTGCCACTTGCCATGTAAGAAGGTTAACTAAACGAGTAAAAGGTGACAAGTACATATGGTTGTACAAATTTCGAATTGAGATAACGAAAGGAATGCAACTATTGGAATAGTCAATTCATTACAGAACATGCCAGTTTCGCTGCAAAGGTCTTCAAATTTGGCCAGATAGACACAGGTACATGCACATGCGGTGTAAGACAGAATGATGATCACATCACCTGGGGTTGTCATCTCATAAATAACGGACGGGAGTAATTAATCAAGTCAGTCCGACCGGCTGTCGGACCCACAGGAAACGCCAACTTGGTAGCTACTAGAGCAAACTACTAAGCATTTACTAAAATGGGTTAATACACAGAAAGAGTAGACATACGCTCATAGTATCACCGGATTTTTTTTTTTATATGGCAATTTTTCGCACGTGCAAGCCGCCAAGTACTTGGTCAATTGGTCCCGGGACAAAACTGAACAACGCATCGTGGTTTTTGCGCCACGGGAAACGTCTGTTTGACACAGTGTTGGGTGGTGGAGGGAGTTGTGCAGAGGGTATGTTCAAAATATATAAGGATGTATTTCTACATTATTTTGATTTAGTCTCTGAATCTGTCCTGGAAGGTTATTTCAATGGATTTATTTGTTTTTTTAAAAAAAGTACATACGAGTATGAATAATGGTCTCAAAACACGACATTTTCGACTCCAATTTCGATGCCGACAATATTTCTTGGCATTCGATACTCGGGTTCACATCATTAGAGTTAACAGCTTGCACAGTGTCGGAAAATAAAACCGAAAACAATATGCGTCTACCGCTTATCGTCTTAATGGTGGATTTTGTGTTGTGGGAATGAGCATGGCACTCTGTTGAAGTGTAGGAATGTCGAGCTGTCACGGCGATGGTGATTTATGGTGATGATCGAATTGATGACTGCGCTTCACAATATTATTTGATGACACTCTTTTAAGACGTGTCTCTCGATGCACCGTGATTTCTAAATATTGATTAATACAAGTTGCTACTATTAATACAGATTTAAACCAAATCATTAGAGACATCATTATTTTATTAACGGAGACTGTACGTGCTGATAATAAAGCATTACAAACGGAGGTACTCGAAGAACCTTCCGAACCAGGAAGGCGTGGGGTGTAAGAGAATTCGGTTATGATTATTCAAAAGAAACACTCTTAATTGCAGTAAGGCGTATTTTTAAAATACATAGAAAATGGTGAGCGTTATGGTCAATGCTCCCTCTAAGACAAGAGGTTAGCTGCGCAGAAATTTCAAAGGCTCCGCGCGGACCGATCAAATATTAATTGAATAACTGTCTTGTAGTGCACGCCAACCCGGAATTAGTGCGTGGGGGCTTCCCAACTGCTGCGCGGCCGCGCGCGTAGCTTATAACGTTGGTTATGGTTAACATCGGTTAAATTTACAAAGGAAGAAATAATATAAAATAATCAAAACAAAAAGCAATATGGCGATGGCCGATGATAAAGCATCGCGCCCTTTCACACTGGAAGATGGCGAGAAAAGCATGCCGATAGTGCCGTTACAAACTATCAAATGAAAACTGACTGATTTACTTTATAAAAATCAAAGTCAGTTCGACCGTCAGACCGCCCCGACGGCACTCCGTTAACCATTAACACACTACAAAAATGATTAAATTTAATTCGCGAATTTTCTTTTGTTTATCATCTCAATACTCGTCAATTACGATGGTAAAGTGTGCCAAAGGGTGGTGTCATTAGCTAATCTGTTTCATTACATTCAATACAGGGTCTTATATGAGAAAACGTCGCGTAAATTAATCGATAAACGTTTATAATCTCTTTATATGAGAGTGTTTATTCAAAGACTTGAAACATTGAATTTAAGCCCTAGAACGTCTGCCCTTTGAACTAAGCCCAAGAGCCTGGAACAGGGGTGGGGAACCTTCTCATTTCTAAAGGCCACATTCATTTATCTGATACTACATAAGTCCGCAGTAAAGAAAACGTTTTGACAAATATTTTGATCAAAGTGAATATATTGCATTATAAAATTGTGTATTTGAAAAACAAAATTGGCACAAGTCAAAAGGCCGCAGGCTCCCCACCACGGGTATAGAGCCTTATTCATATAACACCTTGACAATGTCGCTCGGAATGTACGAATTTATTTATCCTGTTGTAAGTCCACCTAATAAGATTTGGTTTACATAAATAAAATAATATTACCAATTCATCCAACGACACATATAATGTTATATGACTGATTATATTTAAATTAAACTAATATTGATCGAGGAAGCGAGTGATATGTAAATTATTTACACAGTTATCTATCGATCTTTTAATTTACGTTAAATTACGTCAGTGGTCATAAAGGGAGACGTTGGAACTGGCTGTCTTGTATCTTCTTCCGACTGGGGTATTCCGGTCCGAAGTCCTGGATGATTTATCTGGAGTATAATTCATATGGAGTACGGGGTGGATGCTGGAAAGTCATGAGAGGAAGCAAAGCGATTGGCAGGCAGCGGCAAATCTCTGATGCCCCGCGTGGTAGCCGTATGAATGGTCCAAGAAATCACTTTTCACGGTGAGCAATAATTGGCATTCATTATAGACCATAGTATTTGTATATTCCGTTGAAAATGCCTTGCATTCTGCGACTAAAGTTGAACACAACGTGTAAATGCCATTACCCAAGCGCAGTCTACTGAGAGTCTGAGAGCATTAACTATCTCATTTAACTAAATCACTTACGACATTAGTGTTAACATTTGTTTTTTAAATCACGACTTTCGTTAATGATAATGTTTAGGCCTGGAGTAACCTTTTAAATATCTACTCTATCTTTCGGGATTAGAGACCTTAGAAGTATGTCACTTACCTCTTCGTAGATAGATAGTACATAATTCACCGTACTAAAATTTCCTTCTTACGGCGTCCTTTCAATGTATCTTCGTAATTGTATATAAAAACTCGTGCGTGGAGAATAGAGCTGTGACATTGCTAATGGTCGGGAATGGGACGCTGTCGTGGTTTTTTTTTATGATTAATGGATAACGATAATGGTCCCTGATGACGCGGCTGCATCAAGAGGATCAACACGACACAATATCCTTAATGCAAGTGTTAATCTTTTGTTAGTGAGAAGAGAACTATACGATCAACAATGATAACGCTGACAAAATACTCTTAGGCTCTTTTTAGTACAATGTATTATCTATTTATAATGAGATAAAACTTCAGATAAAAAGTAATCTTCAATTTTAACTTGTAAAATACTACGCAACAGAAATAGTTCCCCCTTTATCCGTCGATTCTGTTATAATTAGGGAATGCAATACTGGACGAATATTTCAATAACGGTATTGCAAAATTGTTAAAATAAAGCGAAACAAAATACGAAATATGTATTGGGATCGCAATATCGGGCGAGTAAATCAAAATCGGTATTTTTTTATATTTTTTATGAAATTCCGCCACTATTTTATACGGATGATTTTCATAAATAACTTTGTCAATATTGACACAACTCTTGAACAGATTGAAAATATTTAAATTAATCGCATTTAAAAAAAATAATATTCGGTGGTTTCTTTACATTCAATGTTTGATTTTGGTTCGTTTTTGATACCAAAATACCTGTATTTTCCCTCTTTCATATCCTGTATTTCGGTACGTAAGAAAGGTACCTGTAAAGATTTCACAGGTAAATCTTAAATAATAATTTCTACAATAAACAAATGCATTTTTTTTACAATATATTTTACAATATCAACAATATTCTTTTATTGTAATACCTTTCCGAGAAAAATTGACATTGCCTTCCATGGCTTACCTACCTTCTGAGAAAACCACTACTTGTTACTACATACATATTTTCCATGTTAAAAAATCGAAATGTTACGTATATTTATGGAACTTCTTAAGTGTTTAACTGCCAATTCCTGAAGAAAAGGCATTACATTATTCAGGAAAATACATTTTTTAATGATAATTGGAACCGGTTGTGTTAATAATTTATTTTCCACCGAAACCGATCATGATCATTATTGAAAATGTGAAATTCGCACGAAAATCATTTAGTGTATATAAACATTTTGAAACAATACCGAATCTTTGTCGTGTATAATCATAGAATATATCACTGTGGAAAACGAGACCAAATTTAAGCTTTTCTGCTTTAACTGGTTTATATTAATTTCATTGCTTAATGCAGTTTTTTTAGGTGATGTCTGAAATTTCGAAGCGTCTAGTGCAGGGTTTCTCAGCGGTGGGCCACAGAGATTTATTTTTTGTTTTGGGGAGCCACAACACAGTTTAGGGGGGCCACGGGTATTGATAAAACGATACAGGGAAGAGCATAATGGCGGATGTCGCGCAACTATTTTTTGTAAATCCGTAAATAAAATAAATTACTGGCATTATAGATTCGAAAATCTCGGAAGAGCTATAAAAAAGGTGGGTTTTTGAAATTATAATTTTCATGGGAAGACAAACAATGGTATGGGGGCCACAGAAAAATAAAGACACTCAAAAAGGGCCACGTTACCAAAAAGGTTGAGAAACACTGGTCTAGTGAACACGACTGTATGTATTTCATTTTTAGTGATGGTATTTGTGAACTGTTTGATAAATTTTTCTATTATATTTCTTGATTTTTTATGTTGAATTTGATGTACTGTGTATTTTTATTTTTGTATATTGTCCTATTATATTTTTCAAGTGCATGGCGAATTGGCGTCAGCTTTTATGTCATGTACTGTAATTTAAATTTTTTAACAAATAAAAAAAATTCTTTATCTTTAACGATATGAGACTAAATAGTGTTGTTTTTTTTTTACCTTGCAATAGTGAAGAACGTTTCGTACCATTTAAATGTATTAATATTAGTCTGTTTACCTTCGTTGTGATGTATTCTATTCAAAATTCCGTCTCATGTACGAATTACGTGAGTACGTTTTAAAGAGCTGAAAAAACACGTTTTCGTTGCTTATAAATATAAAGTAAAGCTCGCACATTTTCACTAGCTTTTTCGCCTTCCAAATAATTAATCACGTGTATTATAAATGTATCTTACTTAACAATATAGGTGCACGTATATTGTGAAACTGTATAATGTCTAGTTTTTAACATATTATATAGTCTCCAGTCTCCGCCAGTCGACTCGATCCGGAAATTAAGGAACGCGCGTCGTATCCAAATCCCAAATCCCGCTGAGGTGAAATTTAATGTAAAAGCTCACGGTGGGGCGGCGGGAATTAGGGGGTTAAGCATTACGCCGGGTGAATTTTTAGCGAACGCTCGGGTTACCACCTGCACCTACCTACCCACCACCGAAAAACACGTGGGACGTTTAAACACATTCGGTTGAAGATTATATATAATAAAACGCCGTTTTTTTGTCAAATATTTACCCGACAAATGTTTTAATAAATAGTCCAGCAGAGGTTCAATAAATAAAACCAAAAATTTAGATAATGTATTTAACCCATTTTGGCCCAGTGTGCCAATATTGGAACATTTAGTATTTTTACTTCCACTCCATTGTGCATGACGCGATAAAAGTTGAGATTGCATCAGCCTCAATCAGTCTACAGCTAGCAAGCGTGGGGATCGTTTCGTGTAGTATTTTTTCAGGTTTGAGCCTGTTGGAGTGAGCAGTGTTTTTTTATTTGCATTCGGGCAAAAATAAGTTAAAATTAATAAGTCAATGTAGTATTATTATTGCTCCTAACAGAATACCTAACTCAAAGTTCAATACCGGTATTACAAAAAATAACAGAAAAAAATACGGTTAACCGGAATTGTAATTGATTGAATTGGCGTTTACTTGGTAGAACTCCATTTTATATACGGGATTGTGATGGTCGCGAATTCGACACCAATTTTATTATGTTACACTTTTGAAAAGAACAACTTCTAACAGAGGGATGAAATAACAATGAGTAATTTGTTTGTCGACTCGCGACATGTCAAGGATGCTCACGAAATTAATTGGCTGAATAAACAAACACTGGGCTCTCCTTTAAACTTGTTTATGCTTATTAAAAAATCAATTATATATATCGATTTTCCTGATGTTTCAGTAATGAAATACCAGTAATGCAACCCCTAGTTTACTCGTACTGGAGTTTTCATAATAAATTACCAACCGTATGATTCTGGATGTGAATGGAGACGGAGATTTTTTGTCTTTTACTTAATCATGGTGTCCCTAGGATTAAGTACCTGCTCAGGGATTATTATATTTCGCGTTTTTTTTCCCAGCAAAGAAGTAGAAGTCGCTCTTGTGACGTGTCGGTTTTGATTTTATGTGAATACATGTGTTGTTTTTATTGCATTTTTCTTTTTTTTTTGGACGTGATATGATTCGCTGATGGAGAAATATTTCGGCATGCGAAAGTTCATGCCCTCTCGTCAACATAATGACATTGCATTGCTTTCAGAATTTACATACGCCGAGGTGAATTGAATTATGCTCAATGTAATAAGATATGCGAGAAGTTCATGCACGATAATTTGTTTTTTGGAGTTAAAAAGTATGTAGATGTCGAATTAATGTTTTTTTTCTGCGTAGGCATCATATTTCGTCACATTAGGTGAACATTCTGTATACATAATACATATTTTTTTAACATAATACATAACTTTGATTCGTCTCTCACGAAGAATTGTTTACGTATATTCGTCTATGCTTGGGTAAAAAAGGTGATTACTTTAAAGTGGTGTGTGTTGTTTCATTATAAAGCTATCGCTCAATATATTGTTTTCATAGTGCGAAAAGGATGGAAGTAAACTAATCGCTCTTTCCGCATCTTCAAGTAACGAATTCTTTAATATTTGTTTCGATACTTCATATAAAAAACTGTCGTTAAAAAAATGTCTTCCGGTTTCTTAAATATCTAATAAGTACGACATTGAAAGGCTCATCGATTCTGGAACCTGTCAATATTGATTGACAGATGTTAGTATATTAACAATTTTACTAACGTATGGTTTCTTTGTATTCATAATGTGATTTCGATTATGTTTTTAATCTCGAAATACGTATTTCGGCATTTTCAAAACTGGTATTTCGGTATTCGGTATTATCACTCCTTCCAGTGCTTGCTTGTGTCGAATTTATTTATTGCAACAAACGAAATATACTTTTGGTGTTCACTGTCAATTATTGGTGGAAAGCATTACATTTGAAAAAATCACCGTTTACTCTACTAATTAGACAAAAATGCGGATTTTTCACAATTGGTGTTTTATTTTAGTCATAAAACGAATTTTAATATTTTATACATATTTTTACTGTTAATTCCTCGATGTAAAAACATTTAATCTAAGTTACACACAGTCGATCAGGGCTAATGTTAATAATCGTATGCTATTTATTTCTCGTATAACGCCTGTGTAGTCGAGTGGTCAACGTCGTTGGCTTCGGTTACGGAGGTCCCGGGTTCGAATCCCGGTACGGACAGTTTTATAAATTGATTTTTCAATCGATTTATGAATTTCTGTTCGATGGCATGGATGTATGTGATGTCTTGAATTCCCCCCTCCCACCCATACTATCCTATGAACGGGGGCGTATCGAGAGCGATTAGCTAACCGCTAGTCCTGTCCTAGCCCTTTCCTATTACTACTCTCTTTTGAAAAATAGAGGTTAAGCAACGTAGAAACACATCTGTTGAGATAAACTCTCATTAGGAGTCCAAATGCTCCACATTGGGAGCGGTCATGGTAAAAAAAAAACATACGCGCCTGTCGCCAAAAATGTTCTTGGGCTATAAAAACATACGTCAATCGCTCGATGGCAGATTTTTTTTCAGAAGAAACGTGATGTACGGTCAGTAACGATTTTCTTGCAAACACACGAAATGTTCAGCTAGACAGAAACCAATGTATGTTCTTGTAGTGATATTTTGAAGGAACGCTATCAATTTGTTGATATGAATCTTTCGCAACCTTGCGTTATCCGTGTCGTAGATAACATTCAAAATAAAGAATGCAGCGATAAGACAGTATTTTAATTGATCAAATTCAGCAGCAGTGACGACAACTGTCTGGTATCACTGAATTAAAATAATAATTCATTAATACATATTGCGTCCGTATCGCGCTTTGACCCATCTCTGCTTGTGAGTTGTGTGTAACGCGATAACACATTTAATCTCGATACATTACGATAGTCGCGCCGGAAATTCTGAGACAGTTAAAATTTATAAATAAACTCACTTTATCTAAAGACAGTACACTAATTTCTCCGAAGAGAAGTCTCACTGTCACACGTGTTGCCAGACCAGGAGCGTTTGCGCATTGAGTACCAAAAATAATAATTAACACGTCACATCTGCCCCAACGCGACGTGTCTGTTTTATTTTATGAATTAAAATAATAAATTGCGAACGATTATTCATACCGTGAGTGGGGAATTAAATATCACGGCTCATCTCAGATTTACAGTGTGTATATAGTAAAATGACAGACTGGAGTATGAAGTGTCATATGTGTGTTTCTAGACAGGATACAAAACATACACGCGTAATGTCAAACGATTTCTCATTAATACACACTACGATGTTTTCTATTATGTTTCTGTCACTTATATAGAAATAAGAGAGATTGAGACAACAATTTGACAGACTCGGCAATGAAATGTTAACTGATGTTCGCGTAATCTTATCATCACGCACATGGATTGTTGTAAGAATGTAAGATGACTTATCAGTCTTATCATTGACGAATTTACTTACTTCATCGCACTGCATGCCGTTTCCTTCCGTTTGTATTTTTATCAGAGTCGTTATAAAATAAAACGAGTCCAAACTTAAATTAAAACACGACTCCGATTCCGACTCCAACTCTGAATTCGGTACAAAAAATATGTTTTTTTTTCCTACCATGAAATAGTTTACAATTTTTCCCTTCTTACACTTAGTACATACAGCTATTTTTTTACAAATCAATAAGATTAACTTGCTATTTTTAAAAAATATATTTGGCTTACTGATACTGTTACAGGTTACAACTTGTGAAATCTATGTGAACGAGGGATCAAAATTTTATCTCATTATCTCGTTAAAAAAACTGAGAAATTCAATTGAAATGTAATAAAATACAATTTATTTATTCATAAGTTTAATGTGCTCGGACCACTATTTTTTTTTCGGCTTGGTAGCATGCAATATCGCCATTTTTGGCTGTGGAGATTTGTATTCACAAAAAATTAGAAAATGAATCGGAGTCTTTAGTTTTTTCAGTCTCCGGCAAAAACAGTCTGACTCTACAACTCCGACTCCACAGCCTTGATTTTTATTATGTCTCTCCATTAAGTGTATACGATTATTTATTATCTACCGAGGTTCTTGCACTTGTTTTGTGCTCCATAATTAAAGAAACGAAGAATTGGCTGGCATCGTTTAAGAACTTTGAAATTAATTAAAAAGACATGCAGGAAATTTGCATCCCAATAGTGCAGTACATGCTTTGTTTCATAGACTTCGATCGACGTAGTCTCATCCTTAAAACTTGCATCGCTCAGTGCGTTGCTCACTAGTTAATCTGATTGCTTAGTATCATTTAAACAATTGTTTGACCTAATGTTTACTGGATGTAACAAACTATGTGTTAAATTTACAACCACTTTTTTAAGTTCATCAAAAAGGTTAGTGAGCATTAAATTAATTACGAATAATCCGGAAGGATGTGTTCATTGACAAATCAGCAACTTTAAGCAACGTAAAAATAAACTTCGCGTCTGAATAAGGGCAACCCACCATTTTTGTCTATTCAATTTCAATTTTTGAAAACGGAAAAAGGAAACGTGCGCACGGAATATATCAATATAATATACATATAATAATTATTTTATTTTTCTTTTTGTTCCAGGTGAGTCCACGACAAGATATTTCTTAAAATTAATCACTCTTCATGGCACAACCTTAATGTTGTAAGTATTCAATTTAAGATCTATCCATATATAACAATAGGTAATTATCACAACATGTTAATGCTACCGTAACGATTATATTTTCCTAGGCTTCGTTTGAAGATCCTTACCAAAGCGGACTCTTAAATTTAGTATCCAACAAAGAAAACGATTTTTCAATATATTGTAGAAACACTAAGCAACTGCTCATTTTTAGACATCACAAATATCCATGTCTTCGAGTAGAAATCGATAAAAATCGATTAAAAATTTTAAATTAAATCTTTATAGCAGAAACAAAACAAAAGTCAAAATATTATGCGACGATTAATTGTTGACGTTAGAATTTTGAATCCCGGAGATTTTTTTACACATAAAAACAAAAAATAAAATGTTTTTACTCATAAATAATCTAGTATGGTCAAAAACAGGAAACATCTACATACATATACGTACTTCTTTGTGTCGCATACTATGCGTATAAAGGCATTATAATATAAACATTATCATTGTATGCGAGCTACCAACAGCGTTTTAGATCCTAAGCACTTAGATTAGATTCCCCAAGCTGGCGCAAGATGTAATTACGATGTATTTTTTTTTCATCTATGTACATCTGGATACGAACCATGTGTGCAGTTAAAACAGGAGAGGTAACCAAACACCTCGCAGAGGGCAAAATAATATAATGAATCGTCAGTTCTCCGGAAAAGGCGAGTAACTCCTCTCTCGGAAATATTTTTTTTACCACATAAAATTGGTCACCATCATTTAATTACTCTTTGAGCTCCCGTTGTTCATGCAGACCTTGAATTGAATATTGTATTAGTTTAATATGTGTGATGCATTTTTTTGTAATTTTCATTTAATATTCTTTATAGAAAATATCATGTTTGGGTTCTAAATGTCAACACCCCAAATTTACACACCCATTTTCATGAATCATTCTACGTTTGTTTTTGTTATTTTTGTATTAATCGAAATCAGGACTGTGGAGTCTGAATGTAAAAAAAAGACGACTCCGATGAATTTTTTAAATAATTTCATTTTAACTTATATATAATACATGTATTCCATCAGATCATCTTTAGTCAGCCGAGAATGCAATGTCAACATTTTGGACTATTTTGTTTGAATACACATTTTTCAAAAAAATTTCGGGCCACTCATTTTTCACGACTCCGACTCCAGCCAAAATACCGCGACTCCAACTCCAACTCCGACTCCACAGAACTGGTAGATATGGTTCGCATGCACGCGTACATGAATATATCGACCGTGGAAAGGCAAAAGGATATCCAATCCCGAAACCCCGGGATTGCAACAGTACCAATCCCTGGATTTCTGGATTGAGAAATTGAAACATGGAAGAGCTAAAAAAAGATGTCGCGCTGTTATTTTTTGTATATTCGTAAATTCCTAAGATTTTGGATTCGATAATTTTTGGAAGAACTAATTGTGATATAATTGTGAAATAATTACAAAATGGTGTTTTATTATTATTCAATATAATGCCTTTCCACCAAATATTAACTCTTGATAGTGAACACCTTAAAAGTAGCGTGAGTTGCTTTTTTGCACACATCTATCATTTGAAATATTTTCTCCAATTATTACCCCTCCCCCCCCTCATTTCCCATTATCCATAAGTAACTATGCGTAGCGGACGACAAGATCATGTTGAGTTTCGGATCGAATTCATGAAGTTCCCAAAATCGTTAAGCGCTCTATTCAAAACATTATTTTTTATCTTTCCGGTCTAATGCAAATAAATTCTGTCCAGGGGACCTTTAAACGGTACAACATGTTATCTAAATAATTTCGAGTTAGATTCGCTGCCAACTGTCATTTTTTAAAGGTCACTAAAAGTTAATAATTGTTTACAACAACATGGTGTTGAAAAGTTTACCATGTTTCGACTTCGAATACCGGATACGAACTTACGAAATTTTATTTTATATTCTAGACGTCTTCTTAGCTCAATTCTTTAATTAATAATTTAAGGTTTCGACTGAGGGTGCTTGATGGAATTTCAATATTATGTTTGAACAGTATATGTTTTATTTTAGTGATATTTATTTATTTTTCTTATATATTATACACCTGAGGCTCCCAACCGAGAGAATTTCAGAATTCCAGGAAAGGGATCGTTGGATTGCTGGATTCTTGTTGTTGAACTGAAACTTGATGGAAAATTATACCGATATTTTTTTTCATTGAAATATTCTTTAGTTTTTTTCAATTTTATTAGTAATTAGTTTGTAAAACAATCATTTGAATAAATTAAAAATATTATATACATACATACCTACTTATAAAAAATATCAACATCACAATATACTATCTTGGGTAGGGGGATTTATATTCTGAAAAATATTTAAGGAGAGAATGGATCAAATAAAGTTGGGATCCTTCGTTATACATGATCCGACTACTTATAAAGCATATGTTCAAGTTCATTCAAGCACTTGATTCCACCAAGATACCAAAAGGCGAAACCCGGATTGTTAGTGACAAAACGCGTGTACACAATTTGAACGATTCAAATTTTCTTTATTTAATGTTTATGATTTTTTTAGTATATTCCTTTGGGAATAAAATTTGTATCCTTTAGTTTCCTTCGGAAATAAAATTTGGAGATGAACAATGATGCAGCACTGTGCGTCTCCCACTGTCGTTTCATATCTAAAAAAATTAACGGTAAGGAAATAGCTTAGTATTCTGTCTGTATGTATGATGGAGCACGGTAATTTTTTAATCGCGTCGCAGCGGGTATTAATGGGTCTGGGGATGCGTTGACAACTCACTTACAAATGTTGCAACAAGGGCGTAAGATGATACTAGAATAAACAAAAAAGTAAAACATTAATGATAAGATCAAGCTGTACGCGTGAGACTGATCTGATCACGGGAATTCTCAAAACTCATTTAACTACCCTGTCAACCATCCAGAACTGACTATGATGAAAACCTCTTCGACGGAGTAGAGCGGGGTGGGGTGGTCACGGCGCTGGAATTATTTGCAATTAAAAAATATTTAGAAAACCATTTTAATATGTGTCAAGCTCTCGAAATAAGAATTTAATGATATTATTTTTCTTTTATATCTTTTACGACTTGGACTCCAATTTGAGTATCGAATACTCGATATTCGAGAATACTTGTCCATTTTTCAAGTACTCGAGTAATACTCGTAATTTATAAATGTAGATTTATTTACAAATTTTATTTACCTATTTAAAAAAAATATATATAAGTACTGTTGCGTTTAACTGAGTCTTGCGCGTGGATTTTACCATCAGGTTAATAATATATTTTTAAAAATGATCCCATTTTTGAATTTCCCAGTTTTGCAGTTGATTTATGCTATGCGAAAATTTCTTATGTCACTTTTTCTTTGGGTTCTGCTGACTTATCTTACCAATGACAAGTTTATGATGACGAGAGTCTATGATTACAAGAAACAAAATTAAATATTGAAAAATAATCTTTTATTTAAAGAATCATTTATTTTAATAAATTGAAATAAATGTATTAATGAAATTAAATAAGGTTATTTGTATATTTATCATCTATTTATATACACAAATTTGAATTAATAATATATATTTTGGTACATACATCTAAAACTACTCCAGTATGTATACTCGAGTACTCGAGTAGTTGAGATATTGAGTAATTGGAGTCTCTAGTTACGACTTTCACGTCATCGTAGGACTTAGTGTGATTTCCTGAGTAATCCTTTTGCATCCATCCTGTTTGGATACGTCTTTATTGAGTTATGTATACAAGTACTTAATACTGTCGATATAATTTTTGATCAGGCTTGATTCCAAAATCGCTATCAAGTTATATAATAATATAATGTTGTATTTGAAAACATTGTCACCCCACTTGTGTTAAATAAGAACGCAACCAGTGAAAAGTTTTTAATAATTTTTATTTTCTTTTGTGAAGATGTTTCCCAAAAACATATAACAACGTTACTAGTTATACAACCAGTTGAGTATGAAATTGTTGCCTTGCAATAAAAAGAAAATATTAAGACAACACTTTCGATTTTCACTTCGCATATCAGTTTTCTCGACAGTCCCAACCTTTACCTATGATATTATGCTCGACGCATATCTTTCCTTGATTATTTTCCTCGCCCTTAATTAAATAACTGACATAATTTTATATGCGTATATGTATATGTGCCGCCTGTGTGGACGAGTGGTCAACGTCGTTGGCTACCACTACGGAGGTCACGGGTTCGAATCCCAGTACGGGCAGTTTTATAAATTGATTTTTCAATCGATTTATGAATTTCTGTTCAAAGGCATGGATGTATGTGATGTCTTGAATTCCCCCCTCCCACCCATCCTATCCTAGGATCAGGGCGTATCGAGAGCGATTAGCTAACCACTAGTCCTGTCCTAGCCCTTTCCTTCTATTCCTACTCTCTTTGTAAAGGGGGAGATTGAGCAACTGAGTAACAAGCAGTTCTCGTAGAAACACTTCTGTTGAGATAAACTCTATTAGGAGTCCATATGCTCCACATTGGGAGTGGACATAAAAAATAATAATATTTAAATACCTGATTCTTTTAACAAACTAAACGTTAGACCTGTTCCCATTTTTATCATACAATGTGCAACACATCCGTCTGCCGTGACAAAACTTCAAAACGTCTTAATCGACCGATCAGCTTAATTGAATTTTATTTTGAAACGATCAGGCTATTAATTATTTTCAGTGGTTGAATGAATTCATGATTCACTCACTCGGAGGCAGGCAGGCCTCGAACCGGTCCGCCTCGCCCAGCAAGCCGTCCCGTCACCAGTCTTAACCGCTGAGTGACATCATCCGCAATCTACATCATCGCGGTTATAAAGTTTCTTTTTTATCCGATGTTTTAATATTTTTCGTTCCACTTCCCAGAAATATTCGAAATCGTTTTATGTCAACGTGAAACGTCAATGAAATTTTGTGGTAAGTGACGGGAAAGTCCTAAATAATTTGCGAAGAGCTTTTAAAATCATATATGATTCTTGTCTCTCTGTAGGTAACAATGGATAAAGCTTCTTTGAGAAGTTTTCAATGTAGGTTACTATTTTTAATGCGATGTAACTAAGATTATAGCAGGGGTGTGGAGTCGCGTGAAAAAAAGACGCATTCGACTCTAGCTTTAAAATAATTGACGACTCCGACTCCAGCTTCAAAATAACGACTCCGACTCTGAAGATTTTTTTCAATAGTTTCATTTTAACTTATATATATGTAGGTATACCACCAGGTCATCTTTGTCAGCCAAGCATGAAATGTTAACACTTTTGACTATTTTGTTTAAATACACATCATTAAATATATTTTTCAAAAAAAAATCGAGCCGCTCATTTTTCACGACTCCGACTCAGACCAAAATACCGCGACTCCGCGACTCCTACTCCACAGCTCTGCATTATAGTATCTATGTCGGCATAGTATGGACATTTGCTCTATTGTGATATGTATTTCACATTACTGCTACATTTCTTGGTTTAGTGACGCTTAACTGTTTTCTGTTCATCCATTTTGTCGTACAACAAAATCACGATGATTGATGAAATTTTAAATTGTTGAAGCATTTCATAGTAAAATTCTTTTTAATAGAGCCACTTTTGTAATGGTCCGTAAATTCCTTTCTACACACCTTTCGACTGGTTTTTTTTATAGAATATCCTTGTTCACTGGTGTCAGTTAAAAAAAAAACAGATACCCACTATAGATTGTGTTTTGTTTTTAGAAGTACACGTAGGTAATGTCTTTCTGCAAAGTATTGGCACTGGTACTTGGTTCATATAAAAAGTGTGTGGGTTCTCTTATCTCTCTCGCTCAATTTCGCTGCAATTAATTAAATTAAATTTTCCAAAACACAAGTATAACAACAAAAAAACGTTGCAAAACAAATCTGCTGCATCGAGAAATATGACTTAGTTAAACATTATGGCATGTATACAGAACAGAGAATGAGGATTTTAATATTGGGCGACGTGAATGCGTCGGCAAATGCATATTATTTTCAACCGTTAGCGGGCTTTCACACGAAATTGGGCGGTATGTGTTCTTTAAATTTAACGCGATTTTTTACACGATTTTTCGTTTTATATTCGTTTAAAACAGTGTTTCAACGTGGGGCGTGCGCCCCACCGGAGGGCAATAGACAGATCATTAATATTTCTTTTTTTTTTGTTCGGAAACGCAGACAGATTTTCAGATTAAAAATAAAAAGCTTTTCTACATTTGATAACTCAATCGATGTTGGTAGATACAATTAATGTGACCATGCAGTATAAAGAAAAACTCTTAGAATTACAAAATAATTAATCTTAAAAATATATATATAATGCCGTGGCTCTGTGTCGAGACAGAAACGAAATAAAAACCAATTATGATAATTCTAGTAAGAAAAATACTGTTTCCAATCCCATTATAATATTATTAAGCCGAAAACGGCTTTAGTAATTACGGCATTATAAATATTTTTTTATTGAAAATAAAAAAGTGTCTGAATATGACAAACCGTAGAGATGTACGATTAAAATTGATGCATTAAAATGACAGATAAAAACCACACAGCTCACTTCAAGCACGAAGATCACAATATTTACAAACACATTTACGTTAGAAAATTAAATTAAAAATAGTAAGTAATCATGTATGCATTTTTTATTTGAAGGAACTTTTTTTTTCATAATTTGTTAGTTAATTATAAAATTTTGATTGGAGGGGACATGGAGATATTTGAAGCACTGAAGTGTGGCATGAGTCAAATAAGGTTGGGAAACTCTGGTTTAAAACAATCAAGTGCAATTGAAAGTAAATACTGCAAGGTATTAAAATAATATGTAAATTATAATAGAAAGCAAGCATACAAATGTAATCATAAATTAAATATGAATTCCAAAGAAATCTAATTAACGAATAAGGCACGACAAAAGCAAATAATTAAAATTGTTTTAACAGATTCTTTCTTTAGAATCTTTCTAATTAATTCTATAGCGACTTTACAATTTCTTTGCTTATGTCATATGTGCAAAACGTTTATAAAATATAATAATTTAATTATATTAATTGCCGATCGATGAAATAACATGTGTATGCATACGATTGACTTATATAAAATGATAGTAAATTAACTTCCTCGTGTCTATTGTTTTTTTGGTAAGATTTTCTACAATGATACTAGTTGCGGGTATCGTTGTGGACATTTTCACTATACTTAATGTATTTTTGCTCCTATTTTTTTTTTGGCAAAATGTTTGACGAATCGAGTCTGCCTGCCACTCCATTGTTACTAACTTAGTTTCATTTAATTCCACACTCTCGCTCGTCTCCGTTCCTCCGCTTACGTCTTCCACTCCTACCCCTCCGACAACGCCCCCCATTTTGACACAGATTATCCTATACACTGATCGATTCACCGAGGGGTTTGCTCCACAGATTTATTCAACTTTGTACACTAGTTCGTAGATAAATCTTCCAATATACTGATCAAATTCGCATTAACTTGTATAAATTCCTTGTTTATTACCCAGACACAACACAAAAAAGGTAGTCTATATAATTGAACCCGTTAACAGCTAGAAAAAATAGCGTTTTTGGTCCTATAAGCTAGCAATTTTCTAAAAACTAATAAAGGAAAACTTAATATTCATTTTGTGAGTCCTTAAGAGATGTCAGACCCTTTTCCAATGATGCAAACTCTAAAAAATATTTATTGACGTCGTAATAATGAGAACATACTGGTGGGTAGCGTGTGTGGTTAGTAAGTGTGCGACACACCGGTGGGACGTTAACCGAGTGGTTAAACACGATAGATACAAAAAAGTGGCATCATAATATTATAATTATGATTTAGTACATATAGTTATAATTAGTCCGACGGTCAAATTAGAAACTAAAAGTACCATAGCTTACCAATCACCATTGTTTTAAAGTGCACATTTTGTGTCTCCAAAATATTCAGTTTCTACTAACGTGTGTGGTACGCAGTTTATTTATTCAAATTTTCCACTGTTTATCTATTAAAAAACATTATTTATTTTCTTTTGATATTCACTCGTCAGGCTCGAAGTGTTCCATGTTGCTTCTCTTTATGTTGAGGCAATGTGACGCAGGGTTTATACAATTTTGTCGACTTGTCATTTGATGTACTAATTGATTTGAGTTAACTATTAACGTTTTACCAAATATATTAATAAAAACTACAGACAATTAAAAAGTATGTACGTATTTCGTACACGAACTTTCGTACGAATATGTGAGTGCCATGACTAGACAGGACGTATAAAGTGCTGTCTGGTACATCATCGTAAAACTATAAATTCGCATAAACATTATGTGTGCGCAACCTTGTATTCGTAGTCCCACATGAAACATAGTGTGATAATTTTTATAACGTATAGGAAGGGCCTCACTTGAATATGCATAAGGAGCTCACTGTACTTATATCTACGGGGACCATGTTATTTTGGATATATAGAAGACAAATCCGAAAATGTTTCGCAATATATCGCACGTACGTAACGAATTAATGTTAAGCCGAATACATCACTGACTCGTGGCAATATAGTGTCGCAAATTCAAACTCATTCTTATCATATTGTTCACACGACATACTCGGCCAAGTACACACATACATATTAGGGTCTCCAATTCCGGGATCCCGTCTTATTTTGTGATAGTACTAATCCCGAGATTTCAGTCGATTTCGCTAAAAAAAAGGTCCCAATTTTTTAATTTTTGAAAAATTCGCAAATTCTTGAAAGAGCTAAAAAAAGGTTCGTTTTGGGAATTCGGTTAATTCCTGGGTTTTTGAAACCGAGTATTTTTTTTTGAAAAATCCCCGTGAAAGCTAAAAAATAAAAAGCTCTCACATTTTTTCATTTTAGGAAATCCTGAAATTCCCAGGATTTCAAAATCGCCGAGCAAAAATTTATGCACGATTTCATGGTAAAATTGTCAATCACGGAATCACAAAAACGGTCCAAATTTTATGCCAAATACGTATGTTATGTACGTCAAAAACACCTTGCCAGTTGTGAGTGTCTATGAAATGATAGTTTTATATTTGTGTTGGTCATGTGCTGGGTGTCAATCAATAATTTAAGTATTTTTAACACAATAAAAAGAAACAATAACAGAACGTAAAGTAATCTTAAGAACAGTTCATGGAAATAATTAAACAACCATTGTACCAAGCTAATTTACAACTGCTACAAATATTAGAAAAATTGAAATTGTGAACAGTTTATCAGTGCTGGATGAATTTATCACCCTCTTTATCCTAGTGGTTATCATCAATGAACAGGTTCTGACTTGAAGTCCTGTCCACTCTTAGTAACCCATCAGATATTGTGCAGATGTGTGCGATGTCTTTCCAAGTTTATGTTGAGATGCTTATAGTTTAGTTAATTATAGTTTTAAATCACTTGATTTAAACAATAAATTTCATAGTCATATATGTATATCTCAACTCCAGTTTCATAAATCCGCGGTCGCGAGCATTCATTTTTTTAGTTTGACAGTAATAATCTAATAAAATCAAATTGGTTACCCACACACTACGGGCCAATCTAGGTTTGTCCAAAAGCATCATGAAATAATTTGTTTATATGGTAAATTTTGTCGTCGGATCTACTCCGGACTGTTTTCCTCAAGTATGATATTACTCCTTTTGTGTATGGCAAACTACCCCTGAGCCATTATGACTCTGGCGCCAGTGAGAAGTCATCGCAGGAAATGGACGAATTTGCAGTGACGAGAGTACGATATTTCGTTGATTAAGGTTGAATTTTAATCGCGGGTCAACGGCCACCGTGGCAAGTGAGTTTGCAAAGGTATTTACTGTCCAAACGGATAGCCGCCACTTACCTTTTTTTTTTGGTTTTTTTGATTAATAAAAGCACTTTATGTTTGAATTGAATACCTACACAGTAATTCGTGTTTGTTTGTATTTAATTGATATGACGTAGAAGTATGACGCATATATTTGATGTAGGATGAATATAATAATATTGAATTAAAAATGGTTTATTCTCATCAAATAGATATTTATGTGATTTTTTTAATTGAATAGAGAAGATCGTTTTCTTGCAAATAATGAGCATCAACTGATACTAAATACTTTGCATTATATAATCTAATGTGTTTATGGTAAAAGTTCATATAAAATTTAATTTGTTAACTTTGTTAATCAATAACAAAGTTAATTTTATATTATCAATGAACTTCCACAGAGTCTTATTAATCTGACGTGGTTAATGTGCATTAATTTATAATGTCTATCGGACGAAGTTTGTTTTACAATGTCTTTCGTAAAAATGCTAATATGAAGTAAAATAATGTTGAATATAAGATATAAATGAATTTTCGTCCCTCCTGCTGTACTTGGTAACTTTATAATTAGCTCGTTCTTTTTGTTTTACTATAATTGAAAATAGTTATTCTATTAAAATTATCGTCGAACGATGTTGTCTATGTATACATTAATAAAATTGCTTAATGTCAATCACGGACTTGCCATTATTTGAGTGCGCCAGCCCTGCCGCGGTGGCAAAACGAAATGTCATAAAAGGCGGTGCCGCTGTCCCTCTATTGTCCGGGACTCTCTCTTCCTAATGTCCCGCCGACTCGATTTCCACTCTCGACTCCCGGAGCTTAGTACCTTCTACTGTATTTTTTTTATATTTTCTTTCTTTCTATATGCCTCATCAATCACTTGGCTGTGAGAATCGCAAATACTCCTCCGTATATAATAAATTTGACTCTGAGAAATTATTCCAGATATTTTTTGCTACCCTAGATGCTCAATTATTCAGTTGACTTTTCTAAGGAAGTATCTTATATTTGTGTTATAGAATAATCATTTAGGAAGACTTCGTAATTATTTAATTCATTGGTATTTATTTAAATATCAAATAGATTCATATTTGAAAAACGCATAATAAGAAGCGTAGTGTTAATAAAAATGCCCTTAGATATAAAGAAAAAACTATTAGGTATTCCCAAATGTATTTCATAAAAAATAGAACCGGACTCAGTTTACTTTATCCACTCAGTTGGACATAGCTGATCCCGTTCGTACCCATTCGAAATTTGTGGAAGACGTACTTTAGTATTTTCATTATATCTGGAAGTAAAGGTAAGCAGTGTTAATTTGAAAAAAAACTATTTAGTATTCCTAAAGTGACATCTGTCAAATTCGTTGTCGATTACTTTGTAGAGTACGGAAAATCATCATGGAAGGTTATAGCGCTGAGCAACTTGTGCAAATTTTATTATCAAAGTCACTGCTACGTTCGAGAAGCGTTCGCCGAAAAATCATCTTTAACGAAGAGGCCCATTTTTGGATGAATGGATATGTGAACTAGCAAAATTGTCGGATTTGTGGAGATACCGATCCATGCGAGATACACCAGCACCAAATGCATCCCGAGAAAGTTACTGTTTGGTGCGGATTTTGGTCTGGCGTAATCATCGGTCCGTACTCCTTCTAAAACGAAACTGATATTGCTATAACCGTCAACGGCGATCGTTACAGATCGATAATAAGCAACTTCTTGTGGCTTAAACTATGATATGAATACCGATAACATGTGGTTCTAACAGAACGGCGCTACATGTCACACAGTCCATGCCACGATAGACATTCTGTACGATCGAGCGTCCCTATTGAAATACCCTTTAGTTTATCAAGTATTTACCTTCTAATGGGAGCCAGTAAATTGCTCGAATAACAAGGTTCTCGAATAACCAATTACTCGAACGTCAAATGCTCGAATTACAAATTGCTCGAATTGCTTGATTATTTAAATGGTTTTAATACAGCTTAGTGTTTATTACATGGTATTTGATTACTCGAGCTTATCTCAACATGTGTTTCTACGAGAACTGCTTGTTAATTAGTTACTCAAACTGTTTCTATATATTCCCAGGACACATAGAAGACTAGGGCTAAGACAGAACAAACGGTTAGTTTATCACTATCGCTACGCCCAATTTTTAGTAAGAATGGGTGGGAGGGTTTCAAGAAATTACATACATGTGTGCCTTTAAACAGAAATCCATAAATAGTTTAAAAAATAATTGATTAAAAAGTGTACGTATTAAGATTCAAGCCCGTGACCTCCGAAAACAAAACCAACGACCTTTTAAATAAAAAATATTTTTTTATTATGACTTTTTGATTTATGGTTTTTATTTCCCGACTTGCATAAATATTTTTTTAAAGAATCAGAATGTTTCAACAAATTTGTAATTGGAGCATTTGACGTTCGAGGAATTGGCTATTCGAGGATTTTGTTATTCGAGCAATTTACCGGGAACCCCTTCTAATGAGTCCGATTTAAGTATCGGGTACTAGTTTTAAATAACACGGCGAAATGGTCAGCTTTTATCTTTCGATTAATCAATTTATACGTCCTCGTTTGTTTTTTAAATCTCTTTTTAAATTTACGAACCGATTAAAATATTTCATGACTTATAATATAAGATAGTTTCCTGGTTTTGAGAGCTCATTTAATAGCTCTTTCGTCTGTTGGGTATACCCATAATGACAGTTATCTATCCACATTCGTATATAGCTATCTTTTACTTTATAATTTAAGGTCGACGATTCCGTTTTAATACCCGTTTTAATGACCGGCGGTAAATTTTAATACATACGTAATTTTTATCAATCACAATCCTTTTTTTTTATTAATGTTTATATTTGTTTACAGTGGCGTGTATTCAATCAGGCTCTACAATTACTAGTATCGAATGATTTTATACTGATGACACACTGCTTAATACGAAAAGTAATTTAATGTGAATGCCATACTGAACGATTTTTTATCAACGAAATAATGTGTTATGCTACGAAAGCAATATTTTTGTAATGAAATGGCATTACCACTTATTTTATTATGGCAAATATGTTACGCCGATATTTTCTGCTGTGTGTTCGTCTCCAGTTGCATTACTTCGATAACTTTTTGGGTTACCATAATTTTCTCGCGAAACACGGTTGACGACCGCTGCTTTATAAAAATGAGTCAATTATTTGAAAAAAATATTTATTTACCTCTTATGTGGAGCCTGCGAGGTGGGTTCTCAGTTTCCTGTTTTTTTTTTTTAAAATTTTATTTTTTAGCTCGATGGCTGCCACAGGCGAGATATCCTGTAATTGTTAATTGTTAACACCAATTAAGTACATGGAAGTACATCAATTACATGGAAGCGGGAAAAACACTAAATCATCATTAATTTATTCACTAATAATGTAGTTTCATTTTGTCTAAAATTTCCCAAATTTTAATTGTGTTTATAATTGATATCATTTTATAGGTGTTAAGAAGCATTTTAATTTTAATTTTGTGTAATTATGTAATTTGTAAATCCTTTTAATTGTTAGTAATTGCTTACACCTTTTATTTCAATTCAACTTGTATAAATAGCACTGTTTAATTTATTTTCCTTATCAGTTGATAATGCTCGTGAGGAGCGAAACCGGTCCAGATCAAATAAAAAATTTAAGTGGAAAAAGTACTAAAAATCTTTTATTATTTTTATTATAATGCCATTCCACCAAGTATTGACAGTGAACACCTTAAAAGTGAATAACTAATTATTTTAATAATTGCGAATTATAGCCGGCGTGCTAGGCAACGTTCCCTCTAATTTTTCTATTGTGTTGGCGGACCATCAACTTCTGTGAGCAGTAAATTTTCAGCAAAATAAAAAGTGTGCGCAAGTATAAAAATTTGGTGAAAAAAAACTTATTTTTACAATATTTCTGTGTGCGGTCTTGTGCGGGGATGAAAAAGTGTGTGCGGGCATATTTTGGGAGATGTGCGCGCGCACACGCGCACACCTTAGCGGGAACATTGGTGCTAGGTAATTACTATTAATTATTTACGGCAGCTAAAAGGCTAAGTGTGTACAGGCCTTACCTGCATGTGTTCTAGTTTATTGTAATTTGAGTTAAAGTGTATAATGTTTTGCATTAATGTCTCACTTGAATATACACAAAAAGAAGCTATTCTTGCAGTAAAACTGTGTTATATGGTCTTAATTTTTATTAGGCACTAATATTGATCCGCTGTTTTCATTTTATGAACGATAAACAAAACAGTGTGGAAACTATTTAACAAAATAAGTCCACATTAAATACTCACTTCGGGCGAACTTTTAAAATGGTGTGAGAATAAAAAAAAAATACACACACACACAAAACAAAACGACCTCGCTGCCAACGCCGGGTACCGTACATAGATCTGATCTCAAACCATGGTGTAAGTTACACTAAGTACCTAGTACCATAAACTCCCTTCGCGCCTTATGTTTTATTCACGAGTTGGATGCATGCGATGTGATGGGCCTGCGTGGTATGGAGCGGAGAACAAAACATTTCACCGCCCTCTCGCCGAGCCGTTTCGCTGTATAAAATATCGGCCACGCTACAAGTACAAATGGCGCTCATTAACACATTTCCAGAAGCATCTCTTTTTTTATTGTTCAGCCCTGCGGCGCTGTTTCCGAGCGTCTTAATATTTAATACGGAATTAAAAATGCGTAAACATTTAAATATTAAACGCCGCGCGTATGTGTGTGTCTATAATGGTAACTCGCGTTTCGCACCCTTATGTTGCTTTCGGAGTTACAAGGTTGTGCTGAAGACGACGTTTATAAATTTGAATTACACGAATTGCAGATGTCGGACGTGATCAATATATAAAATGGGTGAGGAATATTTTTTTTTGTTTACCATGTCCTCTCCCAACTTGGACCATATTTATACGAGAACTGATTGTTACTCAGTTGCTCAACCTCTCTTTTTCCAAAGAGAGTAGGAATAGAAGGATAGGGCTAGTCGCTCTCCATACACACCGTTCATAGGATAGGATAGGAGGGGGGAATTCAAGCCATCATATACATCCATGCCTTCGAACAGAAATTCTTTAAATCGATTGAAAAATCAATTCATAAAACTGTCCGTACTACTGGGACTCGAACCCGTGACCTCCGTAACTGAAGCCAACTACGTTGACCATTCGACCACACAGGCGGCACTTAACCATTCGATTTTAAGTTTTCATTTTGACGGCGTCAACCTTCTAGCGGTAAAAGCTTTATATGTCATATTTTTTTATCTATATATTATTTTCATGACCAATTGTTTATTACACCCTAATAATTTTATTTTTCGTTTTGTATAAATAGCACTGTAATATACGGTAAAAAGTATCAAAGTACATGTTCAGTTCTACATTTAAAAAAAACCGTTACAACTATTTCGGCTTATGCCATCGTCACAACTATGACGATGGCATACTTGGATGGAACTTGATAGTTCTGACGGTGCCGTAAGCCGAAATAGCTATAAACTTGATTTTTAATGTATAACTAAATTACCTTGATATTTTTTACCGTATTACAATGGAGTTTTACCCAAGTAAATGCCAATTCAATCAATACACTAATATCGTATTCTCGTATCAGTTGATAATGCTCGTCATGAACCAAATCGGTCCTGATCATATGAAATAAAAGTGGACTTAGTAGAAATGAGTATATAAAACTCGCAAAACCCCTAATGTGCCAAGAAAAATATGTCCAGAGAATAATCCCCCATTATCGTTATCATCTATCGGTTTTGAGTTTTATGTTAGAAGCTTTACCCTAACGATCAGATCGGTCTGGGCCATAGATTCCCAAAGCTCAAATCAAAAAAATATAAAGATTCACTCTGATCAAAAAAATGTACGCAAGCGTTTGCAAAAAGAGCGTAATCAACCTATTATACGTTCAACAGTCGAAAAAAAAGAGAGGGGGGTGTCAACGTTTTCTTTACTACGGCCTTATGTTGAATCAGATAAATGAATGTGGCCTTTAGAAATTAAAAGGTTCCCTAACCATATGTCTAGATTTACGTTATCTGCGGAAAAACTATAACTTCTTATAAGTTGCGTTATAAAAAGATCAAATAAAAATACTACAAGCATTTTTCAGATATTCACATATTATCGCTGGTATTAGAAGTTTGAAAAACACTGATATAAATAATGGAGCCTTAAATTTCGGAAAAGTTGTGAAAGAAGCAAGAAATTGTCTGTCCTCAATTTTACATATTTCGACCGATAATAACAAACAACTCTTATTTTATTTTTAAAAAGCTTTTTCTTGTTGATTACAACATGCGTAATTTTATAATCTCATCCGCTGATATTTTCACCCTTTTCTGCTTGGTATAATTTTTAAAGTGAAACGGGATGGGCTGACCAACGGTCACAAACCTTTTTAATTTTAAAATATATTGGGATCAATTGATTGGGAACATTAAATAAAAAAAAACAGCTATATTTACACGCATAATTAGAATAGAGCCATTACAAAGTGGATCGTGTTCAAAGTATTTTTAGATAATTTATATTAATTAAAGTGTCGAGTCCTATGGCGCAGCGGCTAGCTTTGTGGGTTTCCGTGTCGGACTTCACGGATTCGAATCCCAGTATGAACAGCATTTTTTCGATTTCTGTTTGAAATGGGTGTTTGTGATATCTAAAAAATACCAACTCTTTCCGATTATTTAAAAATTGGGTGTAGCGAGAGCGATAAGATAACCACTAGTCCTGTCCTAGCCTTATCTTTCTATCCCTACTACTCTCTTTGGATACGAGAGGTTGAGCGACAAACTTTGTTTCGTATCCCTTAATACCACTGCTGTTGACTGTTTGCTCAATACAAAGTGATTGCGCGCAGTTTGCAGTATATCTCGACGTCGGCGTCTTTAATGCACTCACCTGGACGGCGGGCGTCGCTCGTCGTAAATAACGGCGTCTAACGACAAATTGCGGGAAGCGTTTCCGCGCGCTGCAATATGTGAGCGCAAATTGCGTCGGCCGGCGACGCATTTTTCACTCAGACCCATTCCATTCACCCCCATAACATTGTGTGTAGGGCAAGTGAGCACTAGTTTGTCATACAAATGCAACTATTATACATTGTTCTTATCCATTTTATTGTTGTAATAAAGCTGACACTGTGTGCTTGTATTTTTTTACTCTGACTGTAATGAACATTATTAATAAACATTCAGATCTATTGGTGGCGTCTATCTAATGGTATCAATAAAAAAGTACACATACTTATTACTTGGAAGCGGGAAAAACAAAAATTTATCATTAAGTTGTTTACTTTAGTAATGTAGAATTTTATATCACTTTCTTAAAATTGTTCCAAATTTTAATTATGTTTATAGTTACCATCAGTCACCACTTAAAATTTATTAAACTTTTATGATTTTTTAATTATATGTTAGAGGTGTTCAATTTTTTAATTTATTTTTTTAATTTAATACATAAAACAGTTAACCGAAATGTGTGTTTAATTTTCAATGATTAAAGTTACACCAAAATAAATTATTTTGAAAATTGTGTGGTGGCAGTCGAAATGTCAATGTAATGAGCTCGCTCGTCGATTTCACGTTTTGTATAATTACATATATATGAGAATTGGAAAAATAACTGGTTATAGATGAAAAATAATCACCGCAAACTATTTTTTATATAAAGTATACTTATATACTTAATAAACCTAAAAAAAAATGAATCGTTCAAATTATAATCATTCACATAAGATTTGAATGGTGAGTAAGATGACTAAAATATTTGTTGTAAAATATGTGCAAGAATAAAATAGTTGGTGTACACAACCTCTGGCAGAAAGTCCATATGCTGTCGTCCTCGAGTCACTCTCGAAAGTCAGATGTCAGTCCCCAAGTGTTGAACAAGTTAAAGATTTCATTTTTAAAATTTAAAATCACATCTCGAGCAATCCAAGGTGAGAAATTAACGCGTATATTAAACGGACGCACAACTAGCATGCTGCATGCATGAGATATTATTATTGATTACTGTTTCCCATTTCAAATCACTGACAGAATCTTCAGTTAAACTGTCATAAGCTAAAATTGATATTGGATTTAGTACGTACAAACCCGTCAAATATAAACTTCCAGAACAGACAGTTTCAGTAAAAAAAACTTTCTATCATAAATAAATTAGCGAGATTCACTGCTGAATGAAACTCTATCAAGTGAATTTATTCTTACAAGATCCAAGGAATTTTGGTGAATTAAATGATACCATTTTCCTATGCCATATAACATTTAACGTCGGTATATTTTGGTCCAACCACGCCCGATTGCAAAATTGCTAGATTTAGTAGGCTTGTATACACACAGAGGTCCTGGTACTTGTAGATCTTTTTCAATTTCAGTATAATGCATCGTTGTTTAACATTAAGTCTCTAGGAATACACTAATCATAGTAGTTAACTGCTTAAATGCCAATTCCTCGGTAGACGCCTCCTCTCGCTGCGTGCCTTCGGTGCGGCTGCGGGTCTTATGTCATACGCTTCTACGTGATTGTTGTAAAATGAACCTACATCTAAGTAGCAAACGGGTCCACACTGTGCAGTTTCAGTGGTGTGCCCAAAGTTTTATGTTGTCGATAATTTACCGCGGCTCTGTATGTTAACAAGAAATGGAATACATATTTTGACGCTTATATGTAATCATTAAATAAAATTTCTCGAATAATTACTCAATCTAGAAAACTGTCCTGACTTCAAATATTGCCCAATGGGTTATCTTAAAGTTGGTATCAATAATTTGTATATCGCCATTTGGTGTTACCATGTAAATACTAATTCAGTCATATTTTTTTGTTCGTTCAACTGTCCGCAGTTGTAATTAAATAAATCAATGCAATCCACAGTTGACGACCTTGTGAATTGAACCTGCGATTTGGATTGAGTCGTCTTGATTTTTTAAAAATCCATGTCCGCTCCCAATGTGGAGCATATTTGAACAAAATTATTTTTTAGTTCAAGTTCATCCGTGCACTTTAACGCCTGAAAATGCCGAAAGGCGAAACCCGGGTCGTTAGTGACAAAAATTGTGTGAAGGTACATAATTTGAACGATTCAAATTTAGAATATTTTTTTTACGAAAACTTGTTTGTTACTCAGTCGCTCAACTTCTCTTCTGGAGAGAGTAGTAAGATAAGGCTATGACAGGACTAGCTAACTAATCGCTCTCGCTGCAGCCCAGTTATTGAATGTTAAGAAGGGTGGTAAGGAGTTTTTTAGACATCACAAACACCTAAGCTTTCGAACAGATATCGATAAATCGATCGAAAAAATGCTGTTCGTACTGGTTATCGAACCCGTGAGATCCGGGACGGAAGCTAACTACGCTAACCGCTGCGCCATAAGACCCAAAAAAAAATATAGACATAGGACACGAAATGTGTAGCGTTTCATAATATTATTGACACCATCGCTCATTGCCACAAAAGTCTTCCTCCAATTAAAAAGAAAACTTAAAATTACACTGTTTTACCTCAATTTAATGCAGCTAAACCTGGATACACCGACGAAAAAATTAATACCCGTCTTGTCAGGATTTCACTGATGTATTATTCAATGATGCATATTCACCCACTCCGATATAAGATGCATCCGTATTTTTTTGAAAACTGGAAAACTTGCAAGCAAACTTATGAAATAGATATTATTATTTATCTAATTTAAACAATATTATTTGACGTTCAAAAGACCTGTATATACAATTTGTTTACTTCCTAATGAACTTTATGTCAAAAGTTATATTTTTTCTTTATCGGACAGAACCATCCGCAACATTTTTTTTATCGATTTTTGCTGTAATGATAGTCATTGTCAAATGTCGAAAAATGTGTTGTGGAATATGTACCCGTGTTACGTGTGTTTACTTCATATTGTTGTTTCATATGACATGCCGCAGCGCACGGCACTGACCGTCTTCATCGCATTGTTTACGCAGTCGTCTTGTTTGATCGGTCCAAATCGCCGTGGACTTAGTTTTGACGCTGGCTGGTTGTCGGCGGACTCTCTTTTCAGGTCTTGTTTGCAATATGAAAGCTTCGCGCTTTTGTCCCAAAATAGTAACGGTGTTTAACACCTCCGTTTCATGGGATGCACGATCAATTTCATCCGGGATTTTATGTATGCCGAAAATATTTTTTGCAGCATGGTTAATACTGATCATGCTAATATTGAGGCGAACGGCTGGCGTCTCGTTACTTAGTGACATCACTCACCTCATCTTTAGAATTTTAATTTTATTGTACATACTTAATTACTATCTTCGATATAAATTTTTCGAAGATTGATAATTGGTAAAAACCAGAAACTAGAGTTTAAAATATTGTATTTGTTAAATTTGAGTTAAATATGACATAAACTTTATAGAATTCGGATTCACTGTCAAAAACACTTGGTTCAATTTTACACAACTAACTTGGTACACAACCAATGTGTTTTGTATATTATAGTAATAATATGTTTGAAACTACAGTATGGAATATTGTCCTATTGTTTTATTTCATTCACGAAAAAGTTTCATTATAATAAATTTATAGTGATTAGTGATAATCATCCAATTTTTCAAATAATTATAGGTTTCATCTTCAGGAGTCTGTCTATACTTACATTTTATAAAGAGTTTGGTGTTAGTTTGTACATATTTAAAATATTACATCAATTTTAAGGTGTTTCATGTCAACACTTATCTGAAAAGGATTATATTCAACAAGTTCAATTCATCATTAGCAAATGCTCGTCATGAGTGAAAGTGGTGCTGTGAATTTAAAATAAATGTGGAATTAGTACAAATGAGTGTATTTTTTTTTCGTCTGAAATTATGAAATTGAAGGTACTTATAACAATTCTATTCAATTGTGAGATTTGCGTAAAAAAAAAATTATTCCCGGATTACAAACCCTTCTCCGGACGGACTTGAGCATTAGGTCATAGATATTAAGTTTGAGGAAGTACAGGTTGAAATTAAATGACGCTACGGCTGCTACGACCGACGAGTATATTGCACCGTGCGGCGCTACGCTGAAAGGTGGTGTGCCAATTAAGGTTCTGCGGGTCCTTCGCCGCGCGTACAGCAATTAAACTAACGACGCAGTAATAAAAAGTGCACATTCTGGTGTGTCGTATCCCCTTAACTGCTCCGCTGCCGTGCTCTCCCCAGCTCGCTAATATTATTGGCCTGCGAGAGGTGAATCTCTATCTGTATATTTACGACAGCACTTCGGTTTACTGTTTCATCAAATTTTTAACGCCGAAAACTTCGGGCTTTAATTGTTCCGTGCGCTAATAGTACCGCCACCGGCGAGCGAGACTGTCAAATGTGCAGTGATGATTCGATCGCCTGTAATAGTAATCTTTAGTACATGTAAGGCGATTTCGAGTGCATGATGTTTCGGTAATAATAATCGTAGATACGATATAATACAAATATCTGTTAGTATAAAACTGTTGTATTATATTAGGTATCTATATATCTGGTCACTAAATATTATCAATCGATTCACAATTAAATGTTAAATATTGATTGTGGAAAGGAAAAAGGACGTAACCCACACAACAAATTTTACAGGAAGCGCAATAAACGTATTTTGATGATTCTGGGCCATATGCAAGTTATGAAATTATACACAACCTTGAATTGCACGGACTCTTAAAAACGGGTATTAATATTAATCAAAGAAATTGTCTAATGAAATCTTTTCAGTCTGTTTTCTTGATTTCAATTTTCACAAGCTCATCTTTTTTCAAACTTAAAAGCTAAATTTAGATACTTATTCGGTATTTGCAGCTTACATCCCTTTGATAGAACGTGTATCAAGTTTTATACATTTTGATTATCGAAAAAAAGCTGTGGGTTACGTCCATTTTCTTTTTATCAGTCGATATGTATTTGATTAACTCGAGAAGCTTTGTAAAATAATTGTTTTATAATAATGCATTGATAACGACGACTACAATCCAGGGCTGTGGAGTCAGCTGTTTTTGGTGGAGTTGGTGTAAAAATATATTGTAAATTATTAGTCTATTCATCATATTGATTGGTGAAATCTACTAGAATCTATTGTAGTAACGAGAGTGATCTGATGGTATGCAGATATGTTAGTTAAACATAAATATTTTGAGAAAAAAATCGTCATTTTATTTACCCAACTCCACAGTCCTGCTATAATCTGTCCTGCTGAGAAAAAACAAGTGTTTTGAAAAATAAAAAAAACATTTCTTAAATGAGTATGAGGAAATGTTCATTGAAGAAAAAACAGTATTTTTTGTTTCCTTATACGAAAATATTTTTAAAAATGTTTTTACGATTTTATTTATTTCAAATAAAAACATATAAACCAAAAAAATATATGCAATGTTGTATGTTTTATAAATTTCGCTGAATGTACATACATAGAATATAATATAATATAACTGTTACATGTATTGCAAGATGATGTCAAAATATTTCAGGTATCCTACATTATGGTAAGAGAAAAGGTAATTTAAAACTTACTCCCCTACAGTCATTGTACTAAAATCAGAAACTCTGCAATTTTACACTCAGTATGGCAGTTTAAGACAAAGAACATATCATAGATAGCAATTTTCTTTTTTACTATACATATTGTATCGATTTCTGCAGTTCAAACATCTTTAATAAAATCGTGCTGATGGTTAGCAATATGTAATTTGTTATCAACCAGATTACCAATGTGTCGCTGCAATCGCGCACGATCTGATTCAACCATATTAATTTTGCAAAAAACAATATTAATACGTTCTTAAGTGTAATTGAGGCTGTAGGCAGAAATAAATTAGAATAGGCATTTGATTTGGCAATTTTACAATGTTTTAAAGTTACAATCGTGAAGTGCGATATTTTTAGTAGTTATATGTCGCTGTGGGTTGCTTGTTAGTCTTGTTTCACTTAGCGATGAACGTTATTAGTGCCGATCAGGTGCGGTACGTATCATATTAAATTTCACATACGTACATGCTTTGATCGGGTTTCGGCAGTCGCGCAAGTAGAGGATGCATTCGCCCGCAATGTACCCGAGGGGCTTAGTTTCATTTTGCTTCTCATTATTGAGCGACTAGTATCGCTATTAATTAAAATAATGTAATAATAGTACTGTTCAGTGTCAACTATGTTTCAGCTTGTGAATATTGGTTAAGGACTGTTGTAATTTTTTTTCGCACATTAGCAACGGGGTGAATATGGCTAAAGTACTTGATAAAAGTGCGGTCTTGTTTGAGTAATCATAACTTTTACTCTAGTGGAAAATATTTGTTCAAAAATTGTGAATATAATAAGCTATCCTTTATTATTATATTATAAGGAAAATAATGAGAATATCCTTTCTTTTAAATCAGTAATTCGAGTTCCATTGCCGCGTGTTTTGAAATTTGCTTTAACAATTAAAGATATTACTATACAGTGGAACCACCAAATACACTACCCCGAATTACGTGCTGGCTTGAAATATTCGCCGCAAATGCCCCAATTGCACGGTCGCATTCAATTGTCGTTACTACGAGACGGTAGTCTGTGCCACGCATACAGTCAAATGTTGGCTATCGTTTGTATTCAACACGTGTCAGGCTATACACGTATAGCGGGTGACTGTCTATGTGTGGGATTTTGGCGTCATTTGCATTTTATAACTTGGTAACAAAATATTTCGTCGATAATTTTTTTTGCAAAACTAAGGTAAATTTTAGTTTTGATTTTTTTACGGAAAAAGCCAAATCCCTAATTTTGTATGAGATTTACACCCCCAATTACACTACCCCGGATTACACTGTCCCGACTTTAGTGTAAATGGGAGTTTTACTGTACCTGTATGTACTAAAAATAAGTATACTAGTTATGCGAGCTACACATTGCTTCGTCTTGAAAAACTCACTTCACTTCTCAATGGCTCATATGGACACCTAGTAACCTTTTAAGCGTCTCCAGATATCCTTCCCTGTTATTTTATAAATAGTAAACAATATTATATTGTACCAACATTATATCTCAACTTGTTTCTTTATTGAAGAAATCGTTTTTTTTCGCTTTTTGTTTTCTTCTGTTAGCACAAAATTATCAAAGCATAAGAGAATACTTCTGTCACTATGGTTTCGCGTTACGCGATTTTCGCCAAACCTACTCGAGAATAGATTTTTTGTGCACCAGTGGCGTGGAAAAAAGTTGTACGCCTATCCGATACAAGGGGGTCGGCGTGCGAACGTTTTCGTAAGTGTATTCATTCCCTTCGTGATTCGTGTTTACACATGTTCATGTCTTCATTCAACCGTGTCTAATATGGACGCCCGCGCTTTTTCTTGTCCATTTTCTAAGTCGTGTTTTCCGTGTCAACCTTTCTTTGCTGACTTTTGTCAGCGATTCTAAAGCCTCGCCGTTTTAAAGTGTAGTTGTGGGAATGGAGGTATCTCAACAGAAGTTTTTTCTACGAAAACTGTTTGTTACTCGTCGCTCAACCTCACTTTTTTCAAAGTGAGTAGTAGGGAATAAAGGATAAGGCTAGAACACGACTAGTTGTTGACTAATCGCTATCGCTATACCCAGTCATTAAAGGATCAGAAGGATGGGAGGAAAGGAAATGATGTGGTTCGATATCACAAACACCCAGTCTTCGATCACAACTTGGAGTTGAATGATTCTCAAATTCACTATGATCTGAACGGGAATCGAACCCATACCTGCGTGAAAGGTTTGAGCAAGCTCTAACCAACTGGGCCACAGCAGGAGATATAAAATAATATTAAATTTGAATCGTTCAAACTATTACATTCTCACATATTTTGTCTCTAACGACCCGGGTTTCGCCTTTCGGCATCTTCAGGCTTTTTTTTAGAAATAAATAGGGCACAGCTGCATAGTTTTCCGATTTTAAATTAAATATTAAACCTAACGGGATCTCCACTTCTATACCCTATATAAATATAATCATAAAACCTTTGCCGACAAACAAATAAATATAATTCTTAAAACCACTCACTACTCAAATCTTTGGACATTCCCATGAGCTTATTCTTTTCGCCAGCAATGGCTTTAGACTCAGTGATGCATTTATTTATTATATAAACACGAAACATTCATTTACTAAGCGTCAGTTCAAGTTCATCCGTGCACTTGAACGCCTGAAGATGCCCAAAAGGCGAAACCCGGGTCGTTAGTGACAAAATTCGTGAGAATGTACATAGTTTGAACGATTTAAATTTAATATTGAAATTCCACCAAGCACCTTCAGTCGAAATCTTAAATTATATAAAATAATATTAAAAGAAAATAACAAAGAATAATTATCATAAATGAAAACCGTGTAAAGTAAAAAAAAAATCTTATAAATACATATTTGAAAAGTGGTTTATTCTTTGTTTCGTTTAAGAATAGCTAAATTTATGGTGTTTAACATTGATTTTATCACTGTTTATTTCCATGTAATTATACACGCAGAGTTGGTTGGCAATTTCAGGCATATTTTCATTTTATTTAAGTAATTCCAGGTATTCCGCCGGATTCAATGTTGAGTTTCCGACGTCACAATATTAATATTATGAATATTTAAATGAAGCAAAGCCTCCGGAATGGCTCTTCAAAAATTAGTTCGCAGCGTTCTTTGTATTAAGTAAATGAATTTATTATTCACGATATTTATTCTTTCGACGTTGTGTAATTAAAAAAGTTTGAGAATGGCACGGAGCTGGCTGCGCATGATGATATTAATGTTATTCGACGAGTAAAGATTATGAATTATTAACTCGTTCTTGAAGAGGGGTTTGGGGTGGTTTTTCGTTCTCCGTCGCTTTTTGAGATAGCGGACGCCAACGAATGCATAATGCGCCGAATCTGTCAAGACTGAAACAGTATGTACTTCCACGCCTTAACGGCTTTTCTAAGCACTTAGGGGATAATAAAATAATTCGGACTATTTTTAGTTTTCAATTAAGTACATTTGTGTAGTGATTTCTTGCACGTATTCGTGGTATAATAATCTTTCTCTAGGCGACATCCACTGTAGCATTGTACAGCATATTTTGCGATTTATCAACCATTGTTAACACAATAGTAAGATAAATCAATAGTGAAATTAGTGGTCATTCAATCAAAATGTATAATATATCGAATGTGGAAAGGAAAAAGGACGTAACCCACAGTTTTTTCAAAACAGTGTTTTTTCGATAATCACAATGTATAAAACTTGATAGACGTTCTATTAAAAGGATGCAAGCTGCAAATGCCGAATTAGTATCTAAATTTAGCTTTTAAGTTTGAAAAGGATGACCTTGTAAAAAATTTAAACCAATAAAAAAAGACTGAAATGAAGGTTTTTTCTAGACAATTTCATTGATTAATATTAGATTATGTCAATTAAACACTAGTTTAGACGTTGCACTTCAATGTTGTGTTTATTTCATAATTTTCATATGGCCGAAAATCGTCAAAACACTTTTGTGCCTCCTGTAAAATTTGATATGTGTGGGTTACGTCCTTTTTCCTTTCCACGGTCGATTTGTTTATTAAGTGTATCATATTTTCGGCGGCATGTAATATTCTGTAAAAAACGATTGCATTGTTTCCTCGATACATTTTCATAATTTGATGATCTTGCAAATCTGTACATGCGAGGCAAGATTACACTACGTTAAAAATAGTAGTTTTTCCTTTTGGCTGGCTGTTCTTTGTGAAGTTTATGTTGGATAATCGCTGGTTTTCTTCTCGTATTTGTTAAGAATGAAGATTATTGATTTTATTATAATTGTTGGTGTTTTTCTACGATATCACTGCAATAGTCGACGCATAGTTATCTCAATATAGCAAAAATTAACATTATTCTTCAAATTTACAGAAATTCAATCTTGTATTCTTATTTTTTTTTTGTTGATACATTAAGAATTAAAGTCGGTACAAGCTTCGCTATTTTGGCTTCGAATTTATACTATTTTTGTTAATTTAAAAAAAAAACATTTCCAAATGATGCTTAATTTCAACGCTTGTGCTGATCGAAACTAGTCATGATCTTATTACATAAATGTGGAATTGGTATAGGAGTGTTTTTTTTAAATATATCAATATTTTATATTTATATTTTAATATTCTTACTTTAACAAGCATTTGTGAAAGTAAGATAGTCTGAGGATGCCTCTGAAATAGGCGAAAAACGTGTCACAGTTTGTAGCACAATACGTCGAATAATCTAAGTTATTCTATATTTTATATTAAAATGAATTTCCGCAAAGTTACCGCCGAATCCATCGAAAGTATACTGTCTTCCAACCAAGTCAGTATTGACAGTGAGCGCTTTAAGTCATTCTTTTAAAACTTGACATGATTTGAAAAATATTATAAATCAACAGATTTTAATGAAAATTCACAACTGAAAACTACTGTTATCGTACGGCGATTTATTTTTTAGATCGACTTTGTACGGGCTTAATATATGCTTTAAGCGCCGAACGTTGGCAACGTCTGTCTTACAGTTTGCTCTCCAAATAGCCCCGAGAACGAAGTATGTAGTGAAGTAGCGATTGACGCGGAGTTTTAAATTAATAACATAACGATAAGTGTGTTCAGTGTAAGTAATTAATTATTATTTGAATTCTGGAAAATGGAGGCGGGGCGGTTTTTTCCCCGAAGCGGCGCCGAAAAGAAAATTCGCCTCCCGTGATATACGAGTCCATTGTGCCGAGCGTTGAAGATTGCCTGTTGGAAATAATTGAAACGATCGTGTGTCCTCCTAACCCCCCCCCCCCCACCCACGCGCAATAATTATCACACGGCATCAGTCTTTAATTTTGAATTTCATCTAAGGCAGGTAGTAGGACACAATGCCTCCTTACGTTGAACTCGTTAATTTGTTTATCCAAGAAACAAAACGGGTAACAATTACAATTAAAACAAAATATTACATCAAAACAATAGGGGGTGACGCAAATTATTTCGCCAATTATTTTTTTATTTTTTCAAAAATAAGATCAGTAAATGCAAAATATGGACCAATTAGAGGTGAAGTGAGCCAAGTAGTTTTTCATAAAAAAAAGTTAGATGCGTTGTAATATTCTATACGTCTTCAAGTATCAAGTGAAGTAAATATAAAAAAGTATAAATAAAAATATTCAATCCATAAAAGTAAAGTCGTAAACATTCAATATATAAAACACTCCTTTGTACTAATTTCACATTTATTTAATATGATAAGGACTAGTTCCGCTTATCACGAACATTTTTAACTGATGATTTTAATTGCTCGTGATGACCAAAACCGCTAATGATAATATCAAATAAATGTGGAATTAGTACAAAAGTGTGCTTTTTTTTTAAATAAAATACCTTTCCAAAGGTGTAAACATTCAAGAAAGGTTGAGCAACTGACTTGCAACAAATTCTAATTGAAAATCTTCTGCTTAAATTCTCCATCAGGTGCTCGTATGTTTCACATTAGTTGATTGAATAAGCGTTTACTCAGTAGAACTGGAATAATGTCAAAATATCAAAGGTTCTTTAAGAATTATATGAATTATTTGAAAGTTACTTTAACATTACGCCATCCTCAGAACTATGTACATATAGTGGTTTTAGTTAATCTCTGTGTATGAAGATCAGTTCAGTTTGTTCCTATTGTGTGATTCGTAAAAAGCTACCAACCAACCAATTGATTTACAATATTTTTTGTAGAATTGAGTACTTTGATATTTTAGCTTTATTCCATACTGGCAGCGAAGGAAGTTGAAAATAAAAATCTTTTATTATAATTAATGTTGGTAACTTTTTTGTTTTGCTGGGAGTGAAACAACGAGTCGGATAAAAAAAGTTGTAAATTACATATTTAAAAAAAACGGATTTCCACAAAGCAACTTATTGAATTCCGAATTCACATTTCTTTGGTGTGAAATCGTTTATTTCGCTAGCCATTCATTAATTATTCTACAGACAAAATGCATTGCTTTTGGGATGCGTTGTTAATTTAGTTAAAAGCGCTAAACAATTTATCCGAATCATGGAATGCCTTGTGCCTTTACAAGCATTCAACAAAAGAACGCAGAGACGACTTGTTCGATGGAATTTCAACAATTGCGTCGGTCTATATAATATCAAAGACAGGTAGATGTTTACTACTCCAGGACGTACAGGACATGAGCATGAGTATAATCATAAACCCTAATCGAACTTTGTTTTCAGATATGTTTATTAAAATAAAGAAACGAATTTATGACCTATATCACAAAAGGAAAATCGAATACATCAATTTACACATATTTTTTAAAATAAATATAAACACATTTCTTATAAATGGTAATTTCTATTTTTTTATAATGATTGAGAGCAGCTTTGGTCATTTCGAGCATCGTAAACTGATAGGTTAGTATTTATTGCGATATCATTATAATATGTGCTACAAAATATTCAATTATTACAAACAAATTAATTAGAATAAATATGATTATCGGTTGACAATTTGACTTTGAATTTGACGCCAAATCCAAAAAATAATAATTGATAAATTGACCAAATGTTTATATTGTATCCAACCGACAACTGACAGGTAGCCCTTTGTTGAAGCCAGTAGTGTGGCTGTAAAACTAATTCTGACAGCAGACCAAACCGCCGGGCTGAGCTGCAAAGCCCACCGCCACCCATGTCATGTCACACGTGCGTTAGCCCTCTCTACTTGGCCAGATAATAGCCCCGGCTATTAAATATTGATCAAGTGCATTCAGCTCGCGAACCTGCGTATATCGCACCTGGAATGAGTGATGTTACGCCGCTCCACGGGCGGGGGGCGGGTCAGGTTGTATGGGGAGAGTCATAGACGGGCAACGATTGATCGACGAAGCGCCACAATGTCCATACAACATCCACTATTGTTGCTCGTTCATAGACATTTCTCAAGTGTTTTATTGTGAAACACATTACAATATATGTTGTGTTTCAGTAATTTAAAAGATGTTACTAATGTTAAAAGCTTAAAAATGCGGTAAATTGATTTCTTAACTTAATTATTTTTTTATTCACATATTGAAATAGTATAACTGTGCCTAGTATCCAAAGCTTTCAACTCCACAAACTGAAATATACCTTAACCTAAGACAACACTTAATTTCTTGAAGTAATAAATCCACAATGACGCTTTACATACAAATACAGTCATAATTATATTTCTTACGTTAGGCATAAATTGAATCTACATAATCAAACAATTCATATTCGTATATCGGGGTTTCAGTTTCTGCGGAATATATCCCTATCACTTTGCCTTTTAAAATTTAACCTGGATAGAATTACAGTATTTAAAAAAAAAAAACGTAACGAAATTAAAATCATTTTCTCAATTTTTTTCATGCAAATAATAATGGATTTTGTAACGCTGCGACGTTCAATAATTTCCTGCATGATTGTATATTATATTTTTTTAACCTCGCCGGCTTTTAATGTGGAGCATATGGACTCCTTATAGAGATCACAGCATAAGTGTTTCTACTAAGACTGCTTGTTACTCAATTGCTCAACCTCTTTTTATTTCTAAGAGAGTAGGGTAGGTATAGAAAAATATAACTAGGAAAGGACTAGTGGTTACCTTATCACTCTCGCTACATCTGTTTTTTTCTTGGATTAGATGGGTGGTATGTAGGGCTTCCAAACCGGTTTAAACCGAAACCGGTTAACCGGTTTTTCGGGTGTTTTTAAATAAACCGAAAACCGGTTTATTTTGGGCGGTTAACCGGGTTAATTAAAAAATCTTTTCCTGCTTTGAACACCACGAGCTTTTATTTAACTATTCATATGTAGAGTATAAATATATAAAAATGTTGTATGTAATAATAGTATTATAAGTAGTACAATATAATAAAGTATTTTACTCTTCAATTGTCTAATTTCTTTGACATATTAATAACAAGTATGTAGTCGAAATCATGGACAACTATACTGCTTTCAATTAAACATCTGTAATACGAAAGGATTCTTAAAATATCAATGATAATAAAACAAGTGAACCTTATTGAACCAAAAATACGTTAATCTTTATATCTTTTAAATGAAAAAATATCCGAGCCGAAACTTGTAGTGTTACAAAGCAATTTAAATATTAGTAAACAAAAATTTATAATGTACATTTTTTTCACGTATTCATTTGATCTTTATTAGTCGGATTATTTATAATTATTAACAATATAATATTGGATATGGAACTTGAATATTGTAAAATATATACGATTGCTATTATTCCAAGAAAGTAGTAGGTACCTGAACTTAAAAAGATGGCAATTTGTATCCACTTTTTTTGCAGCATTCATACATAAAAAGGTTAAGTGACTAAGCCCATGTTTTAATATATCTTTCAAGTTATAAAACAATTCAATTTTAAAACGTTTTATTTTTATTTTCTAACAATCGGTGCCATAAATCATCGGCTACTTTAAGGGGTCGGTGTCTTTCCAATATGCACATGTGCAAACAATAATAATAATAAAGACGAGCAAAAAGGTTTTTGAAGTGTTATAGAGTTGAACACTAGCTGAATATGCGTTACATTTCTTTTAAACAATTATTTAAAAATGTAACAACGTTAGGCATACAATCGTAAGGACACGAATGCATGTTTGCGTATAGTGAAAATTAGTAGTTACTGACAAAATTACTAATATTTATAATAGGATATATATATTATAGGGTTGTAAAATAATTGCGCTTGTGGATTGGATGGTTTTCACTGGTACAAAGTGAATTTGATTTTTGATTTTGTTGAAAATATCACAAAATACATATTTAATATATTTCAAATATGCTATCACAACCATCTGTGCATATTATATTTTATTTTAGTTCAAAAATAAAATATTGCAGCCAAACTAAGTTCTATGGGAAGCTACACTACATACATATAAGTAAAAATGATCTAACCGAAAGTTCATTTAATTCTAAGCCTGTATTATTAATAAGGTATATTAATATACAATATGTACTACATAGTTATTCCATAAAAAATGTTTTTTTTATTTTAGTTATATTTCACTCATGACGAGTATTCTCAACTGATTTCTAAAATGATAAATGTGAAATTAGTATAAAGGAGCGTTTTATTATTTAAAAAAAGCTAAACACCAGAAAAATCATTATTTGATGACACTTAAATAACATTTTTTTTAAATAAATATCTTCTTTAAATACAAATATATTTTTTAACCATGCCCACTCCCAATGTGGATCATATGGACTCCTGGTGGAGTTTATCTCAGGTGTTTTCACGATAACTGTTTGTTACTCAGCTGCTCAACATCTCTTTTTTCTAAAGATAGTAAAAATCGAAGGGTAAGGCTAGATTAGGACAAGTGACTAGCTAATCGCTCTCGTTACGCTTCGTGCAAGAATTCAAAACATCACAAACTTCACAAACTCAGAAAATCATAAATCGATTGATACATTTAAAAATATATATAAAATTGTTTGTGCCGGGATTTGAACCCGTGACCTTCTCAAACAAAAACAGCGATATTTTTATCTACTTTCTAATTTTATGCACTTATTGACTGTTTTTTAAGTAATCAAAATACTTTTTTTTGAAACATTGGTTAGTGTGGTACTAAAATTGGTTTTTTGAAAATAAATCCGGTTTAAACCGGTTACCCGGTTTATTTATTTGAAAAAAACCGAAAACCGGTTAGTTTAAATGTCCGGTTAATTGGAAGCCCTAGTGGTTTGGAAGGAATTTAGTAGAAGTTAATTATAATACCTTCGACAATGTATAAGTGGCTTGGCTGAGTTAAATTATTTTTTATAAACTAGTAGGTATTAAAAAATAGTTTTTTTTCAAATACAGCGAATCTTTTAATTTAATTTGAAATAATAAGGTTTGAAATGCTTTGCATTGTAAAAACTTGCTTATGTGATATTTAAAAATCGTCCACTTTGCATGTATCCCTTGTAAACTAGATGCGAATGTTATCGCTAATCAATCTTCGTAAAATACTTAATGTTGTCTTTTTAAAAAAGAATTTTGACCGCCTGTTGAGGGAGATAGAATGATTTATTTTGTTTTCAGAAACCGCTTTTTCTCGATATAAATATTGCTAAGATGGCAGGAACGGTTATCATTTAAAGTTAAGCCGAAGCGAGATCTTTCGGAATCTTAGGCGAGAATTAACTCAAACAAGAGTACGCGTCAAACGAATCTTCGGTCTGCTCCAAGTTAATAACAGATGAATTGGTTGAATATTACCCATTTCGGGGCCGTTGACGTATAAATACTAATGAAAATTCTTTGATGAAATGTCCGCGAGGAAAGTTGCCCGTATCTGATGTCTCACTGGGGTGGGAGCAGTGGGGAGGCGGGGGCGCCATGTTATACTAGGAGCGAAAAGCTCGCAGCCCAAACAGAGGAAATGGAAACATTAATTCCTAATTTTGTTTTTCAATTTGGCGGAAACGCAAGCGCGCAACGGCTGCAGGTGCCCTCTCGCTCTGTCTGCATACGCCGTTCTCTGTCTGATTGCCCGTCTTTGTCTGATTCTCTGGCCCGCGCCCGACTTCCCTATTCCCTTCTCCCTCTGCGTGTACGTCTGGCTGTCTGTCAGGATTTCTGTAGAATTGTTAACGCTGCGCGAAAGTTCGGTACTATGTAATATATTTTAATCGCCGTTCGCCCCTGTAAATAGTATACCTTAATTGCGCATGTAAATCGAAAAATGGGAATTGACGTTCAAATATTTCAATGAAAAGTACTTATGTTTATGTTTCTTAATCGTCTAAGTTCCCCTTTATAACACTCACTATTTCTAAGAGCAACATTCTATATCATGAATCATTTAATTAATCATATCTCATATTCTGGTGTTCTGTAACCCTTTAAAACGGCTTCGAAACACCGTTCAATCTTTGTCAAATATGCTGCTATATCATATATTGGTATTTGACGTAAATTTAAAAATAGTCTAAAGATCAAGAAGGCCCAGGTTATCTACCTATATTAAAGCTAGGTTTCAGAAAAACTTAAAAAATAAAAGAAATTAAGTGACTGATTGTTAGCTTGTAAATCGATCTACATTAAAAGTACATATGCTTCACATTGTGAGTGAATTATTTTTATCAGCGATCCATTTTAAACCTGTTGTGACATTGAAATAATATATTGATTGTATGATTTTTCCATTACTGTAAATAGACATTGCGTTTTTTGTTTTTGTTATTTGCCTGTGTTTTTTTTTTAAAATGTGATTTATTATGGTGTTGACTATCATTTTTTTAATTAGCATTGTTACCTGATAAAAGATAAGTCTTAACATAGTATTTTCGATGGATTCGGCAGTAACACGTGTCACAAATTTATGACACAAGTGGAGTGACGATGTTATCAAATTGAATTTTATATTAGGTCTAATCTAATTTTAAATTTCGCTTTTATGTATAAAAATTACACTATATCGATTTATATTTTTAAACAGTTGATAATGATCGCGATGATCGAAATCGAGAGTTCTTTTTAGGTTTATCTTTCATCAGTTGATGGATAATTAATTTAAAAAAAAATGTTTGTTTTATTTTCAACATATCAATGTGACTTTCGGTTCAGCCGCTTTGCCACGTACATACACACCGTTGCTTGAGTGGCCTCTCCAGAGCGCATGTGTTTATGTGATTACAATCCGAATGCTCCTCTCCGCTTATGCAATCATCTCTACGACTGTTTTTCACTTTGTCTATATCTCCACCGAACATACCTATTATGCAATCCCACTGTACAATTTAGTGTGTCTACGCCCGGTCGTGCGGCACCCGCACCGAACCTGCTAATACACCCGGAAACGGCGGTGTTAATCTCCGTGTCTGCCGTGATTTGCGCGTCGTGGCTTGTCCCAACTATGATCCTTTGTGTGGCGATTATGATCGGTGAAAATTTCATCACGAATGTAATGTAGGGAAGTGCAGATTTCGTGGTTGAATTCATGTGCCTTATAAATTTGACGGTCACCTATCCTTAAGTCATTATTGATTAGATAACGATGGCATAGTTTGTCTATGCTCTGAAAACCGATGGTACACGACATGGGTCATATGCGATATGCGACTCTTCAAATATCAACTGTTGAATCTCCTTTTTTCTCCTTTAAAACCAATAGTATATATTATATATTTCATATATATGGTTCCCATACAAATTTGGCTCTTCTCGCTCGAAAGTTTGCCGACCCTTGGTATAAGTTATGAAGTCAATAAGAGTTAGTTCAAAGAGCATACGATAGTAAGACTCGTACATGCTATAAGTCATTTTCGGCGAGTCTCAATTTTGTCTTGATATTTTCAACTGTCTACAAAAGTTTTTTTTTATGCAATAATTTCACATTAAATTAGATAACCAATGCCAAAAACAATGTCCGATTTCATTATATTATGTGAAGTGAAAAACCCGTGTCATCTTTTGATGATATTTATACAATTATTGTGGTCATGAAATTAATATGTTTGCACTGCGAAGTATCCACCGAAACCCGAAAGATTGTTGCAGTTTTTAAGCTGTGTTTTGAAATTGAAAGCACATCGTGTTTTTACCACGCAATACATACTTTTTTAAATCGATAGTATAGTTCATGCTGCTACGGATTGAGTCAATAAGTTGTATCTGCACTAATGGATTGATGTAGTGCTCTATCTCGAATAGAAATTAGTTTTTGTTATAGTGTCCGAGATTGGTTATATGTAGTTTCGGTGATTGCTGACATTTTCAGTTTATTAGTTATTCCATAAACTATTAAAGTACAGAATATTTTTTTTTCAGTGTCATTTAGTACCATTTTCTACCACTCCTTCGAGATTAAAAATCATTTACAGAATGGTCAACTCCAATGGCAAGATGATGCCGTTTTTTAAAAGAAGTACGCTTGATTGATCGGTTAACATGTGCGTAATCAATATTAACATTATGAGAAATGCATATGCATTCCCATTGTATAAACATTTAATAGAAAACCAATACATTCGCTCCGATTGTTATTTTTTCATTATTCCGAATGAATACCTCACGCATGGCTAATGCCCGTTCACAAAACCTGAAACCCTTTTCTCCATACACGTAGTCACCGATGTGAATTATTAAAAAATAACAATATAAAATAAAAAACCTATATATTTCGCAGCTGTTCCCTTCAAGGACCCATTGTTCTCCTGCGTATTCGGTTCTCTCGGCGAAGCGAGCACTTTTCATGCAATGTGCTTTCTTTTTATTCATTTTTTTTTAAAAGGGCTGTTACTCATATTTGACGAATGATGAATGTTATTTCAAACTCTGTCTGGTAAATTTTAAGATGATGAACTTCACCAAATTGCAAGTCGAGTATGTTGGTCAGACAGTTATTTTTATAAAGGCTCATATCTATAGGCTATAAATATATCGGTCAGAATAAATAGTCATAATTTAAATGAATTAAAAAAAAAACCTAAACCAATTTAACCTAACCTAACTTAACCAAATTTGTTACAAACTATTCTGATCGTATATATTTTTATTCTGACCAAAAATTAATTTAAATTCTGACCATTTAATTTGTTTCCTTTTATAAATACGTAAATGAATGCTGAAATAAAAGATGCGTATTTATTGTCATGAAAGAAGTATTATGTCTGAATTTAAAACTGTCTTAAGAAATACCCTAAGTAATAATGTAGACCGAGAGTGGGGAACCTGTAGCCTTTTGGCTACTCTGGTGCAGCCAGCCTTTTGACTTGTATATGCATATGTATATTTTTTATATAAATAAATCTGAATAATTGATGAAGTTATCTTTTTTAAAACACATCTTTTTTTATTTTAATGCTGCAATACAGATAAGATATACTAAATTAAGTATTTGCCATATTTTGTTAATGAGTGAAAAGGATAAAATGTAATTTATTGTTGGATTCATTCTCACTTTTGAGACAGAAATTTGAATCTAGCTACACAAAGTAAGAAAGCTAAGAGCATTAGTAAATAGGCTAAGACTTAACAATATTTATTACGGCAAAATAAATCAAAGATTATTTATTACCGACTTGAAACACATCCATCAGTTTGGCACAGCCCTAATCTTTCGCATTCTTTTTCCAATTTGCGCGTTACAATTGAAGCGGTGCGTTCATACTAGGGCTTATACAAAAACCGATTATTGACAAACCGGTTAAAAAATATTCTCTATTCGAACCGGTCTATCTAAAAAGGATCATTCAAATAAAATAGCGAAAGAGCTTAAATTTATTAAGTTTCGCTTTTACGCTGTTAACTAATTAATAATTCTAACGATGGCGAAAGCCGAAATAGCTATAAACTAATATATATTAAAAAAACTGTTAAACTAAATACGTTGCTATTTTTACCCTATTAAACACAAAGCGATAATAAGCACAGCAAAAATGTTTTTTAAATAAACCTCAATATAATGTTTTAAACATATTCATTGATGCATACTGACTATTAAACTATGTACACACATATTTATCTCGTTTTATTTGTAGCCACGGCGGTTTCGTTTTTAACGAATTTTAATTTTAACGTTTATAATTTTAAAAATCTAATATTTGATACCGGTTTTCGAATGTCTCAAATTTAACTAAAAAAAACAGGTTATTGTAAACTGACTAGCCTTAGTTCATACGCCGCAATAACACTCGGGGCAAACCGTGGAGCGAAACGAATAATACCCGGTGACGCGGTACATGGGCCGCTGAGGGCTCGAATCCTGCGATGCAATATGCAACTCCACCTCAATGAACTGAGGCACGCGATCTGCTCTGCTGGACTCGCGCGCTTTCGCTTGTGGTGACTCATTCCGGAGGAAAACTGAAGCCTTTACAATAATATGCGAAACCGGGGAGGCTTGAGATTACATATATTGGTTATAAATTTAATATTTTCCTTTGTAAATGTCAGGGCGTGATGTCGGACTGTTTTAAACAACTAACGACTGCGACTTTTATTTGCTTTATGTACACAAATAGCTAGATTCAAAAATGTTACAAGTCTAAAAAATATTAGAGGTTCGAACACATTAAAAACAATGAATCTCTTTAACAAATAAATAGTATTTTGTAATATTATAAAAAACATTTTTTTAAATTTAATATCGAGATGGCAAATAAAATTCTCACCTCCGTTAACATAGAAGTTGTAATCCGTAAGTACATACATACGGTATAAGTAAGCCAAATTAATGGATTAGTCCAGTGGTTTTTAACTTTTTCGAAGTCACGGTGCACTTTTGATCATGGGAAAAAGTGGCGGTGCACCAGAATTAAGAGATTGAAAAAAATATGAGGACATAATTCTTTTTTTGACTTTTTCGGTTTTCACTATTTTGCGGATTTTTCTGTTTTTACTATTTTGCGAATTTGTTCGTTTTTACCATTTTTTTCGCGGTGCGCTTGCAATAAGCTCGCGGTGCACTGGTGCACCGGTTAAGACCCACCGGATTAGTCTATCCATCGTTTTGATTGGTGAACTAGTAGTGATGATGAGTGCAAGATGAAATGGAAATGATTGATAATACATATTGATGACCATTTCAAGGGAGGAAAGAAATATTTCCTTTAAACCGAATTCAGAGTAGGAGTCGGAAACGTGAATTACTATTATAATTATTAAAAATATGCATGAGTAATTTCTTTAATATTTTTTTTAAGTACCTAGCCGAGTCGCTTTTGTCGCGTATCGTAGGAATAATGCTCGCGAGGGTGTCGGTTTCTGATTGCACCTGATGAATGGTGAAACGGTACACTGCACTCGAATGTGTCCTACCATAACATAAGTCTTAGTATTGAAAAAAAAATTTTTTTTGTATTCTGACAACAATAGAAAGCTAGCGAAAGCTTATCCATTTGCCCCTTGAGTTCGTACCGTGTCATTCGCGACTAGGGCATTCAATTAACCGTACAAAGCAACTTACCGGTTTTTTTAAATTAAAAAATTAGCTTGCCGGCTAAATCCGGAATTGTTTAAAAAACCAATGTCACTGCACACAAACCAATGTTCCAAAACATAAAAAAAAATAAGGCATTTGCTTACATTAATATGAACTACTAACCAGTGGAAGATGTTAAGATATAAGGCTGCATGTCAGGAGGGATTTTTTAGACACTACAAACACCGATGTCTTCGAATAAAAAATGCTTTTAGTACTGGGACTTGAACCCGTAAGATCAATCACGTAAACCAACGATGTAGGCACCACTGCGCCACGGACCTGACATATGAATAATTTTATCAAACCCCATTGCATTCAAGTTGCATAGAGAATTTTGAATAAACCGGGCTTAGGTTTTTTTTGAACAGGCAATGAATCGGACGCTATTTATGTAATATTACAACTGATCAACTTATGTAAAAATTCGATTCACGTGTAGGGCGTGAACAGAGCGAGTCGTTGGGCAATTATTTCGAGTGCCGGGATTCCGATTCTCCGATTCAATCGAAACACATCTCTAATCCCGACAACCTATGTCACGGTTTGTCACGTCTGTCGCGGTCTGTCACGGCGGCGTCATATGAGTTACAATAATATACTCGCGTCACTCACTCATTCATTCATTCGATTTTCTTTTGTTTCCCCGCTGTCGAATGTCGCACGCACGTCACTTAAAACTAGCGAGTAGTTTCGGCACGGGGTACGGGGGGGGAGGGGTGCTGTTATGAACTTCCATCTCGCGGGGCACGGTATGTACTATTTCATTGCCTAGTTCAGGGATGGCGAACCTAGGGCACGCGTGCCCGAGATGGCACGTTTGAGAATTTAGATGGCACGCGAACGATTTCCAAGTTCAAAAAAATTATTTTAAGTTTAAAAAGTTTAAATTTTGATTAAATAATCCGTGAATTATTAATATATTCTGTTTTATTCATTTTCAAATGGTTCCCAAGAAAACGACAATCGTTTTTTTTTTTTTAATATTTTGTATTTTTTGCTTTGGCACGCCACACAATAGTTTTAAAAAAAACATTTTTTTCTATTTTGTATTTTTTTACTGCTTGGGCAAGCCACAACAGAAAAATAATATTTGAAGATTTTTGGCACGCGGACCAAAAAAGGTTCGCCATCCCTGGCCTAGTGCTTTTTACATATCGACTTTGGAAAGGAAAAAGGACCTAACTCAAAGTTTTTTCAAAACAACTTTTTTTCGATAATCACAATGTATCCAACTTGATACACGTTCTATCAAAAGGATGTAGGCCAAAAATGCCGAATTAGTAAATAAATTTTAAGTTTGAAAAAATATGGGCTTCTGAAAATTGAAACCAAGAAAAAAGACTGAAAAAAAGGTTTTTCCTTGACAATTTCTTAAAAATTAACATTATAGTATGTCAATTTAGCACCAGCTTAAAAGTCTCTGTGCACTTCGAGGTTGCGTTTATTGCATAATTTGCACTTGGTCGAAAATCATCAAAACACGTTTTCTGCGACTTCCGTTTTTTTTTTTATTTCCACAGTCGATATTGTCATAGTTCAAGTGTCATTCTGAAATGGGAACGTGCGGTTTCGTATAACAAATGTAAACCTCATTTAAAACCAACCGTACAATTAATAGTTTCTTAACGACATTATGCAAATCAGATCGCGTTTGCCTTGCGAAATGATTTCTATAGTTAACGAGGAAAACATAAATTACGATAACTTAACTGTATGTAACAAAGGAATTCATGCATGGCAAGTTAAAAAGTATTTTATATAGGCATGTTGCGTATAGGGATATCAATACCGATATTTTTTAAAAATATGGTTCACGTCATGGGCTTCGGTTACGGAGGTCACGATTTATAACCGAATACAAGAATGTTATGCCTTGAATTTCTCCTTAATTTGAATCCTTAATGAATCTCAATTTTATGTTGTTTCGCATACGTTAGTTGATGGTACTTCTCAAATAGGCGAAACATGTGTTAAAAGTTTTAGCACAAAAAGTGGAATAACAAACTTATCAAATTCAATTTTATAGTAAAAAAGTATTTTCAACAAGTTGCCGTCGAATCTATCAAATATTAAAAACAACATTAACCTGTGAATATTGGATACACCTCAAAACACTGTAGATGCCGGGATCCTATTTTCGATATTGCCATTACTGATTGTGTTTGACCTTTCTTCTATGCAGCATCAACATCGTAGTCTTTATCTTCCGGATAATCGGTGTCTGACTGATTGTATTCTCATGTAAGAGTTTTACGTTAACGTCAAGACATTTTTAGCAATCCACTATTTTCTTCCAACAATGTGACGCCCGTACTGCCGCTTTCTACATCAAATATGGTTTCGTCCAGACTGCTGCATATTTGATAGCAATTGGAAGACACTGTTAATTGTAAGACGAACCTAATTAGGTTCTTAATTAGGTAATTAGGTTAAATTTAGAGTGACAAAATAACAAAAAAATAAGTGAGCTTTATAATCGAGGAAACAGGTTAGTTTTATGGAATCGCATTAATGAACTGTTTATCGTAACACTTTTTTGTACTTATTTCTCATTTGTGAGCATTATCAATTAACTGATTTATCTGAATTGATGATTCTCGCTATGACCCAAACCTGATTTCCAATATCTAATATCAACTCTAGAAAAGCAAAAGAACGTAACCCACAGTTTTTTCGATAATCAAAATGTATACAACTTATCAGGGCTTTTTTTACTCTGTAACGCGGCGGAACGGCGTTCCGGCACCTTTTTTCTCGAAATTGTAATAAATGTTCGTATTTTTTTTTTTTTAAACTTTCGTTTCTTTTCTTGGATACCATTGACTGTTTATCCCTTTTAAATATATAGGGTATCATAGGACCCATCAATTAATATAATGCAAAAGATTATCAGGTATGTACTTTCTTGGAAAGGGCTTGTTGTACATTAATTCTATCAAAATGATATTCGAATATATAATAAATAATATACCTTCTTAGAAAATGCTCGAAAAAATTGCGTTCCGGCACTTTTTTTTTAAAAAAAAAAGCACTGCAACTTATTAACATATGTCTTTTAAAAGAATTGTAAATTAGCTGCAAATGCCGAATTAGTATTTAAACTTAGTTTTCATGATTTTAATAAGAAGGGTATGTGAAAATTGCAACCAGAAAAAGGACTTGCACAAAGGTTTTTCACAACTTTTAAATTGAGTAAATAAAACACCATTAGTTTTCGTGCAATTCAAAGTTGTGTGTATTTAATATTTTGACTTTGGTCCAAAATTATCAAAAAACGTTTTTGTAGCTCCTGTAAAATTTGTTCTGTGTTAGTAACGTCGTTTTGCCATTCTACAGTCGATACGGAAAAAATGGTTTAAACGGAATGCATTTTCACCAAGAATTGATATTAATCACCTTAATATTGTTGTATTTAATTCATGAAATGTTGTACCCGGGCAAAAAGCACATCCTCTAGACAGGTAGAATATTTGAAATTCTATTTTCCGTATCTTTTGCAGAAATAATAAAAAAAGCTATACCCCCGTCTAAAAGAGTTACCCATATGTCACGTATCGCAAACTGTATTGGTGTATCGGTAGAATTTCATTTTTGCCCGTACGCGTCTCAGTTGGAAATATCCTTTCTCCGTGCGACAGGAGTAAACAGCAAGGTGGCGACACACTCGCCCTCTTGACGCGGCTAACTTCGTAATAAAAATTCACCCCCCAACCCCTTGAGAATAGCTATGTGCGCTCCACGTGAATAGTAATTTCTCGTATCGCTTGATTCGCAATTATTTTATTAATCGTTCAGACTCTCAAATGACTCGATAATCGGTTTAGATTCCCATACATCCGGGTAATCGAGCGTGTGTTTTTATACCCCCGGGGAGAAAAAGAGAAATGCTGCTACGTACTGCTATCGATTTTCAAATTAAGGTTGTCTGTAATAGTCTTGTAACTATGTCTTTATAACATGACCTCGTTAGATGGAAAAGTTGTTACGGCAACTAGGATATTGCGTACTGTTTTATGAAATGTGGAACTCGACTAGGGTTGCCAGTTTTCCAATATTACAAGAATAATTAAAAAATGAACATGGCAAGATTGAAAATTACGGTTGAAGTTGAATGATCAGCTGCTACAGTTTTTTCACCATATTTTTTTTCTCTTTTAACTCCAAGCTGGAAGTAAACCAGTGGTTCCCAAATTTATTATGCTCATGGACCCCTTAATTCAAAAATTAACCATGTACTCCAAGTGAAATATCTATACACGTCTGTAAAAATTCTCTCATTTAAAGCATTCGTATTGATTTTATTGACATAATCTTGTGAGCTTTGCAAGCGTAAGCGTACACTGAGATTTTTGACGACTAAATGGTGTCGTTGAATGACAAAACATATTTTACTGATAATACATTCGGTATAGCTTCTTGCTTTGTATGTCAGAACATTTCGGTGTACAGCCTGCTATTGCTGGGGCACTGTCAGTAGCAACAGCAACGGAGAGGGTATTGCTCAAGGGTTATAGCTTTTACATCGAAACATCTTTTCAATTCATATAATATTGTTTTACCCTTCGTATCAGTTTCTAAACATTTGGCAAATACTTCTTGGGAAAAAATTCTCTGAGCCGTTTCGTCAATTCTTCTTCGTATTAACTCGGTGGAACTCTTCTTACGATATTGAAAACTGGATTATTCAGCGCTATGTGTATGGCTGAGTTGTGCGGCTTTCCGAACATTAGTAAAACAATTGTATGCATAAGAAGCACACGGTTCATCGCCATCTCACTCGGGTGTTATCGCTAATAAGGGGTGTTTTTAAAAAGGTTTGTTTTTTGAATTAGCTACACTTTTACAGCCACAGCCAATTTGATAGCTTGCAGTTGATTTTTTTTAAAAGTTATTATTTTTTTCGAGCACGACTCAAGTTAAAACAGTCTGACTCCGCGACACCGATTCCACAGCCCTGCTATTTACTCATTCTTTATAATATTTTTTTTCCGATGGGCGACTGAATAACAAACAGTTGTCATTAACCCGTTAACAGCTAGAAAGAATTAACGTTTTTTGTCCTGTAAGCTATCAATTTTCTAAAAACTAATAAAGGAAAACTTAATATTCATTTTGTGAGTCCTTAAGAGATGTCGGACCATTTTTCAATGATGCAAACTCTAAAAAATATTTATTGACTTCGTAATAATGACAACACACTGGTGGATAGCGTGTGTGGTTAGTAGGTATGCGACACACCGGTGGGTCGTTAGCTTTAGAGTGGTTAAACAACTTCTGTTTGTTTTATTAAGAGTCCATATTCTCCGTATTGAAAGTAGATATGGTGAAAAAACCAAACAATTAGGTTGCTTAAAAGCTGGACTGGACTGGATCAGGCAATCTTCCAACAGCTCCTCGCTTAGAAGACAGTAATTAAAGGAAACACGTTTTAGTCTATATGAATAAATCTACTGGGGTTGGTGTTGGGGTGGTGCAAGAAGTACTCGGCTCTAGGATAGTAGTTGATCAATGGTATTGGCTCTAATATTGTGGCGTAAAACGTCGCGACGATTGTGACCCGCGGCGGCCGCCGAATGAGCGAACCCTCCGCGAATTTGTCGCTGGGGTGACTTGAACCGCGGGTCTTGCTCTCCGGTTGGGGTTGAAATGCATTTTTTTATTATTATTTTTATTCGCTCCTCCCCAGCGAAGATATGAAGCAGTGATGGCAAATATTGACCATATCGGAGGGTATGCTGGTACTAATATTTCAAGTCACCTTTCTGGCAGAAGTTGGTAAATTACAAACAGGACTATGTCGCGTGAAAAAAAGACGACTCCGACTCCAGCTTTAAAATAATTAACAACTCCGACTCCGAGGAAATATTTCAATAATTTCATTTTAACTTATATACATGTATACCATTAGATCATCTTTAGTCAGTCAAGCATGAAATGTTAACACTTTTGACTATTGTGTTTAAAAATACACATTATTTTTTTAATTTTTTTAAACCATGTCCGCTCCCAATGTAGAGCATATGGACTCCTAATGGAGTTTATCTCAACAGAAGTGTTTCTACGAGAACTGCTTGTTACTCAGTTGCTCAACCTCTCTTTTTCCAAAGAGAGTAGGGATAGAAGGATAGGACTAGGACAGGACTAGTGGTAAGCTAATCGCTCTCGATACGCCCGTTCATAGGATAGGATGGGTGGGAGTGGGGAATTTAAGTCATCACATACATCCATGCCTACGAAGAGAAATTCATAAATCTATCGAAAAATCAATTTATAAAACTTTCCGCACCGGGATTTGAACCCGTGCCTCTCGTAACCGAAGCCAACGACGTTGACCACTCGACCACGCAGGCGGCAAAAATTATTAAACATATGTTTCAAAAACAAATCTAGCCGCTCATTTTTCCGACTCCACAGCCCTGCTTACAAAGTTCAAAGAGATTCTCTAATATCAACTCTTTGTATAGAATAACTCAATTGGTGCATTTATTATGCCAGTGTGCCAGAAAAGGCAATTATTGAATGCTAGTTTAAAGGCAGGCAATTCTGTATAGTAATTTTAAATTATTATTTGCCAGGTCAGCATTAATGCATCTGTATTTATCTATGTAATATATTATTAAAATGTCGATACTAGAAGCTTTTTACTGAAAGTTGAAATTTTTCATTTGCCCTTTACTGTTACTATCAATCTGTAACTATCAATATGTTACTAACCAACTTCTGGTAGAACAATGACGATTATTTGGTTATAAATTTTTGTGGTGTGCCAGAGATATTTTATTTACATTCAATTTGGGTTTTTTTATTAGTGTTATAATTAGTAATCGCTGAATAAATTAAAACGTATATCATACAGACAGCGTTATTAAAACTCCGCTGAACGCTTTTTTCATTCCATGGATGTTCTAAGTCAGTGGTCGGCAAACTGGACTCGCGAGCCACATGCGGCTCTTTGGCCTCTTGACTGTGATAAATAGCTCTGTTTAATTGTCATTTTTTTTAAAAAATTCGTTGTTGCTATTGTGGATCTAATGCGAACGGTTCCTATCCGCTGCCGCCCGAATAGGGTTGCGCCGTACAACATTTGTACTTTTAATATCTCTCCGACTGTCGTGTTTATGCTCTCCTAATGGGATTTAAACAAATTACGTTGTTTGACTAAACTAAAGTCTACTCGATAATGAATATTTATTGCCAATATAAATTTGTTCGCTAATGGATGAAAAGGATTTAGATTTTAAGCTCTCGTATGACGGGTTCGCGCTGAATTATTGACGCCCCCTTCTGCCGCCCCTCGGCTACAACTGACTTTGCTTTAATTTCATTTATAATAAATGACAATGTACTTACACTAAGTAACCAGTTTCCAGGAAGTTGATACTTTTACCGTATGTTTGTACAAAATTCGCATCAGGCGGAGTGTATGAATTATGTATCAGCGTGGAATCTTTGATTTGTCAAACTCATGTGTCGTGAATTAAAATCTTTTAATTCTGCTACTTTTAATTTAACAAGGACTATTAAAAGAAGGAACTGAACATCACTTAGAAACTCAAAAAATGAAACTCTTTTGTTGCATGGTAGATACAAACAAGTAAAAAAGTGATCGAATTCTAAAAAAATGTGTCATTTGAAAAAAGAAACATCATTGTGATTTAGAAAATCGTGTAAAAAGAGGTAATAACGAAGACTCGATAAGGAAATTTAACAAAATATTACTCATAATACTTATTTAAATTAAGATAAAAATATACTATTCACCGCTACTTGATTTTATTCGGGGACTTTTATGAGTGACTGGACATACATAAATTTCACCGCCAAAAATGTCGTTGTCACGTTTAATGTGTTTGGATCTAGTGTAGCCTTTTGTTTGTTATTACTGTCTCTTGTTGAATTTTTTGTTTTTAAGAAATCCGTTATCCGCTTCTGTTTTTTTTTTGTTGCCTAGGAATCGGGTTAGAGGAAAAATGTGTGTAATAAAAATAGCAGTTATTCTTTTTAGTGGACCGTGCTATTTCAAAATCGTTAAAAAGAGGTGAATGTACATAATGAACGACGTCGGCAAAATAGAGCATCTTGATAATCAGATAAAATACTGATGAAAATACACAGCCCCGTTCACCTAAGAAGTTGTTATCCCGAATCCGTAAGAACACACAATATAATATAAGTAAGCCAAACATATTCGAAAATTAGCCTATTCATCTTATTGTTTGCTGAAATAATTAATGACGATGATTTTTTTTAAAAACCAAATTCTGAGTCGTAGTCGGAATCAAAGATGCGTTTTAAATTAAAGTCGGAGTCTTTTTTTTTAACGACTCGGTAACCCTGATTATAATTAGTAAATTATGTTAGTCGCCAATTCAGTAAACTTTTTTACCCATCTTTATCTGAATATATTTATATCACAGTTTGTCTGCAATTAAGAAAAATATGTCTACCTGAATGAACGAATTTGGCTCATTTTGTGTTTCGTGAGTTTGAATATATTATAAATCAATTTTTGGATGCCCTTTGCAAATGATACTCAAATTAAATGTAACTGCTCATTTCGAATTGTCTTTTTTATCTTTTGCCGTCGCATAAATTTTAACTGCACGAACATGCTTGATATTTTTGAATAAAATAATAAAAAAATATGTATTTACATTTAACGGTCCCCTGACCACGTCCACACATCTGGGCGGCCGTCTCGCAGATCAGGGTTCGTGTCGCGGCGCCGGCCATAAAAATTCTACGACCCCTTCGTTCGCTCATTAATAATAAATTTGGACGCCGTGACCCTGCATCGGCGACAGCACATTCTACGTGTTCGTATTTATTTTTATTTCGGCCTGGTGGACCATCCACTTCTATCTCTCTCGTATGCATGATGAATTCAGTAAAATTTACTCTGCACCTGCGTCTCCAACGATGCCGCAGACTGGCTGTATCCGATACGACTCCATCGTTCGTGAAAGATCATTGATATTTTACTTTACGTAATGAGTACCAGTCATATCGACTGTGGAAATAATAAAGGACCCATAAATAGCAAATTTTACAGGAGGCACAAAAAACGTGTTTTAATGATTTTGGGCCATATGCAAATAATGAAATATACCCAACCTTGAAGTTCACGGAGACTTCTAAACTGGTGTTTAATTAACAATCTAATATTAATTAATGAAATCGTCTCGAAAAAACTGTGGGTTACGTCCTTTTTTTCCACAGTCGATATGGAATAAAGGCGGAGACATACTGCCGACACCCGACGCCACGTAAGCGTGTTGGATGAGAGCATAACTACATATTTGCCATTGTATTGTATGGAACAGGAACGGACTGCCAACAGACAACACGCTTACGTGGCGTCGGGTGTCGGCATTATGTTTCCGCCTTAACGCTCGCAAATGTGACGCAGTTGACGCAGGACTGGGGCACGTGCACCCAACGCTTTCGAGTCGCGAACTTCTTTTGTACAATGGAAGCCTTATGGATAAACTTTTAAAACACCTTCAAATTGATTTATAAACAATTCACTTAGCACGTGATTTCTCGACTTTCTTGATATCCGCTTCCAGTATTGTATGGCTGTTGGGTGCTCTTATAACTTATGTAACTATGAATTATTGCAGAGTGGAGAAAACATAGTATGTAATTGTATCGAGCATTATTTTTCATTTGTTTCTTGATATATTTTGTTTTCCGCATTTTTTTGTGTATGTAATTGCAAACTTCTTCTTTCTATACCTCTGTGCTTAAAGTTTTCTTTCTTTAGTTCATTTTTATTTTCGTAAGCAAAGTTTTCTAAAAAAATGAAACACTGATGCCTCATTGAAAGTATTAACCCCCTCTTAGAAATCGAATTATTTCATGTCAAGTGTTTTATCAAAACGTCATTGGTGAAAAATTAAATTTGTGAGTTGATGAATTTCTGAATTTTTATTGATAGCGAAACTGTGAACCTCTTTTTAATAATATGTTTTTTCTTCTCTTTCAGGTAAGAATTGCCTCATATCCTGGACACATTTTGCAGTTCTAGATGTACTGTAGTCGGTAATGGACTGCATTGCATATCAATTGACTATTAAAATGTCTTGAACTGTGATTAAATATTCTGTTTTGAAGCTTACGCGATATATATACATATCGACTGTGGAAAGGAAAAAGTAAGTAACCCACACATTGCAAATTTTACTGGAGGCACAAAAAACATGTTTTTATGATTTTCGGCCATATGCAAATTATGAAATAAACACATTATACATTGTGATAATCGAAAAAAGCTACGTCCTTTTTCTTTACCACAGTCGATATGTTATTCCACAAAAAAAAAACAGATCGCTTTCACTCAATTTTATTGTGCATTTTCAATTGAGTGAAACAGGTGCTAGTTTGTTTTAAAAATAAAGATGCAAAAGAGGGCGGCTAATATGTTTTAATTTAATTTTTGATATTATACCATCACTGCAGGTCAGCTGTTTTACCACGCGTTTCTTGCATGAATAAGTATATTTTTCCGATTCAAATTCGAGTTTTTTATATATATTTTTTAAATGATTTACTTTGTCTTCTTTAACCGCTTCAGTACCGTAAGGCCACTGGTGGCCGCCATATACGAACGTTCGTGAATACCGTAAGGTCACTAAAGACCACGAATGTAACTTAAAAATATTATAACTATATATACCATTTTATAAGTAAACTTTTAATATTCATAAATTCAGTCCTATTTTTTAAAACTATTCAAAAAGTATTAAAAACATGCGGTAGGTATGTGATTGAATGTTTTTTTTTAGCTTAAAACATCGCGGTACTGAAAAGGTTAATGAAGTATGGATGGAGCAGATGGACTTCTGATAGAGATTATCTCAACAGCACGTTTTTTGGTAAAACTGATTGTTCTGCAGTCGTCCAAATTCTCGTTTTCATTGAGTTAAGATATACAAATGGGGCTAAGACATGGTTAGCGGATAGCCAATCGCTCTCGCTACGCTCTGTTTTCAGTATCGGATGGGTGGGAGAAAATGTTGTCATCACATACATCCATCTCTTCGAACACAAATTAATAAATGTACTAAAAAGCAATTGGTGGAAAAAATTATAATAACAAAACTCTTTCGATAACAGCGCCACCCAGTTGGCACAAACATTTTGTTTTTATCTGCTTGGTATTTTACTAAAGATTATGACAAATAGTTGCATGAATGATTTTATTTATTAGTATGTCTTATCCTGAAGCTAACCCAGTGACCCGTACTGATAACGATGACATTGTGGCTTACTGCGACATACTCACGGTCACCCCATTTTTTTTTATTACGTCAGTTGTTTGTGTGGTCACTGTCGATATGAGGAGAGATTTATTTACACAATTGCATAAATCGCTAGTCATGTGGAATCGCGGCCTCATGCGATGCATTGCATGATTGTGCTTACAAATACATCGGTAAAGATGTAAAATAATTTCTTCGTATTTGATTTTTTCACACTGCTTGCATCGATTTTGAATGCGCTAATCGACAGTAGTTATTTGATTTGCTGTCAGTAGAGTGATAGTTACATAATCGGTGGAATAACATTACCACCAATTAAAATTTGAGAAGGCAATAATTTTATTTAAAAAATGTTTTTTCCATCTGATGGAATGTTTTAGGAAAATTGGCTTTCGAGAAAGGGTCACCAAACTTTTAAAGAAACAGACTAATGATTTTTTTGAAAATCGTTTGGGGAGGGTTGAAAAATATTATTTTTTCAATCTCTTTCGTATTTTGTATTTATGAAAAATATATGAAATTTGAATCGTTAAAATTATGCACATTCACACAGATTTTGTCACTAACGACCCGGGTTTCGCCTTTTGGCATCTTAAGGCGTTCAAGTGCACGGATGAACTTGAACTGGTGGCATGTCATCCGTGCACTTGAACGCATGAAGATGCCGAAAGGCGAAACCAGGGTCGTTGGTGACAAAATCTGTGTGAATGTGCATAATTTAAACGATTCAAATTTAATATTGAAATTCCACCAAGCACCTTCAGTCGAAATTTTAAATTATTGAAAAATATTTTTTTTTTTTTTTTTGAATGGGGTCAGACTGAAATCTTAGGAAAGCCAGATTATGCCCGCGGGTCGCAGTTTGGTGTACCCTGCTTTAGATTGTTGACGTCACAAACTCACTCCATACTCCCGGCAAGCAGATTTTTTTTTAACTTCATCCTAAAATGTTCACTGCGGCATCATTATCAATAAAGCATAAAAATCGTCAGGCTCATAGCCAGGTTTTTTTTTTCAACGGGGGAGGGGGCTTCGGATGAAAAAAAGTACTAATGTACGATAGGCTAAATTAATCTCTATGCTTTATGTATGTTACTGCAAAACGCAAAAATTATCGTCACTGATGGCTTTACGCTATAGTAGGGCTTATCGGTTTTCAAAAAACGGGTTTAAAATCAGGGTTTTCTAGCTTAATTTGCGACATACGAAAGCCAGTTTTTTCAGCTCGGTAATCCGATTGCAAATATGTACATATTAGAATTAATTAAAACCTAATTGATGCATCTCATTAGTTAATTATTTCTTAACGCAAATGTCCTTTGTATTACCATTATTGTTTGTTTGTTTTTCTATCATCCCCTCCTTGCCTCCCTTTTTTATTTAATTTATTTTTTATAATATATCAGAATAGTAAAATTAAAATCATTCATACTTAAACAAGCACTTGTGCAGGTAAGGATTGTCTGAGGATGCCTCTGAAAGAGGCGAAACACGTTTCACAGTTTGTAGCACAATACGTGGAATAATATAAGTTATTTTATATTAAAATAAACTTACACAAAGTCACCGAGGAATCCATCGAAAGTTTTAATATTAGTAGACTTATTATTACATAAAACGTGTTTTTTGTGTCTGGGAATCGTGTACGAAGAAATAATTCGTGTAAAAAATAGTACTAATTCTTTTTGGTAGACAATATTTCAAAGTTGTCTAAAAAACAGTGTAAAAAAGAGTTGTGTGTATAATTAATTGCACGACGAAATACTTACCCCTCAAAGTTTTATTAATTTCAGTTTCCTTCGATTTCTAAAGGGTTACTCGTATAGCAATGATCATCCCGCTTATAAATATAAATATGATAATATAATAATCACGAGAGGGTCTGACCCCAGTTAGGATCTATAAAGGGTTGATTGATGATTATAACCGTTACTCATTTAATATTATCGAGCGGGAACAGTATTCAATCAATGCCTCTTTCTTAATGATATTTCATATTATACAAGTATATTTCGGATGCCGAATATTTTTTGGTATTATATTATTGATATCAGCTGTCTTGGTTTGGGAATAAAATGTTGAGGCGGAATCGTTGATACAAAGTCAATCGAATCAAATTCTAGATTCCAGTTTTTTGATTTATCAAGACATATCACATACATCCATGCCTTCGAACAGAAATTCATAAATCAATTTATAAAACTGTCTGTACTAAGATTCGAACCCGTGACCTCCGTAACCGAATGCGGTATGCAATGCAAAAGCAATGTTATGGGACAATTAATTGCACATCTTCATGTTGGAAAACAAGTAATTGAAATCATTTTTGTGATGTGAGATTTTGCTAGATCGTATGTTTTTTGATTGTGAAACTTAATCTGTCAAAAAATCATTTGTGACAAATATGTGAGATGCGACGTATTGTTCTCTTGAGCGATACGTATGTAAACTCTTATATGGGACTTATCCTATACATTGTTATATGAGAACTGCTTGTTACTCTCGCTCAACCTCTCTTTTCGAATAGGACTGAATAAGACAATCTATTTATTTATTGTTTAAAAATTAAAAGTACAGTACATGACATTGCAGCTGACGCCAATTCGCCATGCATTAATATTTTATGAGAAAAAATAAATTAACATAATACATCCATACTACACAATACATGAACTCGATGGCTGCCACAGTCGAGATATCTCGTATTTTTTTGTGCTCAACACGCCAATGACGAGTTATCTCGTCGATAATTAATTAAATTGATAGTTGCAAATTATAGCCGGCGTGCTAGATAATTACAATTAATTATCTGCGGCAGCTAAAAGGTTAAAATCAACATACAAAATCATGAAATAAAAAAGAAACAGTTCACAAATACTGTCACTAAAAATGTCCAGTTCTCTACCTAGGCAATGAGTTGATCAGTCGAACGGCCCTTGGAACTGGCGACTCATACGTCCTACGCGAGGAACAAATTTTTAGAAACAAAAGTTTTTGGTCATAGTTTCGCCCACATTCGTTCTAATCGCTCTCACCAAGCCCCGTTTATAGTTCCTGAATCCATTACCTTGGTACACAAACCATCGATCGATTTATAAAACCGTCGACGCGATGCAAATAATTTAAATTAAAACTTTAATAGAAAAATATGGAATATATCCATTTATTTCTCTTACCGAAAAGTTTGCCATCTAAACATCAATGATATCCATTAGAGCCGTTGGTGAAATCGTTATGTTTGACCTACAGGTTGGCATTCAGGTTTGGACCACTCATCATAACCGCCCTTACGGTGCATTGAAACCGAAATATTAAATTTATTATTCCGTTGTATGTATGTTCCACTTCTAAAGGGAACTAATATTATCCCTCTGTCGAAATGAACATGAATGGTAAACCTTTTGTATTATTGTGGATATACATCCTGTTTTCTATCGATGCCTTTGGAGGATTCTTTTTGGTAAATAGGTTTACTTTTTTGAAGAGAAATTTTTAATTTCACATACTTAGCGTAATGGTAAAAATACCTTACGTTCTCACGCACTCGATTGTCCAGCTTCTTAGTTTCAAATCTCGATCGGAACAAACAATAAGACGTTGATTTGTACCGTATGATCCTAATTATTTCAAATATATTTTTTTCAATTTCATTTATTATATGAGATGTTGAATTTTCCATTGGTCTTATTAACTAGTGATTTGTATCATATTCATGCCAATAATGTTGGTTTTTTATATCCATTAACTGAACGTGTATAGTTGTTTTTTGTTTAATATTTTCACAAAAGACTGTAAGATCAGTTAAAAATTACAAATTTACTATTTTATTATTATTATGTATTTTTTTATTATTATCAAGTTCAAACTTATGCTTTAAAAAGATTTTTGAGGTTTCAGTTTGTCGATTCAGCATTAAATATTGCGTTTAAGAAGCCAGAAGTTTAGTTTAACTCTCTCGGTAAAAACTTTCACAATAATATTGTTGTAAAATGTAACATAATTTACTTTTTTTGGTTTAAGTAGATAATGTAATTCCTTCAAGGATTTACAGGAATCTAAATTTAATTCATCGATGCAGAAAGTGCTCGACCATAGAAACCACAACAGGGTTTCAACCATACAGTGTGACTAGGGTATCCAATCCTGGGATCCCGTCAAATTCTGTGATCCCGAAATTCCGGTATTGTGACAGTACTAATCCCGGGATCGAGAAAATTACAGAAAATGAAACTCGGAAGAGCCAAAAATATAAGTGTTGCGCTGATAGTTTTGGAAAATCCACAAATTTATGGATTTTTGAAATCGACAAAAAATTGTTTGAAATAAACCTCGGATTTCAAAATCATCAGGAAAATTTTTTCTCAATCCCGAATGCATTTTATACACGATTTTATGTTGAATGTCCAATTCCGGGATCTCGGAATTGAAATATTGTCAATTCCGAAATCTCGGGATTAGTAAAAGTGTCCGGGATTGGATACCCTAAGTGTCACATCTTGCGAACAATAATGGCGATATAAGTGAATACATACAACGATCTTTCAATCGTTTTACATGGGCTCAGTTTTTATTGCAATGATTAGGGTTCGCCGTCGCTGCCCGTGTACAAAACGACAGACCGAAATATCATTGCAACAATGGCCGTGTAATTGTGAATGCAGTTTGAAACGCATTGCGTATTGTGCACCACTCAATGAATTGATAAAGCGAGATCGGCTGAATGCGCCCGTTCGCCTGCCAGTGTGTTGTGCGCCACAACGGCCATGATCTCGGTTTTGATAATACTCTTGATGTGCTCTCGGGGCTTATTTTATTGTGATCGTAGGGCTGCCACAAACGCGGGAGCAGAATAAACGTGTACGACACAACAAAAAAAAGGAAATTTGAATCGAATCAAATTAGGTACATTCACGCAAGTTTTGTCACTAACGACTCGCCTTTCGCCATCTTCATGCGTTCACGTGCACGCACGGATGAACTTGAACTGAACAAAAATATGAATTGACTGTATTGGCATTTACTTGGTAACACTTCATTATATTATGGTGAAAAAATATCTTATTTTATTTCTACAAATATTATTTTATATTATATAATGTTGATAGCTATTTCGGCGTACAACTTCATCAGAACAATGTTTAAAGTTTCACTAACTTTTAAGATATATGAAGAGCAAACATTCAAAAAGTAACTTGCCACATAAATACAAAGCTCGGGATGTGAGCAAAGATGATTTGAGTGTTGAATTGAATCAAATTATGTACATTCACACAAGTTTCATTTATTTATTTATTGTTTAAAAATTAAAAAGTACAGTGCATGGACATTACAGCTGACGCCAATTCGCCATGCACATGTCAAATATAATGAAAAATAAAATTAAAAACAGTTCATAATATGTATATCAAAATCAAGAAATAAAAAATTAAAACCTAACAGTTCACAAATACTATCACTAAAAATGTCCACTTCTCTAGGCAATGAGTTGATCAGTTTTGTCACAAACGATCCGGGTTTCGTGTTTCGCCATCTTCAGGCGTTCAAGTGCACGGATGAGGTTGAACTGAACAAACATAGGAATTATTTGTATTGGCACTTACTTGGTAGAACTCCATTATAATAAGGTGAACAAATATTGAAGTATTTCATTTCTACAAGTATTATTTTGTATAAAGTTGATAGCTATTTCGGCTGACGCCTTCAAGTTAAGTTTTGTAGCGAAGGTAATAATTTTTTTGGCAACCCTGCATCAATCGGACCAATCATTTAAATACTAGATTTTCTCGGTGCAAAGGAACTGAATTCTCTGCCACCACTGTACGTGGATCACAATCTAGGCGTTTTGTTTAGTTTTTTTTTTACGTTTATCCATTTTGATATAGGGGCTCTGTTTACGAGAGGGGGACATCATCAATTATTGGACGGGGTATCAAAAATGCCACATCTATCCCAACATTATCAATCAAGTCCTTAAGTACAGTAACGATTATATTCGTCCGGCTCAGGATATTTCACTTGTGAACACACTACACTGTTGGTATTGCAGATATCTTTATTCATTAATTATCATATTTATTCATTCGTTGTGTTATTGGGTATTTAATTCTACGGGGACTATTAAATATTATAGTTTAATATTTAGACACTGTCCTAGCGTTATAATATAACTATGCAAACACTTGGTAGATATTCTAATATAGTGAATATTCTTGTCTAATTTATTTATCTTAAGAACTGTTCGAGAACCTTGTCAATCATAATCGCTAAATCTTCTTACTTTTAGCGTGCTATCTGTCTTGGTGAAGAGGATCATATACCAATAAATCACTTTAAAGGTGAATACTAATTAGATGAAAAGGCATATTTTAGAATGAAATAATTTCTTTTAGTTTCACGTTTATTTATTAAGTGAACCGTTTTCGCTCATCATCAGAATTTTCAACTGATTATTTGTAAAATTTGAATCGTTCAAATTATGTATATTCACACAGATTTTGTCACTAACGACCCGGGTTTCGCCTTACGCTCAGCAAATTAATGAAATCTGTGGGCATTCCCATGGGCCTATCCTTTTCGCCAACAATAGCTTTAAACTCAGTGATGCATTAATTTCTTATATAAACACGAAAGAAAGCCTGAAGATGCCGAAAGGCGAAACCCGGGTCGTCGGTGACAAAATCTGTGTGGATGTACATAATTTGAACGATTCAAATTTAATATTGAAATTCCACCAAGCACCTTCAGTCGAAATCTTAAATAATAATTATTTGTACAAAAGCAATTGTATGTTACTGTATTGTTAGTCTTACTTGGTATTGTATAAATAAACCTGTATTAATTAATCAATGGATATTTTTATCATTCGAAAATGCTCTTGATGAGCAAAACCAACCCTGATCTTTGATTAATAATGTAGAATTATAGCAAAAAAGTGTTTCATTATTTTAAGTTAAACCTTCTGGTTAAAAAATTAAAACAATGTTTATTTTTAATCTTTACAATATGAATATAAATTATTTTGGTATCATAATTTAGAACTTCGACCGACATATTTTGGTATCAAGCTATCGTTTGTTTATATTACTATCACCAACTTTATTAAATCAAGCGTTGTTTTTTCCTGATATGTTATTAAATTTGGTGACTTGGTTATTTATTATTTACACGTGTTTCGCCTCGTTGAAAAGCATCTTCTGACAAACCATCGTTAGGTGACCAATTACGAATAAAGTAAAACTTGATTCCTATTCTAATAGAATTCGTTGGAATAACTGAGCTGTTAATTTTAATTTTATCTTAAAATAAATTTCCACAAAGTAACCGCCGAATCTATCGAATATATATCGACTTTGGAAAGAAAAAAGGACGTAACCCACACATATCAAATTTTACAAGAGGCGCTAAAAACGTGTTTTGATGATTTTGTGACATATGCAAATTATAAATTATACACAACCTTGAAGTGCATGGAGACTTCTAAACTGGTTTCAAATTGACATAAACTAATATTAATTAAAGAAATTATCTTGGAAAAATCTTTATTTCAGTGTTTTTTCTTGGTTTTAATTATTTAAAAGGTCATCTTTTTCAAACATAAAAGCTAAATTTAGATACTAATTCAGCATTTTCAGCTTCCATCCTTTTGATAGAATGTGCGTCGAGTTGTATACATTGTGATTATCGAAAAAAGCTGTTTTGGAAAATTGGGGTTACGTCCTTTTTCCTTTCCACAGGCGATATGTATGCTTGTATGTTATATTTGAGGCAGATTTATTTAAAATGTAATAATAATAAATAACAATGCATTGAGAATCGCGCGTCCAAACCACGCTATTCAAATTAGCGGTATTTTTTAAAATGTTTTAATTGCAAAACAGTGATACAAATACGTTTATAGTATTTCCATTTTTTTTTTACTGAATCTGTATTTAATGCATCGATGTTTCTATTATGTTTTTCATCCCTGTCTGCCATCCATCTAAAGCTTTATTATAATTTGACACGGAGTTGTAGAGCGTTTTTTAATTTGATTAGATAAGTCTCCATTTGATTCAGTTTTTTTAGAATGCTTTTAGATTTATGAAACACGTGCATAATTTTACGCCGGCTTATTGATTACTTAAGGGTAGGTGAAAGAAAATATTTTCGAAATAAGAACACTGAATCGTTATTGTTCGAATTTTAAATAGCGTATGCATTGTTAATTGATACTGTTATTTGCAAACCCGGCTCATTCCAAAATGGTTGAAAAATTGAACATTAATTCCATTTATATTAGAATTATTTATTTATTGTTAAAAATTAAAATTATAGGACATGACATAACAGCTGACGCCAATTCGCTATTTACTTAACAAATATAAAATAAAACTACATAATACATCAAAATCAACATACAAAATCAAGAAATAAAATAGTAAAATTTAACAAAAAGTTCACAAATACTATCGCTAAAAATGTCCACTTCTCTAGGCAATGAGTTGATATTATAGAACAATATATATTTTAAAAGATTTTTTTAGTTTTAAATGACATTGTCGCTTGCTGTGGCCCAGTTAGTTAGAGCTTACTCTGCCGATCACGCATGTCTGGGTTCAATTCCCAGTAAGATCACAGTGAATTTGAAAATTATTCCGATCAAATTTGTAATTTAAGACTGGGTGTTTGTGATGTCAATTCACATTATTTCCTCTCCCATCCTTCTGATCCTTTAATAATTGGGTGTAGCAATAGCGATTTGTTTACCACTAGTCCTGTTCTAGCCTTATCTTCTTTCCCTACTACTCACTTAGAAAAAAGTGAGGTTGTAAGTAACAAACAGTTTTCGTAAAAAAACTTCCATTGGGAGGCCATATGCTCCACATTGAGAGCGGGCATGGATTAATAAAATTACATTGAAATGATATTTTGTATTTTATGAACCCATTTTGAGGAAAAGTGGCAAGTATTCTCACAAAAGTCTTTTGTGGAGATAAAAAAATGCCACCGCCACCATGTCGTCTTTGTAACTTTATGGCGCTCGCGATGAATCGAAGTACGGACTAGGACAGGCATATAATTTTGAAATACCTTCAGAATAAAAAATAGATTTTGAAAAAAATTAATAAGTCCGTTTGTGAGGGTGTGGCACGTTTGAATAAAAATAATATCATTAATATTACGCGACGCGTAGATTACTGCAATATGTTTTGTTTCGTAGATTTTCTCCTCGACCCCTAAGAATGCCCTCGCTTTGAATAATCCATCGCGTTAATCAGCATGGTTTCCCCGCCGCTCTTAATCCACGCGATGATGATGATCGCCGGAGTGACTCGCCGAATTGTGATTTTCTGAGAGTCATCGCTGGAGGCATGCTAGCTGCCTGCTCTAGTCGCAGAATAAATAATGCAATAAGTAGAAAGCGATAAATTTTACACATAACTAAGGAGTTTTATTCGAATCAAAATTCCAATGACGCGCGCGAGAATGGGGTATATAAATTGTTTCAAAATTCATTCGTTCAAATTTTGTCACTACAGAAACCGGGCTTCACTATTTGACACTTCCGGCTAGGGGCCTTCCAAACCCGGTTTAAAAACGAAACCGGTTAACCGTTTTTCGGGTGTTTTTAAATAAACCGAAAACCGGTTTATTTTGGGCGTTAACCGGGTTAATTAAAAAATCTTTTCCCGCTTTGAACACCCATGAGCTTTTATTTAACTATTCATATGTAGATAAAAATTTATAAAAATAAATGTAGTATATAATATAGTAATTATAAATTTATATAATATGTTGTATAAAAAAATAGTATACTATATAAAAAGTATTTTACTGTTCAATTTGTCTAATTTCTGTGACATCATTAATAACAAGTAAGTGATACGTCGAATCATGGACAACTAATACTGCTTTCAATTTAAAACATCTGTAATACGAAAGGATTCTTAAATACAATGATAATAAAACAAGTGAACCTTATTGAACCAAAAAATCCGTTAATTCTTTATATCTTTTAATGAAAAACATCCGAGCCGAATATGTAGTGTTACAAAGCAATTTAAAATATTAGTACAACAAAAATATATAATGTAATTTTTTTCACGTATTCATCTGATTCTTTATTATCGGGATTATTTATAATTATTAACAATATAATATTGGATAGGAACTTGGAAATTGATAATCATACATTCTAATTATTCCAAGAAAGTAGTAGGTACCTGAAACTTAAAAGATGGCAATTTGTATCCTTTTTTTGCAGCATTCATACATAAAAGTTTAAGTGACTAAGCCCATGTTTTAATATACTTTCAAGTTATAAAACAATTCATTTAAAACGTTTTATTTTTATTTTCAAACAATCGGTGCCTAATAAATCATCGGCTACTTTAAGGGGTCGGTGTCTTCCAATATGCACATTGCAAACATAATAATAATAAAGACGAGCAAAAAGGTTTTTGAAGTGATATACAGTTGGAACACTAGCTGAATATGCTTACATTTCTTTTAAACAATTTTTAAAAATGTGACAATGTTAGGCATACAATCGTAAGGACACGAAGCATGTGCAGCGTATAGTGAAAATTAGTAGTTACTGACAAAATTATAATATTTTATAATAGGAAATATATATTATAGGGTTGTAAAAAATTGCGCTTGTGATTGGATGTTATCACTGGTACAAAGTGAACTTGATTTTTGATTTTGATGAAAATATCACAAAATACATATTTAATATAGTTCTAATATGCTATCACAAACATCTGTCATATAGTTCAAAAATAAAATATTGCAGCCAAACTAAGTTCGATTTGGAAGCTAACACACACTACATACGTATAAATAAAAATGAACTAACCGCAAAGTTCATTTAAATTCTAAGCCTGTATAATAAGGTAATATTAATAACATATTACTACATAGTTTTATTCCATAAAAAATGTTTTTTTTATTTTAGTTATATTCACTCATGACGAGTATTCTCAACTGATTTCTAAAATGATAAATGTGGACATTAGTATAAAGAGCGTTTATTATTTAAAAAAAAACTAACACCAGAAAAAATCATTATTTGAAGACACTTAAATTACATTTTTTTTTAAATAAATATCTTCTTTTAAATCAACTATAGTTGTTAACCATGCCCACTCCCAATGTGGATCATATGGACTTCCTGAATGGAGTTTAACTCTGGTGTTTTAACGAAAACTTTGTTACTCATCTGCACAACATCCTTTTCTAAAGATAGTCAAAATCGAAGGTAAGGCTAGATTAGACAAGTGACTAGCTACGTCGCTCTCGTTACGCTTCGTGCAAGAATTCAAAACATCGCAAACATCACAAACATCCCAGGCCTCCAAACAAAAATCATAAATCGATTGATACATTCAAAAATATATATAAAATTGTTTGTGCCGGGATTTGAACCCGTGACCTCTCAACAAAACAGCGATATTTTTATCTACTTTCTAATTTTATGCACTTATTGACTGTTTTTTAAGTAATCAAAATACTTTTTTTTGAAAACAATGGTTAGTGTGGTACTAAAATTGGTTTTTGAAATAAAATCCGGTTTAAACCGGTTACCCCGGTTTATTTTATTGAAAAAAACCGAAACCGGTTAGTTTTAAATGTCCGGTTAATTGGAAGCCCTACTCCCGCATTTAAGTGAATCGAATGTTAGCAGACGATTTGTATCTAGACCAGTGGTTCTCATATGCGGCCACCAGAAGATTTTGCTGCGACCACCAACAGCACCATAATAAATATTGATATTTAAAATAATGTCTTTTATTACATATAAACTGGAAGTTGATACATTTTTTTAGTAAATGCAGCTGCTGTATTTATTACATTTCAAAATGAAAATATGGTGCGGCCACGAGACATTTTCTGACCGCTGATGTTTATGATGTGGTCACAAATTTTACCTGAGAACCACTGATCTAAACAGTATAATGTAAAATAAAAAAAAAAATCTTATTATTACTAAGCTTAGGAACTATATGTCATTCTTACTGATCTGAGTTTGTTTTATTTCTTTTTTGAAATGATCTACAAAAATAATTATAAAATTTTCCGATTTTCGCCACATTTTAAATGATGTAATGTTTGATATTTGGAAATACAAAATATTTATCTCGCCATTCTTTTTTTCTAATCTAACTGCGTGCTTTACAGTCATTCAATCTCATTTTTTTGCCGAGAAAATAAGGATAGAACGTCGTACGAACCAATGGTTAGTTAATCACTCTCTTTACGCCATGTTTTTAGGACCGGATGTGTGGGGTGAAATTTTAGTTTCGAAATCTTAAATCTCAGGAACGATGTTGGGCATGTAAAAGTATCGACATTATTATCTAAATGTAAAACAATTAACCTAAAATATATTATTGTACGTTTGTTAAATATGGCAACCCTAGCGAGGTTGCTAATTTTATTTTACATAACATATGCTTTTCATTTGGTAGATGCTTCACAAAGCAGCAAAAAACAGGTCACGAAGAATAAATACAAAATTAGGAATTTAAAAAGTTATCGACTAATGTTCTATATATTGTACTAGTGCCATCCATGTATTTCCGATATTTAATAAATGACAGCCAAAAAAAAAATTCTTAATGTGCAACCGAGAATACAAAAATGGTGTGTAGTATTTTTAGTCTACTCTGTACTACTTCTTCTCCATTGTTTTTATAACAAACAATTATCGTTATGATAGCAGCACGGATTGAACATAGATGTGACTTAAATTGTATTTTTGTTTTTTCACAGAATATTTTTCGAAATTTATTTTGTTTAAATAGTGTTATCGATTTTGAGTTTATTTTTTTCTACATACTGCGAAACACAAGATGATGACGTGATGAAATTTAAATGGAGGAACCGAAAGCATAACATATTTGCGGCCATATGGTTTACCGTCGCGGCAATTTAAAATAGGTTAATACACAGGTTCCCAACCTGGGGGTCGCGAAGGGTTTCCTGGGGGGTCGCCAACTTTTTTAGATTTTGGAGATATAGCAAATGAGGATTTGAAATTCCCCGGTGAGCTAAAAAAAAAAAGGAGTTTCGGAGACATTCCGGGCAAAAAGTATAACAAATCGAGGATTTCAAATTCCTCGGGGGGGGGGGGGTCGCTAGTCACATGGATTTTATAATAAGGGGTCGCCACCCAAAAAAGGTTGGGAACCTATTGATTTTATCGTTTTTCTGAAAAACTAATAAATAATAGTTATTTATTATTATATTAGAGACCGGAAACAACAACGGATATTTGAAACACAGAAAACCCAACGCATAATTCACTTCCTAGTAATTATGCGATACTGATCCATTGCGTTTTTTTTAAACTCATTTCAAATGAATTAACTTGAAGATACGATCGTTTTTAAAATGATAATTAAATCGTAATTAGTCGTCTCTCTGTAGATAGATGTCGGTAGCGATAATTGTCTAATGGCACTCGCCGATAATTATTTTAAGTGATCCACGCCACTGGCCCCGAGTTCCACTTTCTAACGGTCCCGTCATCATTCATTGCGCTCCCTATGCCCACCCACTACCCCCGCGCGCTTATTTTATTTATTGATTTTTTTCCACGCTCGCTTGTGTCATGTTTACCCTATTTATCCGTGTGTACGTAACGCCACTGGTGACGACGCCTTGCTGCAGCAGGGGACACCAACGCCGCGCAGTTTACCAAAGTGTCATTCTTCTTAATAGTTTACGTGGGATTGTCGTTTGCGAGATCGAAACTTCGACTTTAGTCAACTAGAGTCCCCCAAGACCAGAGATGCGCCCGAATTGATTTCGAAAATATATTATATAAACGCACGAAGTAAAAATGTTTGTTATATTTGATTGAAATGTTGTCAAATAGTGACACTTTAGCGTGAGATTTAACCCCTAAATCGTTAGTAAAAAAACAATATTCCTTTGTACTTCATTCCACTTTATTTAATATGTCAGGACCGGTTTCGCTCATTACGAGCATCGTCAACTGATGCTCGTAATGAGCGAAACCGGTCCTGACATATTAAATAAAGTGGAATGAAGTACAAAGGAATATTGTTTTTTTACTAATATAATGCCTTTTCACCAAGTATTGACAGTGAACACCCTAAAAGTGAACCCTAAATCGTTATTTATTTTATTAGCATAGCAACAAACTTTTTCAGTGCACTTTCAATAAACTGTCAGTTCAAGTTCATCCGTGCACTTGAACCCCTGAAGATGACAAAATCTGTGAGAATTTACATAATTTGAACGATTCAAATTTAACAAACTGTTTACTATAACGACATAGTCGGATCCGTGGTGCAGTTTATCGATTTGAGCTCGAATGCGTGGATGTTTGTGTCGTGCCTAAATTCCCTCCCACCATTGCAATCATAAACTAATGAGACGTAGCGAGAGGGATTAGATAACTACTAGTCCTCGTTCTAACCCAATTTTTTCTATACCTATTCTCTCGCTAGATTATTTTGCAGTGCTCACTACCTTAAATCTCAGCACAACAATAGATACACACATCGATTTATATATTTTTATTCGAAGGCAAGGATGTCATGTTTGTTATGTCTTGAATTTACTCCTACATAACAAACATGACATCCACATCATGACATGATCTCCAAAACGGGACGTAACATTTTTTCTATTCGGTAAAAGAGAGGTTTAGCAACTGATTAACGCGCAGTTCTCGTAGAAAAAGCTTATTGTGATACCACAACGAGAGCGGATATGGATTTAAATATATATATATATATATGACGACGTACAAGCAGTGTTTCATTCAGAAATGTCAAAAACTAACCACCTTCATCGTTCTTTCTAAAAGCTTTTTGTCATCAAAATTAAACTAAAACAAACCAATAAAAACCGTCTCATTTTCTTTTTAATAAAAAATATTATAGGCTAGGTTAGGTTATGCTAAAAAAAAATAACTACATTATTTAAGCGGCAGAACAAGTATATTGCAATAAACATTTGTTTTGCTATCCGCATAAACCAAATGAATACATATCACTATACCACACGCTAAAGTAGAAATGTGAAGATAGTTAGACCTCACACTCAAGTGGCACCGACTCTCTCTCCTGGTATGAAATAAATGTTTTGTTTTGACAATTGTATTTCCATAGAACATTCCCGAAAAGGGAAGGCCATCCAATCCCGTTTCGGTTGAGTCGGAATATCCTTCTAGTTAGTTAATAGACCTTTCCTCTCGGCCCGTTTTGGAGATCGCACTTTTCTGTCCTTAAATTTAAATTCTCAATTTGATTGAATAACACACATGTAAATGCGACTATTTGATACCTTAATGGAAGGCGACGAAAGCTTTTTTTTATTTACGCGATTGAGCTCTAAAATTTACTTCCACTTATCCGATCCCCAAAATGGTGATTTAATAACCTCTTCTCCTCTCTAATAACCTCTTCTCTTCTCGCCGTAGCTCTCTCGTACTATTCTTACTCTATTCGAGAGCAACTGAGTTCTTGTATATATATTTACCTGTTGAGATACACTCAATTAGGAGTCCATATGTTCTACAAAAAAATGATGTGTACGTGCTAGGTGTTGAATCCGTGAGACACGTCACGGAAGCCAACCACGCTGACCGCTGTGCCACGGACCCGAATTTCTGTTCGAAGGCATGGTTGTTTTTGATGTCTCATTTCCATGCCATCCTTACAATCTTTAAATTAACGGGGTATATTGAGAGCTATTAGTTAATTGACTACTTGTCCTGCCCTACTCCTATCCTTGTATCCGTATCTCTTCGACAGAGGTTGAGCAACTGAGTAACAAACAGTTCACATGGAAAAAATCTGTTGAGATACGTCCATTAGGAGGCTATATACTTCACATTGGAAGAGAACATGAATGAAAAAAAATGTTTCACAATGGGAGCAGACACAGTTATAATTAGGGATGTGGAATCGGAAAAATCTTACAACCAAGACCCATTTAAAAAATACGTTTAATGGTGTGTATTAATACTACATTAGTCCATAGTGTTGCCACTGCATGCTAGGCTGACTAAAAATGATCTGATTGTATACATACATACATATAAGTTAAAACTAAACGATTGAAAAAAAAACTCCACAGCCGTGGTTATAATAATAGTACATCAATCCGAAGCTATGTTTTCAATCCTTATTTCATTTAACAATTCTAATAAATATGTAGTGATATTGTAATTCGAATAGTAATAAATTTAATCTTTTGAAACGGTTGCGGGCCACTGTCCCCCATTAAATTGATCGCTTTAAGTGGTCTAGTGTCCTATCTATTCTCTTTTTGTCGCATTAATGTCTGATTTGATAGCACAACCCCGCGTGTGCTTCTTTATTATTTATATTTTATTATTTATTTGTTTATTAATGTGTCTGCCGTAATGTACGTAAATGTGTTTGTGCATCGATAAAAACGATAAGCCCGCCGTAACGGAAACAATTTCGATTCTGTCGCGCGGCCGTTTACATAAAAACGAATATTATTTTATGCTTTATCGCTCCCGGTGTAAGCCCTCCTTAATTTTATGCCATGGGAATTTGGAACTCGGGATAAATAGTTGGATAATAAATAATGTCGCCGTCTTTTTTTCCAGACATTGGATATAGATGAACAATATTTGGTCACCGTAATGCCAACTTTAATCGATGTTAAGATTAAATAAAAAAAATCAATGTAACGGCCTCATAAACAATGTAGACATTCATCTATTTTTCTATTCTTTATTGTATTTAATGTTTTGAATGCATAATTAAATTCTGTGATATATTTTTTTTTGCAAAATGATCACCAAGTAAATTAATGATTTATGTAAGCCCACGAATATGTAGCGTACATTTTTCAAACATTGGTTTGAGTTGTAAGATTTTTCCGACTCCGACTCTGGAAACAACATCCAACTCCACGACTCCACAGCTCCAGTTAATTTCATATTAAAACCAAATACATTACAATAATCTTGCAATAGCAACACTTGTAGACCTTTGTAATTTGAATACACGTCATTAAACCATTTTTGCCCAGTGTTCCAATATTGGAACATTTAGTATTTTTACTTCCACTCCATTATGCATGACGCAATAAAAGTTGAGTTTGCATCATTCTCAATCAGTCTACAGCTAGCAAGCGCGAGGATCGTTTCGTGTAATATTTTTTCAGGTTTAAACCTGTCGGAGTGAGCAGTGTTTTTTTTATTTGCATCAATTACAGGTCAAAATGGGTTAAATAATTTTTAAAAGATGCGTCAGAGTCGCAAGATTTTTCCGACTCCGGAAAAACACCCATCTCCACGACTACCGACTCCGAATCCAAAGCTCTAGTTTATTTCATATAATATTTAAATCAAATATATTGTGCAAAGTCATATCGTACCTTGCTCTTACCACAAGTATTATGAACAATGACAAAGATGTACATACTTGCACTGAACAGTGCACCGCACTTACTTCGTACAATGTAACGTTACACATCCCGGTTGTAATTTGAAATTAAAATTTGTCGAAAAACTGCTGAATAATTCGTGGCGACACGCGCTCTTGCAATATTTTTAAAACGTTTATTGGATTAATCTGATGCGTATCGTATTTTGTGTGCTGCGGCGCACGTGGCGGCCCGCCCGCCCGGGGATGACCGGCCGAATTTTACACGCTCCTATCACTGCGCCGAAATTAAATTACGGAATTATCAACGTCGGAATTCGTCTAGTTTCCACGCTATGATGTTAATATCACTCTGGAGGAATCGAGTGTGCTGTAGTTGTAGGGTTCATTTCGAAACGCGATTTTCTGTTTGAAGCGAGAGATTTTTTTATCACGATTTACACAGTATGCAATGACGACGCTTTGCGATACAAAGGCGCAGTTTGTAATTTTAGTATCGACTTTGGAAAGGAAAAAGGACGTAACCCACACATATCAAATTTTACAGGTGGCGCTGAAAACGTGTTTTGATGATTTTGGACCATATGCAAATTATGAATTATACACAACCTTTGAAGTGCACGGAGAGTTCTAAACTGGTGTTTAATTGATATAATCTAATATTAATTAAATAAATTGTCTAGGAAAAACTTACATTTCAGTATTTTTTCTTGGTTTTATTTTTTACAAGGTCATCTTTTTCCAGCTTAAAAGCTAAATTTAGATACTAATTCGGTATTAGCAGCTTGCATCCTTTTGATAGAACGTGTGTCAAGTTTGATACATTGTGATAATCGAAAAAAACTGTGGGTTACGTTCTTTTTCCTTTCCACAGTCGATATGCATTTAGTTTTTCCGGTCAAGTATTAACCGAGTAATACTATAATGTCTCACATTATCCAAATTCAAATCTATAATTATTTAACATTGTGTATTGTTTTAAAAAAAAACTTGTCTTTTGACAAAAAAAATTATAGAAACATATTTTCTTACGAATTCATCATGTCCTATAATATGTAATATGTACAATTGTTCATTATATAAAAGGTCCATATATTTTCTATCATTTTTCAACATATTATATATAGTTCTGACGATGGCGAAAGCCGAAATAGCTATCAACGCATAAAATATTTAAAAAAACTGTAGAACTGAAATACGTTGATATTTTTATCCTATTATACTTTTATTTTACATAGAATTTTGCGATGTTTTTATGCTATTTGAAAAACTGGTTTTCCAAATTTTATTGCACCCGTACCTTTCGGGTACAATTCGCCACTGTTTATGTCGATGTTTATATCAACTATATAACGTAGATGCCAGTTTACCTGTCATGAGTAAACGTACAGCTCTATAAAACATGTATATTTTGAGCAGTGAAACGCAATCTTTGATATCAACAATATCATATAATAGTATGTTTCTATTTCATTGAATTTAGTGAGGCAACCAATAAAATTAAAAATAGATTTAATCCAGTTGAGTAGTCAATATCTTGGAATTTTAATTTTACTTAGGACACCAGGGTAATAGCGATCACTTTTTTATCCATCTCTGCTCCCATTTAATCACTCGCTTAACTCATCTTTTTCCAGCGAGATTTATAATAAGTATAGACAGATGGCGCTAGGGCAGTGGAGTGGTTAGCTAATCGTTCTTGCTACACACCGATTAAGGAATTTTAGAAATACTCTCTTCTGAATACAAACAAATAAAAGAAATATGTCTCCGTACTAGATTTCAAACATATGTTTACCGTAACCAAAGAGCACGATGTTGACATCATGGTTACAGGAATGGAAATCTGAGATATCGGTTGTAGTTGTTTGTAATAAATACTCTTTATATGTACTCGAATTGATCTCGAATGTCATTAATTAAAGGTAGCATTTTTTATTCGATTTTTTAATTAAAAAATGTCTGGCTTTTTCAACGTTTTTTTAATTAGTAAAGAGGAACGCTTATTGGTTCTGATACATTAGAAGCGTGGGAGTTGAAATGCTATCTACACGTGAATGCTATACGCACTTTCTCTAAAAAAAACACCTCCTACATTTTGTCTCGTTACTCATCCTCCTGATCACTTAATCCTTGACAATGTTTAGCTTTGTTGGCTTCGTCCTCTCAGCTTTAGCAGGAATATCCAACTTTTTATTTTCTCGATGCCTTAGCCCGTGAAGTACGTGTTGGTGCTCGCGGTGGAGATCAGCGTTTGATCGAATAAACTCTCCAGCCTGATTCGCATGACAGGTATCGCGGTTTCCCCGTTCTCGTTCTGAACAATTTAGTCCCGACAAAGTCACCTTGGCCAAAAATATAACGCCGTATTGTTGTGGAAACGTATCGCGTACTCGATTGTCACCGTTAGTGGGAAGGATGACGAATTATCGCAGACACGCTGTATTTTGACTCTTCCTGATCTCTTCTCATTTCACGAGCGACAATTGAGTATTTATGTTAATAATTATTTAGCCTAGTTTCTGCCGGTCTAGCGTTCGAATAGTAAAGGCTCGTACGTTGATTTTAAATCGTTTTATAAATTTAAATCCAAATTAGGTATTTCTGTTTTCGTTGCTTCCCACCCATCCTCTTTCTCAGCGGCTTCTTACCGGTGGTCCTCGAGAGTTTGTGCCACTATATGTAGCATTCAAATTGCATTTGTAGTACAGTGTTCAGCTTGAAATATAAAATTCAATTGTTCGTGATGCAGTGACGTGCGTCGTCGAAGACAACCGAGAATCCGTAAACTTATTTGAAGCAAGCAGAAAAAAATATCACTAACCGAGAGATTCCTTTCTGAAGCGCGTAGTGGCAGGAACGCTAGGGTACTTTACATTGGCATGAAATCGTCCACGCCTTGCTGACGTCAGTTTCTTATGCCTAATGTGCATAAGGAACTGACGTCACCAAAGCGTGGACGATTTCATGCCAATGTAAAGTGCCCTAATGTCAAGTCTCCTGGTAAGATTTAGTTAAAAGAGTGTGTATTCAAGCATACGGATATTTCTTCATAGTGTTTGCTTGCGAAACATTCAATTGAGTTCTATTCTGTCACTTTTTGGGGTGTAATGTAGTTAACTGATTTTTTGATTGATCACGATTTTGAATTGTTAAATAGATTGTCGTACTTAAAAAAACGGGTCATTTCAAGTTGTGCTTGTGGACAACAAGTAAGACTTCCTAAAGACGGGACGTGTGATCAGATTTCATATTATGTGACGTGTCATGGAAAGGTTTCACCGCCTGGCTCACAAAAATGAAATTCCGTTTTTGTTAAGTTAATTTAAAATGTTGGCGACCACTGACTTAACAGAACTTGAAAATGAGACGTTGAGTGAGCGATAAGCTTACTAGAAGTTGTCCTCCACATCCGTCGATAGTTCTAGATGTCACACGGCACCCGAGTTAACCCTTTCCTTACTATGCAAAAAAAAACACGCGCTCCTGAGCTGTGTATCCGTTACACATCAGGCAAACGGGAGTGAATCATGACAATTATATAACACGTATACTACAATATTTTTATTATTGCATTACTCAACGCGTAAATGTATAAGAGAGGAATACCTGAATTTTAGGCCGAGTATTTATTATATATATAGAGAAATGTAAATGATTAGAAGGATGTGTACTATTTACACATCTCAGTTAAGAAAGGGTTAAATAAACTACGGTTTTCCAGAATTTTAACACACCGAGCTCGAAAGGTGTTTTTCGAAACATGCCTAGTTGTTCACGTATCCCCCGTAACAAAATATAAACCGGCGAATCGTTACTTTCCAATCAATTAAAACCAGTGTGCGCGGCGCTTTTCTCTCCCTTTTTTTCTAGTCCGCTGCATGCTGCTGCACTGTGAAATAAAACAAACACAAAACGCCGAGTCATCTAAGAAACATAAGTCAAAGCGCTAATCGTCCGAAATCAGAATGCCACTGCAACCCCACGCTAGAATTCACTTATTTCACCATGCAATTTCATTATTTCGGTTGGGTCACATACTGCGTTTAGTTTGGCGGTCAGTTGCGTCATTAGTGTAGTCACATACAACACGGTTGAGCTATCGCGCTATATTTTGATTTTAATTAACAAATGACCGAATATAACGCGACCTGTTTATTTTGAACATGATTAAAATTAGAAATTCCGCTACTTAGTTGTTGTACGCCAGGCGGGGAAACCTTTCCATATGACACGTCATATAATATGGAATGTGACCATATTTCCCATTTTTAGGGAGTCTGTTTCGTTTTCCCAAAGCAGAACTTGAAATGACCCGTTTTTGACTTGAAAATGCCGGCAACTTGATTAACAATTCAAAATCGCGATAAATCAAAAAATCAGCTGACTATGTTCCATTATTTTCAAGAGTATTTTATGAGTATTCACTTAATTTAAACTACATTACACCGCAAGCAGTGACAGAATAGAACACTAAGAATGTTTCGTAAGAAATTCTGTAATTTTTATTAATACATAAAAACTATGAAGAACTATTCGTTTTCTTGAATACACACACTATTACCTAAAACTTACGCCTTGAAATAAATTTTCTAGAACACATAAAAAATCACTTTTAGGGTGTTCACTGTCAATACTTGGTGGAAAGGCATTATATTAGTAAAAACACAATATTCCTTTGTACTTCATTCCACTTTATTTAATATGTCAGGACCGGTTTAGCTCATTACGAGCATCAGTTGACGATGCTCGTAATGAGCGAAACCGGTCCTGACATATTAAATAAAGTGGAATGAAGTACAAAGGAATATTGTGTTTTTACTAACATAAAAAATGGCTGTTTTTAATGTTATTTTTATATTATAAATCGGTCAAGTAATTTGGATGTGGAGGTGCATCGACGACCGTTGTATTTTTCAGTGCCTGGCGTAAAACAACGAAGTACCGAAACTCAATATGAATAGTTTCTCTAATCGACTGTTACTTTTAAGTTTATTTCGTATCTTATTCGGATATATTTATCAATTGTTAGTTGATTATTTCTATCCTAAGTGATCAATATTTTGTCTTCTAACTATGCCAGTCATTTTGCTTTAGTCGATAGAGAGTACAGGAAAACCATTTTATGAATTATTAGAAAAAAAACCATTTTCAGTAAATAACACGTTATATTCGGGTTGATGTGAGATTAACAGTTTCTGCTTATTTTTGATAGACCATCGGTTATATTTTCAAATTTATCAGGATCTTGACCGGAGATGGGAAAAACCTGCGGTTAAAATTATGAAAAATATGTATTACGTACGTAAAATTAATATATAATATAGTAATAATATCTGTTTGAATGTACATAACGATTCAAATTTAATAATATGATTACTTTAATTTTTCAAAACATTTATGTGATTTTAAGTATTCTTGTTTTTAACAATAAATATCAATATATATATTTTTATTATACATAATTTGTAAATGTATATATTTTCTTCAAACATTTTTTTTTCAAATTGCGTCTTTGCTAATTCACATTTCGAATTACAAATATTAATTTTAGTGGTGCCAGGGGGGTGGGTGGATCTACGTTTTCTTGACTGCGGCCTTATGTCGATATCTACTAAATGAAATGGAAAGCTTCCTCTACCCTAATCTAGACATGTATTTTGGACAATCTCAAATAAGCTACGCGACACCATCACTGCGAGCGTAATGATTTTCCACTTTTAGGGTGTTCACTGTCAATACTTGGTGGAAAGGCATTATATTAGTAAAAACACAATAATCCTTTGTACTTCATTCCACTTTATTTAATATGTCAGGACCGGTTTCGCTCATTACGAGCATCGTCAACTGATGATCATTACATCATTCGTCAACTGACGCTCATTACGAGCATCGTCAGTTGACGATGCTCGTAATGAGCGAAACCGGTCCTGACATATTAAATAAAGTGGAATGAAGTACAAAGGATTATTGTTTTTTTTACTAATGTAATGATTTTCGTATAAACTTTTGATCGTTGGTATATCACACATGTAATAAATGCATCCATGTTCACTTATGTTGTATGTGTCAAACAAACGATTGTTGTCATCGTAGAGATTCTTGGGTTCTTTCAGTCGATCTGTTAATAACATTGACAATCTCGACAATATTCGAGCATACATAAATTCTCGTTCAACGCACGCACGCCTGCTGCGAATGGTCCACAATAGATCGCAATTCTTCGATTGGTCTATGCAGCCTACTGATTCACCCCACGCTAAAAAAATGTAATTTCAGAAAGCAATTTTGCATTATTCTTTCTTCACGTACACATTGCATTTAATCTTGCATTGTATTGCGACGCAGCCAGCCAGTCTTGCTACTGTAATATTTCGCCTGTCACTCGCTCAATCAAATTCTACGTAGGCTGTACTTTTTATGCCGAGATCGCGCATATCATATTTATGACTCGTTGTTTTTATTGGATTTTTTTTAAAAATTGTGTCGATCGTTCTTTATTTTTAGGAATGAGAAGATTCCGTCTAAACTAATTCCCGCTGGATCATTGCTCAGAAAACTTATTAAGTAATCGTCGGTACACTGCCAGAAAACGTTGAATCAAAAAACCTTGTTTTGAGATGATCGACTAACTTATTCGGATATCTTGAAACGAACTGAAATGTAGCGTAGACGTAGACTAGGGGTCTTTTGCGTAACATTTTGTAGATCTTCAGATGTCAACTACGTTTTTTAAGCTAAAAATAAGTATATTTATATTGCATATTTATGACTCTTTGATACCTTTGCTATCTTGTTTCTTTGATAACTTGGCTCCTCTAACATGAAAGTTTGTCTACCACTGTCGTAGACGATAAGAAAAATGAATAAACAACATTTTTTTACTAATGTTTACAGATCAAAAACGTCCTTTAATCGTCTTTGGGTAGCACTAAAAAATATGTACAGCTAGGTTTCTGCCAGTTATAACTGCTAACGAAATGTACTTTGTTCGCATTTCTTATATAAATAAACGTAATATGAATGAGCTTGTTATTTTGTACGTATATGGTATTGAAATCTATCCATCTGCATTCATAACTCAAAACACCCATTTTTTTCTACAGTTTTAAAAACAGTTTTAGAACTAAATACGTTGCTATTTTTACCCTATTATAATGGAGTTCTACCAAGTTAATGCCAAATCAATAAATAAAACCCATTTTTTATTTAACGTCATATGGCAGCATTCTATTGGTTTGTCTCTTTACTCTTTGTAGCCATGTATTTTTAGTTTACAAATTAAGCCTTGTTTGGACCTCAGATAATTTTTTTTTTTTTATTTAACACCTTTTTGTAATAAAAATAATAAAAGATTTTTAGTACTTATTCCCCACATAAATTTATTTGATCAGGACCGGTTTCGCTTATCGCGAGCATTATCAACTGAAGTTAAATTGAAATGAAAGGTGTAAGCAACTACTAACAATGAAAAGGATTTACAAATTACATTATAATTACACAAAATTAAAATGCTTCAACACCTATAACATACAATTAAAAAAATCATCAATAAGTATAAGTGGCAAATGATATCAATTATAAACCCAATTAAAATTTGGAAAATTTTAAAAACAAAATGGAACTCTACTACTAAAAGTACTAAAAATCTTTTATTATTTTTATTATAATGCCATTCCACCAAGTATTGACAGTGAACACCTTAAAAGTGACCTTTTTGTAAGTTTAAAATAAAAAAATATCGTTAATATCAATTTCAACTGATAATAATATAACTGGCTAATATATCTGAAGATATTAGGGCCTAAGAGTACAGTTGAACGATACAATTAAAGGCAATCGTCTCTAGTGTAAGAAAGTGATAGAATTGTAGGCAGTAAAAATTGTAGAGCATTAGGATGGAGGCCGTCATCCAAAAGCAAATAAAACGTGTTGATGTCGATCCAATTGAATTGGGAAAACTTTATCGTCGCCATTTCAAAGATTAACTTTAGCTCGTTGAATTACTTAGTATGTATCGCGTTTAAGAGACGTTTAACAAGTACCGAACACTTAATAGAAGAAGTTGTTTAGTGTAGCCGACTTTATGTTGCGATTAAGAAAACACGTTGTCACACTTAGCTCGGTTAAAGTAAAGTCGTTGGATTAAAATTAAACAAATGCTGCGCTTATAAAAGCTGCCAATTGAATTGTATCTACACTCATTTCAGTAGGGTAACCGCTCGTTTATATCTGAAATGTTTACGGACACTGCGTTCTGTTATTGATTTATTGATATGCGTGCATGCGAATGTGTATGTACATGGATATAGTATGCGGGAAGGCATATATTGTGATTCGCACATATAACGTAAACTGGATTTGTAACGATCACGCCCTTCCGTCGGCAGTGATGGTAAAGGAATGCAAATGACCAAAACATCAGCGATGAAAGAGATTCGAAGATCGCCCTAGGATGTAAGCTCCATAAATTTGATATCCAAAAAATCTCTCCCTTAGTGTGAATTCTTGGTGAATTTTTGAAATTTTATGGTTATTGAACAATGTTGCTGCAGATGAGATATCTATGATAAATATACTATACTAGATAATAACTCTTTTGTTGTTCTACTTCTACATTTCGTCCACAAACGTGTTTTATTTTTTAAACATATAATAAAGACTGGCAAATCCAAAAAAACCAGGGCTGTGAAGCAATGTTCCCTCTAAGACAAGAAGTGAACTGCGCGGAAATTTCAAAGGCTGCGCGGGCCAATCAAATATTAGCTGAAAGATGTCTTTGAGTGCGCGCCATCCCGGAATGAGTGCGCGGGGGCTTTCAAACTGCTGCGCGCCCGCTGCTTAGAGGGAACGTTGCTGCGGAGTCGTGTAAAAAAAAACGTCTCCGACTCCAGTTTTACAATAATTAATGAATCCGACTCCGAGGAAATTTTTCAGTAATTTCATTTTAACTTATATGTATACCATCAGATCATCTTAAGTCAGCCAAGCATGAAATGTTAACACTTTCGACTGTTTTGTTTAATAAATACACATCATTAAATATATTAAAAAAAAAAAATTCGAGCCGCTCATTTTTCACGACTCCGACTCCACAGCCCTGAAAAAAACAATAAAATAGATCCGTCAATCTGGATATGCTTATTGTGTACTAAATTCTAGAGCTGGTCCAACAAATGAATTGATCTTGTAATGCTGCCGTGTGGTGATCCCACGCGCAGACATTGTGTAGGCAAAATTAGTCGCGGCTCGGCGCCGTCTTACTTTGACGTGATTTGACGCACGCTCGCCCAACCAACACTGGCGTGACAAATCGCGGCGAATCGCCGTTGACACGCTCCGTATTGCTGTTAACTATTCACAATAATGTTCCTACATACAGTTTGATGGGAATTTAATCGAAGCATTCTGGGAATTCCCAGAGATGACGTCTACGCTGCCACAATACTTAGTTATTCGCTTGTATTTCACCCTCCCGAACCCACCCCTCAGATAAGTGAAGGTGGAGGCGATAAATGAAGGGCGTGCAATTGAAATACGGTCGTTTCTTCTGCGGTTATGAAGATTTAAACATGCTGTCGCTTTTTGGCTTAATAACCCAAACATCATGCCACGTACGCTTGCGGCTTGAAAGAAAACTTTTCGTATATCCATCCATGAACAAAGTTATTGATTTCTATACAATGTAATAATATGTCAGCGATCTTCGCTATTATAATCTCGTACAGGTGAAGTGGTACAGCTTGATAAAAAAAATTGATGCCATAATATATCCGACGTGGTAATTTTAGAACCGATCAATGAGAGAGAGACTAGCAATCTTATTCCCAAATTTGTGTTTGAGTGACTGTCTTACATCCAGGTCTTGTCAAATTTCGTTTATGTTGTAATATCGACAACATCGTTTAGTAGTTGCAATAACGCACCAGAAATTGATATCGGTGTTTATGTATTCCAAATTGAATACCGTTATTAAATAATATCTAAAACATATAATAATTACGGTCGTTTGCCTTCGAAATACATGACGAATAAATAAATGCTAGTATTTTTTGGTTCCATTGATTTATATTGTTGCTTTGTATGAAAATATAACTTTAAGACAGTTAGTTCACCAACCCGCCAATCTTGATCAGAACTTCGTAGTCTTTTTTGTTAGATGAACAATTATTTAATTATTATATCGTTCTATAATAAACCTTTTAACAATACGTTTTTCGGTGTTGGAAAAAATACTAAGATACCGGTCTCGATAATACGAATAATGGCAAACGATACACTCGACGATTCGTATTATTTTAATGAATCGTATTTCAACTAATTTTGTGCATGAATTAGCAAGACCAAATTTTTTAATTTATGAATGGGCTATATTTCGTTAGGTTAGGAAAAGTATTCAATAACTGCAGTTTTCAGAAACTCTTACAGAGGTTTGTTAACATCCCTTTATTTCATGTATTTATTGTGTTTTCACCCCAGCACTTAATGTGGCTACCGAATTCAGCTATTAATATAGCGGAAAGAATAAGAACCTCTTAGGGTCGGAGGGGTTTTAAAATGTGATTCGTGGCAGGGTATGTAAATTTAGAGGTAATCAACTCTTAAAACAGAACGCACACACGCGTTAATTAATATACTTAGTATCAACTGCTCGTTTTATGGAACTTCAATATCACATTTAAATATTATACACCTCCATATCGTTTACTTGACTTTCAAAATACGTGATTGCCTTTTAGAAAAAATGTCAGGGAGAATTGTCAATACTTGACTACTTAATGCATTATATTCTTGTTGATATGGTTGTTTAAGTGTTCACGTTAATTCATATGAGAACATATTTTGTTATATAAGATTTCTGAAATGCACAAATTCGTGCATACCGTAAACAACGTGTTAAATCTGAGATTCGCCTTTCAGCATCATCTGTAGGAGCTCGACTACAATCTATCGTATACGAAAACATTTCATATTAAAAAAATAAAGCACTCATCTGTACTAACTCCACTTTAATTTTATATAACCAAGATCGGTTTCGCTCGCGACGAGCATTATTAACTGATGTCCGTCATGATAAAATATCGCCCGCTGTGGTTTAGTTGGTTAGGGCTTGCTTTACTGGGCAGGCAGGTCTGGGCTCGATTCCCGGTAAGGTAAAATTTAGATTTTTTAATTAAAATTTGAGACCTAAGACATGGGTGTTCGCAATGTCAATTTACCTCGGGTCGATCTCGAGTGACTTAAAAGAATTCTCATCGAGTTTTTCTCGTATGATCTTTCAACTTAAAATATTTGTCGCATTAGTATTAGCTGTAATGCCAAATATATTTTTAATATTAAATATTAAAAGTGAAATAAGTACAAATGAGTGTTTTATTTTTTGAATATTATAATACATTTCCACCAAGTATTTATTCATTGTGAACTCCTTAAAAGTGTTATGTACTTAACGTTGCAGTTGTTATTTTTGGCCTTTTCCGAGGTTCACGTTTTCCTTTGATCGTTGGTGTCATTAATTATTTTAGGCTTATAAAATGTAATTACAATTTTACAATAGTGTGTCGCGATATCACACGGCATTCAAAGTGTTAAACCATAGATGCCTCGCTTCATTAATCAACCCATTGTGCGCGATTTCTCGGCTTGTAAGCTCTCCGCTCTTTGAGTGCTGGCTTAACTTCTTTATTATGTTCTACATTCTACAACATCATATCGTTGCGTTTTTTCCTTTCCTTTCTTTTAATTCGCGCAGTTGTGTACATTATGGCATGTCGTGTTTTGATGTCAGTTTTTTTTTTACATTTCTCCGAGACAACCTAATTCCCATCGATACTCGAGTTTATCCGGATCGCGCCGGGAAGTCACGGGTAATTGTACTTAGTGTATAGATTTTCTACGCGTAAAAATAAAAAAATACATCTTTGATGTTATAACACTTTATTACAATTATCGAGATTATTTTTTTGCTGTCCAGCCTACGCTCTTCTCGAAAACAGTGGCTACCAAACTGTTTCATCAGTGGAACTTTTTAAATAACGTTACACTGAACTGCAGTAGCTGGAAAAGTGTCATAAACAAAATCATTCTTTATGTTTTGGTTTCTATATACTATTATTTCACGAGAACTTTTTCGCTCAACTTCTCTTTTACGGAGAGTGTAATTGCAAAAGGACGGACAAGAGAATTACTCGCAGTTTGGAATTAAAATACCGGTACATATTACGTAACAAGTTTAAGCAAAGCATAACATACGGCCAATTGTGATCGCAATGCAATATCGTGCGAGTAAATCAAAATCGGTATTTTGACACTTCATATAATTAAGTATGTATTACTGTTTCTTAAAATTCCGATATATTATCGAAAAGCTCATCAATTCTGGAACCTGTCATTATTGATACAACTCTTGGCAGATTTAATTATTTCAATTCATCTCAAATAATTTTATCAGTTTTGCCAGTCAAATTTCAATTTTGGTATGTTTTTAATACTGAAATACAGATATTTTGGCATTTTCAAAATTGTTATTTCGGTATTGAAAAAGCACAACGAAAACGTGAATTCCGGTTTCGGTAATATCGGTGTTGCAAGCCCTGCGTTTTTCTATCCCAAATCGAATGGGTGTGTGGGAGAAGTGAAGACATTACGAATATTCTTGGGTGTACAAAAAGGCAGCAAAGTCGATAGAGAAATCAATTCATGATATGTTTAACTATGTAAATGAATAAATATACTCATGTGTATTCTATTTGTGGATGCTTCTTTCTTCGTATGAATTTTGCGTTTTCTTTGGTATTCTAGTACATATTAATAAAAACAATATTACTTTGTAATTAATAAAGTGGAATAAAGTACAAAGGAATATTGTTTTTATTAAAATATAATGTCTTTCCACCAAGTATTGACAGTGAACACCCTAAAAGTGATTCTAGTACATACTGCAATTTATCATATTTTGTGTTCCGAATAGCTTTTGGATTGAAATACATTATAACTTTTCAAATTTAGAATGTGGTTTTAGGAACCCCTTTAACATATTCGAAACTCACTTTTAAATCCTCTGTGTTTGATCAAAACTAGCTGTTAATATAATATTCGTCAGCATATCGTCGTTAATTTTCAACAAGCACGTATCTCAACTTTTGTCAGTTTTGATGCGATGAATTCAGAATTTAAATGTACACATTTCCTCGACTCGTATAAAAAAAAACATATTTCATGCTTTATTTAACCTAATACAAAAAGAATCATTCTAGTTGTGTTCAGCAATAGAAAGAGAATACGATTACGGTAGCGGTAGAATAAAGTACTCTTTGAGATACGAGGTTGTAGACCATGGGTGGGGAACCTTTTCTTCTCTAAAGGCCGCATTCATTTTTCTGATTCGACATAAGGCCGCAGTAAACGTCGACTAGGGAAGGGAATCTTTGTCCGGAGAAAGGAATTTACGCTCAGAATATTTCAGGAATTTACGAATTTACATAAATTTACAGAATTGGCCAGAAGGCTGCGCACCAGAGTAGCCAAAAGGCCGCAGGTTCCCCACGCCTGTTGTAGACGATGGAAATCTAAATCTTGTATCTCCGCAAAGTTACTACTTTGTGGGAGAATGTTAAAAGCTTATCGTTTTGTATTAACTTGCTTAGGGTTTCAGATGTACCAATTATTCTTTTCATTTTATTTCATTGTGCGAATATGTTATAGATCTATACTAGTTTTTTTTTCTTTTTTTTTCAATCAAATTAACAGTATTGAATATCTTGTATCGCATTGATTTTCATTAAGATCTTGTATCGTATCATTTTGATACATAGGCATCCTTATTTTACCTCATAGAAACAACTCCATTAGTATATACTTATACTATTACTATAGTTTCATATTATTTTCATTTCAAATCATTCTAATTTTACACAAGATGTAAAAAAAATATTACTAGTATCATTTACATTTTTTTTATTAATTAATTAATTAATTAAATTATTATGTTTAGTAATATTCCTAATGATAAAATGTTTGTTTTATTATTTTTGTCTATATAGTAAGTAATACATACATATCTTGTTGTTCGTTGGACTTGTTTGCCAATACATTGTTTTTTTTTTGTATAAATTGTTTTATTTTTCGCTAATTGCTTGTTTTCTTTTGTTTTACAGGTAAATTGTGTTTGCTGTTTACTTTCATTAGCCGAAATGTGCCCTTGTATAATATGACTGATACTGTCGCTGGGTAAGTGGATATACAATAGATATTGGCAATTCGGCAGTTATTATATTTCGAAGTCAATTTTAGACGTCTTATAGAATAAATAATAGATCGGTTGCACATTCAGCTTTCGGCTAATCGCTATTTTAGAAAAATGTGATGCCAAGTAGCCATCAACTTTATTATGTTCTCTTGTGAAACTCGTACTTTTTTATTGCTAGTCACATGGTATTCTACAAATAAAATGCATATTTTATAATAACTTACTTTGTATATCGACTGTGGAAAGGAAAAAGGACGTAACCCACAGTTTTTTCAAAACAATTTTTTTCGATAAACACAATGTATCTGTCATGATACACGTTCTATCAAAAGAATTTAAGCTGCAAATGCTGAATTAGTATCTTAATTTAGCTTTTAAGTTTGAAAAAAGATGGGCTTGTGAAAATTGAATACAAGAAAAAAGACAGAAAAAAAGTTTTCCCCAGACAATTTCTTGAATTAATATTAGATTATATCAATTAAATACCAGTTTAGAAGTCTCCGTGCACTTCAATATTGTGTTTATTTCATAATTTGCATGTGGCCGAAAATCATGAAAACACGTTTTTTGTGCCCTCCTGTAAATTTTTCTATGTGTGGGTTACTTCTTTTTTCTTTTCCAAAGTCGATATACATCAAAACGTGCTGAAAATGAAAATAAATTAAAATTTAATTTAATTTATGAATAAAACTTATTTATATTTATGTAGGTTTTCGTACAGTTTCTCATTCATATCATTTGCCGTGAATTTTTTTAAATTTCATTTACTCATTATACCAACTAACATCGGCCGTTGGAAATATTTTATATTAACTTGTCAAAATAATGTTTTTTTTTTAATTTAGCTCTATTTAAAACTGTTTATATTATGTTGCCCTAATGAATTCCTAATGAGCCGGGTGTCCATTCAATTAGTGATACATTTTCGGACGCTTTAATACCTCGCAGGATATATCTCTTAATACAGAGCTAAGGAAGGGGGGGGGGCTTAAAATATTTATTTTTTATAACTACACGTGCCCCGCGAAACCGAAAAAAATATATCCAGTCCGCCCACCGTGCGCCCGTCCCCGCATAAAATATGATAAATTATTCAAAAAATCGCGCTCAGACGGCGGGCTAGCGACCGTCGGACGAATGAGAGCGCGGGGGGTCAATGGGGGTGGCGGTTGGAAAACAGTGATGGTTAATTTCGCTTGCCAAAATACTGCCAATCGGCTTCGCACATTTTTTTTTAGTACAATAGTCCACGCCATTGGTCCCGTGCAGATCTGCATTAGACCAAGAGAGTGGGGCGTAAACCAATTTGTCGTAATCTATGGCGGCTGCAAACACATATCTAGGAGTTCTGTTTCGAGATGACTCGAGTATAAATTTCCTGGTAATTGTCGCTTTTTACTAGTCTCTGTTCCCGTTTATCGAGGCATCATTCAATATTACAATAAATATTAGCTAGATATTTTAGACCTCGCTAGAAACTCAGTTCGTAAATATATGCTCGAATGCATGTATTTGTGGTGTCTAAATTCTTTTCCACCATCTGATCCTTAAATTGAACAGCGATTAGCCACCCACTAGTCTTATTATATGCCTATGCTTCTATACGCACTATCTCCTAGCTACTCATAGTTCTAGTATAACAACTGTTTAATCGCTTCAGTACCGTACGGCCACTAGTGGCCGCTACATACGAAAGGAGTGAATACCGTAAGGCCACTGAAGACAACGAATGTATCTTGAAAATATTAAACTAGATAAATCATTTTATAAGTAAACTTTTGATATTTATAAATTCAGTCCTATTTTTAAAACTATTCAAAAATTATAAAAAAAACATGAGGTAGGTATGTGAGTGAATGTATTTTTTAGCTTAAAACATCGCGGTACTGAAAAGGTTAAATAAGCTTCATTACGAGTTTATATGCATCGCATGGGTAGAAAGAAGCGCATCACGTTACAGACTTTGTGTGATGGGGACTTCCCCGATGGTGCGCCACAACTGCCCCGCGAGCGGAAGACGGAGCGGGGCGGCCGCCGTCTCCCATCTACCCGTCACCTCAAGGGATTACCCAACTTTAATTTTATAATTACGCCCTAAGCCCGCGTTTTATATTTTTCCCAAGCTCTGATGTAAATATGATTGAGGCATCGCACCCTGCAAAAACTGAAGCAGGGTAGGTCCGTCGTTATTTTCGCATTTATTCCGCCCGCTCGCCGAGCAGACGCGAAAGCCGCGCGGATCAGTCGGACATTCACTTGGCCTGGATTCTTCGCAGATGGATATATTTTGGATACCTCGTTAGTGTACCTAATAGCGCGACGATATCTCTGCTGAGCCCCATCTAGCCATTTTAAAATTTGGTCCAATAACTCCATGTTTGCAGCCAATTCTTGATTAACTTCCTTCGGTGGTTCTTTGTTCTTCTAACGCAAACTAAACGTCACTGTCTCCTAGTCCTACGTTTTTACAAATTTGGATTGTGTTAATACGGTATTACCGACACATGTATCTCGATATTTCAACTTTTTTTTTTCGATGCCCGAAAATCTGTAATGGTAAAATTGATGTTAAACACTTTATCAGCGGGTCACGAAAAAATCCGTTTTTGATCGTCTGTGCGTTATTGGCAGGATAATCATCATTCCTTGCTTCTAAGTAAAACTTGAAGCTACGTCATCTGATTAAGAAGTTTTATTCTAAGCGAATATTTAAAACAATATTTATTCTCGCATGCTCAGTTAAATTTAAAAAAAAAATAACAAACAAAATACTTTCGCCAAAAATAGCCCACATATACAAGTGTTAACGACTGTTGGTCCAGCAAGCGTAGAACAGAAAGGGCTTTTTCTGCAGACGGTTCCTATCAAGATTTACTTATTTTTATGAATAAAGAAAGAACTTACATTTTTCGCAGCTGTATATACTGGCAATGAAGAGATACACAATGCATTAAGAAAAATGTAAGTTTAATCATAGTTCTGATGATGGCGAAAGCCGAAATAGCTATCAACTAATAAATATTAAAAAAAACCGTAGAACTTAGTACGCTGCTATTTTTACCGTATTATAATGGAGTTCTACCAAGTAAATTCCAAGTCAATAAATAATAATGAAGAAGCCTTTTTAATGTCATTCATCAAATTAATTTAAGTTTAAGGTGTTTATGAAAATCGGAGAGATTAGATAATAAACAGTTCTCGTAGACAATTTTATGTTGCGATAAGCTTCTATAGGATCACATAATATGATGCACAGTGTGAGTACAAATTGTAACAAAAACGAATGCCTGCATGCTCCCTTATATTTATACCTTTTTATTGTAATACCCGATTGTTTCTTACTTACACATAAACCTTTAATTTTTTAAATATGTATGTGCTTGCGAAGTCGCCATTTTTTCACATAACCCTTCACGAATGTTGAATAGTTTCCTAAAACGACCCTGGAATTTTGAATTACTGAAAAGGATCTCAAGTATTTTTCACGAGCAAGGTTGGAACAAAATAATATGTTATCTTGGTTTGTTTTTCTAACGTTCGTTTTCGGTTTTTTTTTATTAATGCTTTCGATGTAAGTAATCTAAATTCTATATTATGTACTTTAAAATATACAAGTAATAAATGTCTACTTTCACGTGTACCAATTTATTATAATTTATGAACAGTATGTACGCTTTTTGTCAATTGAAATATGAAATTTATTCATATTTTATGCCATTATTAATGTACAAGTCGCCGAAAATGTACATACATATTTTTCCTTCTCATTGTAATTAATTTCTTAGAAATAAAAATTTGAATGGATGAATAAATATGGTGAAATACGAATTTTGATAAGAAATGGTAATTCTATCAAGCAAACTAAAAATATACAATTATAGCTATTTAAATTTTTTTTTTTCTATACTGCGTTTTTATTGCTGAACCGGCACTTTAATAGGTATAATAAATTAGATTTAAAAAAAAACTACTTGTTTTCTATAGAGTTATAATAGAGTAGAGGTAAAGTTCTGCAATATATCACAAACATTGTAATATATTTTTGAGTCAAAAATATTTTTTTCATAATCTGTTTTGCTCGTTATGTGAATTACTCGTTATGAGAGGTTCCACTGTACTCTGTATCATGGATAATGGAACCAAGCGCTAAACGTTGTTTATATTTTATAATACATGTATGTTTACTAAAATCTACATTACATAACATGATATCTTTTGTACCGTGGAGCTGTAGAGAAGTGGAATGGGCTGCAAATATCCCAGACACCCATGCTCTTCCCCCTTAGATTTATCGTGTATATTATAATAGACGCATGGTTCAGTGGTATGTCTACATAACGAAATATCTATCGATTCATGCCGCAGATAATTCCTCAAAGCCATCTCACCTCAGTCAGACTACAATCTAAATCAAAACATTTCGCAGCGGGAAGAAAACGCATTCTTGAAATTTAATGTGCACCTTGCCGCCCCTCGGGAAGAATTCGGGGAGTCGATCTTCGCGCGGTATGGCATCTGATACGAGTGGGGCCGCGAAATCGGGAATCGGCTCAGACGCGCGGTTTTGGCAACCCTGCAGGCTTATTATAACCCTTTCCCGACTGGCGGGATAATACGGCTCGAGATTGTTGCGGGTATTTCGGAGCCCCTAATTCGTTTTGCATACAATCGCATTGTAGCATGCTGAGTAACTTTTAAATTGTTTTTCAAAAATAATCTCTTTCGATTAATAAAAACACAATAATCCTTTGTACTTCATTCCACTTTATTTAATATGTCAGGACCGGTTTCGCTCATTACGAGCATCGTCAACTGACGGTTGACGACTTCAGTTGACGGTTGATCGACTTCAGTTGACGATGCTCGTAATGAGCGAAACCGGTCCTGACATATTAAATAAAGTGGAATGAAGTACAAAGGATTATTGTGTTTTTATTAATATAATGCCTTTCCACCAAGTATTGACAGTGAACACCCTAAAAGTAATCTCTTTCGATTTTTTAAATTATAAAGTTAGTATTACACGTTATATGGATCGAAAAAAACTCATCGTATTAAAAAACATAATAGTATTTGAATTTTTTTGTTTATTTTTACATGATTAAAAATTTCATATGATTTTTTTTTCCATGTCCGCTCCCAATTTGGAGCATATGGACTCCTAATGGAGTTTATCTCAACAGAAGTGTTTCTACGAGAACTGCTTGTTACTCAGTTGCTCAACCTCTCTTTTTCCAAAGAGCGTAGGAATACAAGGAAAGGGCTAGGACAGGACTAGTGGTTAGCTAATCGCTCTCGATACGCCCCGTACGTAGGATAGGATGGGTGGGAGGGGAAATTCAAGACATCACATGCATCTGCATCCATGCCTTTGAACAGAAATTCATAAAATGGATGTATGTGATGTCATATGAATTTGTGAAATAAAACGAACTTTCGCCAAGAAAAGTAAAATTATGTTAACACTTCTCCTATGGTGCTAAAAATACTTTCGATATATTGCTGGCCCTTTAAGAACCAAGTGAAAAAAACATGTTTTTCAAATGGTCTTTTAAGGGCCAGTAACATATCGGAAGTATTCTTTAGCATCATAGGGGAAGTGTTAATATGATGTTTGCTTACAGTATATTCGATTTCATTTACTCAATTTATATATATGTACATATATAATGTGCTTGAATTAATCTCCAGGCATCGTATTAGTATCGATTGCTATCGTACTAACCACATTTTTTCTTTCCTAATAATTCATATGGATTAGGTCTCTATTCCAACCGCGTTACCTATTCCTTACAAGGAACATATGTTAAATGATGCTAAGTGATAAGATTGCATTTAAAAGTCCCCCCATTCCTAGATATGATTATATGAAAATTTATATATAGTTCGTCAAACTGAAACCATGTGTCAATCAAGTATCCTTGTGAAATTGGCACTCCATTTTTGGCTGAATTACTGTAGAAAAGGTTGTGCATTTAAGTTACGCGTTAATCGGAGTCGGGGAGTTGTAGCCGGAGTCGAACCATTTGTAAATGCTGAAGTCGGAGATTTTTGCTCACGACTCGACAGCCCAGGTACAATTGAAAAGTAAGAAAAAGGGAGAGTAAAAATCTTTTTAAAATTTTATTATTAACATCTTACTAGAGAGGTTGTGTAGTCAAGAAGACAACGCACTTATAGGTGTTAATTAATTAATAGATTCGTGCCGAAATTTTTTAGCATTGATATCAGTGGCGGTCGGTAAAATGTTCTAAAATATTTTTTATAAACAATAAATACATGAAGAATTAAAAATGAGTGAATGGTATAATTGTCATGTTTGAATGTTTGTTCATGAAATATAACCGTTCCTGCATATACAAGGGGTGCGTTGATCCAATGCCACATTGACCGGCCGCCACTGATTGATATCATTCCTTATACAATTACATTCCTTCCCACCCTTTTTTTCATTCCGATAACAACAATGAATAGAAAATAGTTATCACTTTTAGCGTGTTCACTGTCAATACTTGGTGGAAAGGCATTATATTAATAAAAACACAATAATCCTTTGTACTTCATTCCACTTTATTTAATATGTCAGGACCGGTTTCGCTCATTACGAGCATCGTCAACTGATTGACGTCAACTGATGACTCAGTTGACGATGCTCGTAATGAGCGAAACCGGTCCTGACATATTAAATAAAGTGGAATGAAGTAAAAAGGATTATTGTGTTTTTATTAAGAAGATAGTTAAATTCTAGCTTAATAAGTCCCATCTTTCTATCATGTCCAAAAAGACACTTTAGAAAGGTGTATCAATTACATTCAGTACTTGTAAACCAATATGCTCTATATATTATATGTTAATTGCTACATGTTTCTCTTTTTAGACGTATACTAAATAAAAAAGTACTTGGTGTTTTGTACGCGAAGGGGTTAAAGGTTAAAGTGATAGAAAACCGCGAAGAATTTGAAATGTCCTGGAAATAGTTTCCTCCTGATTAGCCTTGGAATTTGGATAATAATTCTAACGAAGGATAAGGTAAACGCTACGGTATTTCTAGTTTACCATATAAATTTTGTGGGGCTGCTTCGCTCACGTTCAAATTCACATACCTACCTTGCCCGGGAGTACCTGTTACTTCAAGTTTAAAACAATCCCCACAAAAGTTAGACGTCTACTCTATTATTTGACCAATTTGTGATACAGTAGTGATCGATCTATCGGCGTTCTGGGTATATATACATATACGTTGCGGGCATTTTTTTTAATTCAAGATTTTTTAAAGAGCAACTACTGAAAAGAAAAATTTACTTACAATTATTATCGTATTTTGTTTTTTAGAATTATTTCGCATTTAACCGTTTGAATACCCCGCAAATAAATCATTAATATGTCCCAGAGATACTGTGTGTTTTTGAGAAAAATAATTTTGCCTAATATACACTCGAATTCGATATTTTAAAAACTTATATTGACTCAGTATAGATAGCACTGCACATATTCATCAAAATATTGCTTATATTCTATTAGAATACCAAGTAATTGATTTTTTAAATGTCTTGGACATCCGTGTTCGCTTGTATATGTTCCGGACACCTGTGTCAGCTTGGTATTCAAGTGGTTAATAGTAAACATATCATTCCCTACATACCCTCATTAAAAAACGTCTCTCCATAGTATTATCCTAAACATTTCATATCGAATTAATTAATTTGTATGACCTTTCTTGTAGAAAGTATCTTTTTCGCGATTTGATAAAGCTGGTGAATTTTTAGTTGTTTTATACCTGCCCTATTTTCGACCCCCATATGTTTTCAGCATGACGTTGTTTCGTGGCCCTTGGGCTTCACGCGTACACGTTCGCGGTCATTATTTTTTAATTCGACAATTCGTATTGTATTTATTTAGTAGAATTTCTTTGTAATGTATTATGACGTTGGTATCATGGCAGTAATAGCTATCAACTAAATGCATTTACAAGTAAGGCTTTTCATAACGCGAATTCCGAAGATATTTGCGACGATGTTTTACAGGACACGAAAGTCTTCGAGCCTTGTTTGTGATAGTTGTGTAGGCACAAGGGGGGATAGCCGGCTGTCATTGGTCACGTTCCTTGTTTCCCATAACGCGTGTTCTCATAACGATGAATCCGCGTTATGCGAGGGTTTACTGTAGTACGTTTTACCTAATAATCAGATTTTTTCTTCGATCCTTTTTAAACATATATGTACTGTACAAGTTTGCATATAGGGCTTGTCGGTTTTCAAAAACCGGTTTTAAAACCGTTTTTCGGTTAAATTTGTGACATTCGGAAACCGGTTTTTCAACTTCGTAACCAGTTTTGCCGAATTTTCCATAAACGAGTCTATAAACAAAAGGACAGAAAAATTGGATCTCTTATTTGATGGCTTAAAGACTATATGCTCCACATCATTATCCAGCGAAAGGGTATTTTCGATATCAGGAAATTTTGTTACAAAACGATCATTGGACGCTTTGTGTTTTCTTAAATCATAATCTTCTAAGAGTAACACCAAATAATTTCTTGTCGTGTATTATTATTGCGACCCGAGTAATACAAGGTTCAATTTGAAAAATTTTGACGAAAAAAAAATAACAATGTACACCAATAATCGTACTTGGAAGACTGTCGCATTGTTACTTCTGTTTCGTCAAAAATTTTCACATAGAACCTTGTAGTATTCGGATCGCAACATGTCAATTGCGTGTGAAATGACAGTATTGGCATAAGCACAGTGTGTGCCTACGGCAGTGGTACAAATGTTTAATGTATCGCAATATAATATTTCCAGGAGTCTGAATTAGATTTTTATGAAGCGTAAAGCGAGTATGTAACACATATTAATTTCTTTTATTGGAATATTGAAAGCGACCGTGAAATTGGATCCCGCATTTACAAAATAATAAAATTGTTTGTACCGACGATAAGTTTAATGCGCCTGTTTATTCTACTACCCGGGTTCGATCGGTAATTGGATGCATAATTTTATTTTTATTACGTCTTAATTCATCGAGGAAAGGCGTAGCGAGCTGAAAATATTCAGATTCGTATTTAAAAAAAAAAAACTCGTTAAATTTAATGACTGTTTGATAGTTTTCGTTTTCGTTGATGGATAGATTATTGAATGTTAATAATTTAAGATTTCGACTGAAGGTGCTTGGTGGAATTTCAATATTAAATTTGAACGATTCAAATTGAATGTTAATATATTTTGATTTAGATATAATATATATTATAATACCTTTCATTATTATTATCATGCAACAAAAAATAAATCTATTTTTAATATGGTATAATGTCTTCGAGCATCAGCTCAAATCTATTGAACATACATATAACCTTTTTTTGATTTGTGACTTTGTGATTTTAAGTATGTCTGAGTAGAAGTTGTTCTATGAGAAATGCGTATTATTCACTCGCTCAACATCTCTTTTTTTCTGGAAGTATGGGTGAACTATTAGCTAACTACTGGTTCTCGTTTCGCCTGATTTTTTAAATATCAAACGGGTGAGAGACAATTAAAAACGTCACAGTTGTTCCAATAAAGGTACGTATGGATTTTTAAATGAATCAATTTATCTAATGTTTCGTCAAAAATATTCTTAAAACTGTTAATGTGTCGATCGCTTAAAAACAATATTTTCGACCCTAAGTAACCCTTAATAAAATCCGACCGGGCAGTTAACTAGACAGATGCCGCCGGAATCGGTCTAGTTAACGAGGACTTGTTAACTTCTGGGCTTCTTACAAAAAGTGATATTGTGGAAACTGTGCTCAGCAAAGACGATGACAGTGATTATAATGATTATGTAGCCAGTGAATGTCAAATTGAAAAATCCAAACCAGCAACGAAGATCTCCAGAGCTCATGACATATTGGACGAGCTAGTTGATTTTTTTGCACAGAGCACTGATACCACCCAAGACTCTTTTAATGGACTGAGTGCTTTGAGGCGAAATTTAAGAACAATGAAAGAGAAACCAATAAAACAAGCATCATTTTTTAATTTTAAAAGAAAAGTGGATTGGCAGAAAAATGTAATATGTGTGTAACGGGTGTGTTAATAAATTCTAATTGTGTATTTTTGTATTGTAAGCATTTAAAAATACCTATTCTCTGGTATAACGAGTAATGCTTACAACGAGCAAATTCAGTCGGTCCCATCTTCGTCGTAATAACCAAGTTTGACTGTATTTATAAATTGTTACTGTCTACCTTCTATTGTATGTCCTTAGCTACGCTACGAGCACTAAGTGTGGTCTGGCATTGGTAGGGTGGTGTATTTATATAGACCGGGTGCCTGGGCCATTCATTAAGCAAACACCACCGCCACAGGAGGACGACGAAGAAGAAGAAGAAGTGTCGTCCACCTCTCTATTGTTACGTTTATTAATTAAAATTTGTTTAAAAAGTCTCTCCAAACTTTCTCCGAATGACAAATCCAACAATGAATATTGAATAAGGTGGAGATAAAGTTTCACCTTTTGTCGAAAACTTTTGTCAAACAAAAGGTCATTATTATTAGACTGATAATTATTTTCATATCTTTTACATTCGTTCATTTATATATATATATATTCGACTGTGGAAAGGAAAAATGAAGTAGTAACATTTTTTAATATAATGCCTTTCCTCCAAGTATCGACAGTGTACACCTTAAATTTTTTTTTTTACATCAACATGATTGTTTTATTATATGTTTAGTATAATATATAGTGTGCTATTACTTATTTATATTTAAATATGTGTTTTTAATTAGTTCATGGATTAAAATCATTTTCTTTTTTTTTATAAATCTTTAACGTATTTTTATGAAATTAGTCTGAAAATACTTTACAGGTAACTTACTTTTTTTTACTACACTTGTGTTGTGATTAATGTTGAAAATTAATTACTAATATTTAAAATGATTTAGGTCACATTAACTGACAAATCTACTCAATTGGTATGATATAATAATTCAACCCTTTGCTATATTTTCATGTAGTATTTTTCAAGTATCGGAAGACGTTTGTACAGCATCTATAGTTAGCGGTGATAACACTATTATTTCATATAATCAATTCGCGCTGGGCGTAAATTAAATTGCGGACAATATCCAAGCCCCCTCTACCACGCCGCCCCTGATTATTAACCCGACCGATAAATTAATTTGTACTAGTCTTATAAACAATACAGGGAAATCCTCCCCCGCGATACAGCAACCCCCGCGACCCCGTTTCATTAATAAGTCTCTCCTTTGTCTATTGTCCAAAACATAAATCGAGTCGCAAAATTTAATCGTCATTGTTTTCGGTCTATGCTCTCTTAAATCAAGTCATCGCTAACCGACGATTTGTGATCTCTGCATAATTTCAATATCCTCAAAACATTTGGCACTGCGGTCTATAATAGCCCAGGTGGCGTTATAGACCGCAGCGGTGGCATTATTTCATATATTCGATGACACTTTTTTAGTCACTCGAGATCAACCAAAGAGTTAATTAAACATAGCCGAAACGCCCATGCCCTCGATCTTTATTTTTTAAAGCCATGTCCATTCCCAATGTGCAGTATATAATCTCTTAATTGAGAGATTATCTCACGAGTTTTTTTGTTTTCTACGAGAACTGTTACTCTTTTGCTCTATAACTCTTTTTCAGAGAGAGTAGGGAAAGGGTTTGGACATGACTAGTGTTAAACTAATCACTCTCCCGAACCCGTGAGATCTGTCACGGAAGCCAACGACGTCGACCGCTGCGCCACGGACACGACATACAAAAAAATATATCTGATCGCCAATCCATTAAAACCGACAAAGGCTGCAAATATTAACGTAATATTTGAAGTTATTTTTCGAAATTCTCCTGAAAAATGATTTCGATTTTCAGCATAGGTGAGGAAAATAGAAGATGGTGCATGTTCATTATATTAGTAAAAACACTATATTCCATTGTACTTCATTCCACTTTCTTTTATATGTCAGGACCGGTTTCGCTCATCGCCAGCATTGTCAACTGATTATATGAACAACGTGTTAATTATACCATTTGTAAAACACAACTTTTGAAAATATTATGTTTAAACACAATTCTTAGCCCTTAGTCTGTATTTTTATATTAAAATAAGGTTGTAAAGTTGTTTAACCACTCGGAACTTTCTCTACATGGAACACATTGACGCCTAATCAATAATTTTGACTAAGTTAATTTTAGAACAATTTTGAGATATAAAATATAGTGTACATTATAAAATAATCATTTTAGCTAATTGTTATCGTAAGCATCGAAGTAAATCGTTTATGGTTTATTCTTATTAGATTTACGTATAAAATCATTCCACACTTTTAATATTGAAATTTTCAAAAAATCTTGAATAACTCTTTTACCACGCCTATTTCATTATTTTCTTGAGTAATTTATTATTCACGAAAAATGTTACTTACTCATGGCGCAGATTTTCTGAGGGACCCGAGGTCACCGTTTCCCCCGCCGGCTCAGAGGATCGTGGACATCCTATTTTCGAATACGAGATTTGACATGTTTCCTGTTTCAGAAATACAATTTTTCTGACAAATTTAATGCCTGCCTAAGCTTTATGGCCGCCTTCGCACGACTCTTTGAAGCATAATCGCATATTTCCGAATACATTTTTCACCAGCTAGTTCTTTCGTATCTTATTTAGCGGAATATTAAACGATGTACGATGTAGTATTACGTATCTTTGGCAAAGACAACGTGTAATGGAATAGCCATTGCCAAGTTTCATATTTTATTACACGACGTTAAATATTACCAAGCATTTTTGAGAAGACAATTGCAAATCAAAAAAAATCTACTCAACTTTATATGATTGTAATTTGAAAAAAAAGTTAGTAAACTATGTAAAATGCCAGACAAAATTATACACATTTCATTGCATCTTCATCGGGTACTATCATAACCTAAACCCAGAGTTCTTCCAACTTTTTTTTACACCTGAGGACTGTTAAAAATTGATTAAGAATATTTCACGTATTGGCGTTCACCAGATTCACAAAACTTCATACAGTAATATATAATGCATTTCCACCAAACATTGGCAGTGAACACCCTAAAAGTGATATTACAATTTGTGGTGGTCATTCCTTACACACATCTAGGGCTTGTCGGTTTTCAAAATCGCTTTTAAAACTGGTTTTTTGACGCTTTTTGTTTTTTAAATCATATTTTCTGAAGAGCAACATCAAATAATTTCTTGATGTGTATTATTATGTATATAAATAAACAAAATAAAAAAGAATTTTAATCTTTTTTTCGTTATTTTAATTGAATTATTATTTTTTTGTAAAACTTCGAAAACCAGATAAAACCGGTTTTTGAACATTATTGACATTCGAAAACCGGTTTTTTTTAAAAGTAGGTTTTTGTATAAGCCCTACATGCATCCAAACTCACATCTGCGGTGCTATTCCTGCGAGTATACACTTATCTCGGACGATCTGAAATATTCATCAAAGCGTATGTTTTTATAAGCTTTGTATAAGTCTTACTATTTTATAAAAGAACTTCACGAGTATATCTATATTTCACAAGTATTAGAAACTCCAGGTGACAAAGCAGTGATAAATAGTTTCCCATTCATATCTATCCATCAATGGAAAATATATTATGCTTGATTTACTGCCGCTCGAATTGTTTTCCATCTGACGGGCAAAACCGGTCGCTTCTCCTTCGAGGCATTCGTCCGTCTCATCTGAGTGGTCGGAAGTGTTTTCTGGATAGCAGCCATCAGATCTTCGTTTCCGGTTTGCCACCTTTATCAGCGCGGCCGCGCCATCTTGGCGAATATGTTTAATACTAGACACAAGGCTGCTTGCTCGCCCGCTTGTTGCCCCATCACTCCTGTCAAATTACGTTAAGTCAACTCTGACAGCGTCCTAATTTTATTCATTATTCATCGATAATACTGTGCAAGTCTATTTTGAAATATGGATTTTGTTTATACATATACTATGATTTAAAGTGATTTTTTATATAAATTGATACCAGACAAACATAGTCTCGCCGGTTTCATAAAACATTAATCAGTGATGTCTAGTTCAATATCAAGTTAATATAAAACATTGAAGAATGTAGCTCAGTGGTCGTCGACCTTTTTATACCTACCGTCCACTTTTGCCGACCCCTGACCTTAGACAATTAACGTTGAAATAAAACTATATATTTGACATTGCATCTATTTAAATGTTCGGAATATTCTGTTTCCGGTATTTTCTATGCGCGGAAGAATTTTGTTCGTATGAATCGGATTTATATGTACGGAATAATCTTGTATTGAAGAATCTTTTCACCAATTATCATATATCAAAAATATACAATTTATCATACTGATATGACAGCGCAATGTAATTGTTACCTTATAATATCATTCACTAAAAAACGGCAAACAATTTCAACAGTTTCATTTATAATTTTCTCTGATTTATTTATTCGATAAAATATGAGTTAATATCATATCAAAAAAGAATCATTGCCCATAAAACTCGATACGTTTCTTGTCTCTTTTGCGCGTTTTTTTTTTGTTGTTGTGTGTGTTTACCCCCGTGATGTGAATCGTAAACACGCCACTGTGTAAAAGGGCAGTCATGCGTGCATCATCGGTCTTTGAAGATGAGCCGCGGATAGCTGAGAAGTTTAGCCAATCGTTTGTCATTCTGTAGTCCTTTTCAAATTGGATTGGGGAGTATCAACTATTATCGAATCTGTAATCGAAACCTTTTTTCGTATGCGTTGTGTTTATACGGGTGGAGTCATAATCATTGATTTTAAATTGCTTTTATTTGTCAGAATAAATCAAAACATATTAAGAGACCGGGACCAACGTTCCCTCTAAGCCGAAGGGTAAGCTGCGCGGACATTTCAAAGGCTGCGCGGATCGATCACATATTATTTGAGCAAATGTCTTGTAGTGCGCGCCAACCCAAAATGAGTGCGCGGGGGCTTCTCAAGTGCTGCGCGGCCGCGCACGCGCGCAGGTTAGAGGGAACGTTGACCGGGACTCAATTTAAATTGGAGCGCTAATCAACCAAGCAAATGCAATGCTAAAAAAACAATTGGCTAATTGGCGTTAACCATTTATTATTTTTATTTAATATCGTCAAGAAAATACTTTTTATATCTGTACATTTCGTATAAGAAAAATTCAAGACCATTGTCAATCCAAGTATGTAGTGCATGTATGCTAAACTGCTGTAATTTTAAGGCAATATAAGTCACGTTAGATATACATAGGCTTAGAGCAGCGTCTGCCAAACTGTGTGCCGCAAGAATTCTCAGGTGTGCCGCGGTGGAAGAAGTCTTAAAAATATTAATTTTAAATAATGCCTATTCATTTAAATTTTCTTCAATTTTAAATAAATTCAACATTCAAACAAATATTTGTCACGTTCATGCATCGTGGTGAACGCGACACATTTGCATTTTTATTTGGTGTGCCGCGGTACTAGTCCCATTCATCAGTGTGCCGTGGAGTAAAAAAGTTTGGCAGACACTGGTTTAGAGCCTTAGATGTGCTTAATTATAATCATTAAACAAAAACTTCTCTTATCAAAGTAAATCTGGTTTCGATCATTAATACTTGATTTGCGAAATGTGAACTACATATCAAATTTGATATGTGTGGGTTACGTCCTTTTTCCTTTCCACATTCGATATATATTTGAGATACAGTTATTATAAATACGGCGACAGTCAGTTCAGTGATCAATTTAAAAAATAAATGTGCGAGATAATTCATTTTCGAATCAGGTCTGGAAATATCTTTTCAGCTTGAAAATGTATTTCTCAATCCATCATATTGTTTGTCGGCTCACAAATCGCACGACGTTACAAAAACTCTTCTCGTGTAATAAATACTAACTATACATGGTATGATAATGGGATAGTAAATAAATTCATTCATAGCCAGTGGTCGGTAGGTGTCGTGTTAATATTTCGCCGCACCCCTTTCATATCGAGGCCGACCGCTCCGACTGCTTACAACGTCTCGCGTTTGTTCCGGTCGAGAGGATCCTCGCCTCTCCTCTCCTCCGCACCACGGCGGTCCGAAAACTTTTCCTCCCGCACTGTCGTCCGCGCTTGCCGGCTTCTTCCCGCAGGACTTATCCTGAACAACACCACTATCGCGATCTCCGACAGACATAACCCCCCTCCCCCTCGACTCCTTCGTTAGCTTACTTGAATTGTTATTATCTGTATCGTCTTATGAAAACAAACAGTGTTAAATAAAATCATCTGCATTCCAGGCTAAATTCAAAACCCATCATTAGTTTAATTGGTAACTCCTTTATAATAAGGTGAAAAAGTATTTTAATTGTACAAATATTAATTTATATATGGTTCATAACTATTTCGGCTTACGCCATCATCACAACCAGGGACTTGGAGCAATCACTTTTTTTAGTTACTCCGCTCCGACACCTAAATACATGCTCCAGCTTCGCTCCAGATCCCTGAATTTTTAACGAGGTAGACCACGCAGAAATATTAATAGTGAGGTTATGCATCGCTTTTCAGGTTCGCCCTCGTATCAAATGATACCAGGGTTAAAAAAACAACAAATATTGAAATTGTCATAAATTAAAAATACATTTTAAACAACGTATTATTTTTAAATTTTGAATAAATCGATATCGAAATATATCGACTGTGGAAAGGAAAAAGGACGTAACCCACACAAATCAAATTTTCGAGGAGGCGCAAAAAACGTGTTTTGATGATTTTGGGCCATATGTAAATTATGAATTATACACGATCTTGAAGTGCACTGAGACTTCTAAACTGGTGTTTAATTGTCATAATCTAATATTAATTAATGAAATTGTCAAGGAAAAATCTTTATTTCAGTCTTGGTTTTAATTTTTTTACAATGTCATCTTTTTCAAACTTAAAAGCTAAATTTAGATACTAATTCGGCATTTGCAGCTTGCATCTTTTTGATAGAACGTGTATCATGTTTGATACATTGTGATTATCGAAAAAAACCTGCGTTGAAAAAACTGTGGGTTATGTCCTTTTATCTTTCCACAATCGATATGTATTTAAGTTAGTAGTCAGATTTCCGTTTTGTTTTTGACAATGAGTTAAATATTTCACAATTATATGTCTTTGGTAGTAGTGTGTTCCTATATCCGTGTAATGTATTATTGTGTGTATAGCCCGCCGAGACATTGTGCTGCAGAGTTTTCTTCCCCATCCTGTCGCCCAGTGTCTCCAGGAGTTTCGGTGGCATTGTTTCGAAGAATAATTAATTGTTTTCACATATTTGACGGAGGACGATTTACCACTCTGATGCGCTTTTATCTCCAGCAATTTTGGTTTCGAATTACATATTAATATACACTAACCATTGGCGGCGTGACTTGAGCATACATACTCCAATAGCATGATGGACTTTTCGACGTGAAAATTGGTTTGTTTCAATATAGTGAAAACGTTTGGAAAATAATTAAAGTACAAAAAACGCTGTAGATCAGTGGAGGGGAAACCTGCGGCCTTTTGGCTACTTTAGTGCTGCCTTTTGATTTGATCAAAAAATTATATACGAGTGTTTGGAAAAAGAGTGTAATCAACCCATTTTGTGTTCGACAATCGCAAAAAAAGTGAGGAGGTATCAACGTTTTCTTTACTGCGGCCATATTGAATCATATAAATGAATCGCGTAATTTTTCTCATGATGGTTTCAGTGTACAAGTTTTTTTTATACCATTTCCTCTCTAGGAAGAATATAACAGAATAACAGGACTATTGGTTAGGTAGGTGGGTGGATTGGAACTCATGACAATACGAAATAGCGAACGTCTTCATAGGCTTTTGATCACACGACAGCAACTCGAGACACCAATTATACTCTAGTTCAGGGTTTTTCAACCGGAGTCCACATCATGTATTACATATTATATTAGAGGAGTTTTGAAGGGGGCACAGGCACTAGGTAAATGAGCAAAACCGTTTTACATTTTTCAATAATCTGTCAATTCCCAACATTCAAGTCATCGAGCAAAATAAAAAATAAAGTGTTTTTTTCCCAGAAATCTCGAGACCGTGAAGTAATTGTGTCCCGAGTCTCCAAAAAATAAAAACTTCGGCTATGGTGGGGGTCACGGAAAATATGATACTCAAAAGCGGCCACGGGCTCAGAAAGGTTGAGAAACTAGTTGCCAACATATGATGGGGAACCCGCTGTCATAAAGATCATCAAGTGCGACCATTTAAATGTCTCGTTCTTGTAGAAGAAATGCTTTTATTTATAAATATGTTTTTTCGTCTTTGAAATGTGTACTTTTTATATTAAAAATAATTTTACGAAACACAGCACAAATTGATTTTTTTTAAATCTAACCTTGTTAGATTACAGTTGACCTAATGCGACCTTCATAGTGAAAAAAAAGGTCACTAGATAACTAGACCGAGTCCGTCGTCAATACATTGTATTCTCATGTTCTCTTAATCTTTTCGTATATCGCTAGAAAACAGGAAGATAAAAAAAATATGCCGTTAATAAAATTTCTTCAGCTTTTTATACCGCACATTGCTTATGTCATTTGATACTGGTTCATACTCACTACTCAGTAACAGCAAACCCGCGACGCGCTTGACAATTAATTTCAAGTATTTTTTTTAAGTTTTCCATTTTCTTAAAAGTCATAGTAGGGTAATTGAACTGCATGGCAATGACAATCAAAAAGTATCAGTTTTTAGACTACGTCATAAGATGACTTGATCGAAATAACATCTCTTAGCGAGATAATTTTAAAGCCTTGTTTGAGCTCAGTTCTAAAGCGAGTATCAAAGAAAATATTTCCAGAATCATCATAGCAGGCTAAAATTAATGTTCTAGCAACAATGTTGATATCATACCATTTGAGGTTTTGTTTTTGGTTGTTGTATGACAAATCTGCTAAAAGTAACCGTCTATGCTAAGGATGGGGAACCTTTTCATTTTTAAATGCCACATTAATTTATCTGAGTCGACATAAGGCCGCAGTAAAGAAAACGTTGACACCACCCCCCCCTTTTTTTTCGTCTGTCGAACATATAATTAATTGGTTGATTACGCTCTTTTCCAAATGCTTGCGTTTAATTTTTTGATTAAGTCAAAAGTTTCTAATGACTTATCTTTTTATTTATCAAGATTATATTAATATCTATGTCACTGTTAAGGTTTTTACTGTCAATACTTGGCGGAAAGGCAATGTATTAAAAACACTCATTTTTAATAATTCCACATTTTATATGATCAAGACCGATTTCGCTCACTACGAGCATTATCAACTGAGAATACAATATTACATATTATTATTGATCAGTGGCAGTGCCAATGATTCATATCTTGTATCTTCATACCTGTAAATTCCTTTCATTACCAATTGTGTGTTTCAGCTTAATAATTCTATTTTGTTTTGTATAAATAGCTCTGTAATATTGTATTGAATTATCAATTGATAATTCTCGTCATGCGCCAAATCAATCATAATCATATAGAATAAAAGCGAAATTAGTAAAATTGATGTTTTATTTATTTAATAAAATATCTTCCTTTTTGTACAAATGGGAATATAGTGCACTTTTTTGCTGATTTTTAATGTAAAACTATCGTCCATATTACACAACTCTGTCATTTTATCTGTTTTGTGACTGTGTGTGTAAGTGTGACACGTGTTTCTCTCATTTAATTAAAAAACGTGCTCGGACTAAATTTGTATTGTTTTAACCTTGATGAAAGAACGGCGATGTTCCGTGGAACGTAAATGTAATAAATACAAGGGCATCCGAACTTTTTTAGTCTAAAAAAAATATTCAATTCAGAAACAACCTGCGGCAAAGGTTTCCTACCCACGCTCGTCATTTTTAATACATAATTGTGTTGGTGTATTACCATACATATATCTTTCGACAAGGAAAAGCTGGGAAGGTTGAATTTTCCGAATTACAATCGAATTACTTAGTGTACTCTCTGCGATGGCATTTTTTTTCCGCCTGTACTCGGATAAGTAAGTATTGGATGTAAATTCGGCTCGTCTCGCCCCGCCAGTTGTCTGAGTGCTGGGAATATTTTCACTTGCCGTAATAGGATTCCTGAACAATTGCACGAGCTGAACGAAGACTTTTTGTGCCAAGGCTCGTTTTCAGACACTCATTTACTAGATCAAATGAACACTGCGCATTGATTGAATTGGTATTTCCTTGGAAAAGCTCCATTGTCACAATAAGGTTATAAAATAACAAAGTATTTAGTAGGTATAGAATATAAAATAACTTAGATTCCACGCATTGAAATACATGGAATAATCTAAGTTATTTTATATTAAAATGAGCTTCCACAAAGTTACCACCGAATCCATCGAAAGTATTTAGTTTAATTTAAGATTTCTACTGAAGGTGCTTAGTGGAATTTCATTATTAAATTTTAATCGTTCAAATTATGTACATTCACACACATCTTGTCACTAACGACCCGGGTTTCGCCTTTCGGCATCTTCAGGCGTTCAAGTGCACTGATGAACTTGAACTGACGCTTAGTAAATGAGTGTTTCGTGTTTATATAAGAAATAAATGTATCATTGAGTTTAAAGCCATTGCTGGCGAAAAGGTTTGTTTTAAGGAAGACCATGTTTTTTTACTGAGGGGGCCGCGGATTATTTTCTTCAGATTCAGGAGGTCGTAGTATGATTTTTTTTGGAAAACACTAGTATACGTAACACTGCTAAATTATATTTGTATATCAGTTGATAATGCTCGCAATGAGCGAAAACGGTCCTTATCTTGATTAATAAAAGTGGAAATAAGTACATACAAAGGAATACTGTGTTTTTCTTAATTCTTGCCACAATTTTGTAAAACAAGCGGAGTGACAAAGATTTCAGAATTATTTTTTAACAAATTTTGTCAATTATTGGACGCAATCGTTGCCATATTATGTCTGAGCGGTCCAAGGCAATGTCCCCGGCATGTCCCGCCCTCTGTTTGTCGCAGTGTCGACAAGTTTCCGTGTGGCATTGTTTCAAAGAATAATTAATTGTTTTCGCATATTTGACGAAGGCCCGATCTCTTCACTGCACGTTTGGCCTGCGCTGCGATTATCTTGGTAGTGTATCTGTACCCGATCGAAATTGAGGTTTTGTCGCATTATCATCTGGCGACAGTGGCGGGCTAGTTTCAACTATCTGGCGGTTCTAAATAATATAAACAGGTGTTGTTTTCCAATGTACGTATGTTAAAAGTTGCATTAAATTCATTATAAATTAGCGAGTACCCGACATGCGTTGCAAAGATGGACTAGATAAGGAAACATGGAACGACTTGACAAAACATTTTGTACCTCATATATAGAATTGGCATTCGGTAGAAATTTATTATTATAAGGAAAAAAATAAAACAAAAATATTCACTAAAGGAAAAAGAACGTAACCCACACATCAAATTTTACAGAGACACAAAAAACGTTTTTTTGATGATTCTAGGCTAAAAGCAGATTATGAAATATACACTACCCCAAAGTGCACGGTGATTGATAAACTAGTTTTTTTTATTGATAGTCTAATATTAATATAAGAAAGTGTTCAAGAAAAATCTGTTTTTAGGTCCTTTTTCTTGGTTGCAATTTTCACAAGTTCATATTTTTACAAACTTAAAAGCTAAATTTAGATACTTACTAATTCGGCATTTGCAGCTTCCACCCTTTTGATAAAACGTGTGTCAAGTGTATACATTGCGATAATCGAAAAAAAGATTTTTAAAAAACTGTGGGTTACGTCCCTTTTCCTTTCCACATTCGATATATATAAAAATGAATGTTTTTTTTGTATATATGCGTTCCTATACCGTTCATCCGATTGCGATAAAACTTTATTGAGATGTTGTGCGGACACTCGCGAAGGTTTCTGAATTAGCAAAGCCAGCGGTGGGCTGCCAATGCGTTAACAACGGGGCTCGCTTTATATCAAAGCAATTCTCGGTGTTCTGGGGAAGCAGTGAGTTTTTTTATCACTCTTATGCAATTATATGTAATACTATATTGTGCAACCAAAAGCACTTTAATAAACACGAACACTTTGAGTGGCATTGTAACGCTTGTCGGGTACTCGCTAGTATAGTAATAAATCGACAGCTCCGTGCTGTTGTCAGTTATAGGATATAGCGTTTGACTCTAGAGACAGTCGAGCCGAATGAATATGGAAACTGATGTTTGAAATAAATATCATCGAATCGTCATATCCGATTTTAAATAATACGATGTGGGATTCGAACCGGCCCCCCGCCTTATTGATATTCATGGGCTGGCATAATTAGGAGCGGTTCCGCTGCGCACGGAGTCTATGAAATTTAGCGAGCAGACGGAAATTGTCGCTCAGCGATACCTTCAAATATGATACAATGTCCCGTTGTGCATCGCATATCCGTTCATTTTTATGCGAATTCAACTAAGAACTCAAAACTAAGTTACTAGTAGAATTTGAGAAGCAAAAGAAAAGCAAAATATTTTTAATTTATTGGTTAGATTCACGGAAACTTTGTAGAATTTTTTTATAGTCAGGTAGAAAGTAAAAACTCAGATTTTCGCGGTGAATAGAATCTTTGGTCATGTTCGCTCCCTATGTGGAGCATATAGCTGCCACTTCCATGTTTCCCTGTCTCCCGCCAATTGCTTTGCTTCCTCCCATGACATGCCAGCATCCCTTAGTTCCACCGAGTAGTCTATGGATAGTACCCGACGAACGTCCGGGACGCCGGAATCCCACCGGTCGAAAGAAGAGGCTGATTGAGGCTTTCCGGAGGCATCCGAATAGAGTAGAGTGCAAAATAATCCGCGTAAATTGAAGTACGCTCAACTCTTTTTTGAATTAATATGATTGTCTAAAACAAAAAAACCTTGTGACAAATTTTATAATAGTAAGAAATTCAACAACACAAGACAGTTATTACAAAATATAAGGCGTCGTTTGATCCTTAGACATTAGACGTGTCAGACGTTTCTAGCGATGAAATAATTTTAATCCAGTCCGATGTTCCCGCTAAGGTGTGCGCGTGTGCACGCGCACACCTCCAAAAATGTGCCCCCACACATTTTTCCGTCCCCGCACAGGCCGCACACAGAAATATTGTAAAAATAAGCTTGTTTCTCCAAATTTTATATTTGCGCACATTTTTTTATTCTGCTGAAAATTTACTGCTCACAGAAGTTTACGGTCCGCACACACAATAGAAAAATTAGAGGGAACGTTGATCCAGTCCCTCATAAAAGTCTCCGTGTATACATAGTCAGAACAGTATTTTTTTCTTAATTAAAATACATATTATGAATAGTGCTTCGTGTAATTTACTTATTGAGTCTTCATTATTATCTTTTTTACACGATTTTTTATACCACAATGTTAGTCTTTTTTCAAATAACACGGCATTCTGAATAAAGCGAACCATTTTTTTTCTATGAATTCTATCATCTTCTTTCACTTTTTTGTGGAACGTATCTACGTTCCTTTATTGTAGATATTTTTTTTAAAAATCAAAGTAGATAAGTGGGAAATTCGGACAGATAACGTAAATTTAAATATTTGTCATTTTTACTTAAAAATTTGTTTTAATGATAGTCTCCTTGTCACTGAGTATATACATCGCAATGGCTTATTATGAGTGCAACATTCACTGGTCATCTTTGTTACTTTTTCATTGCCTTGCGAATTTATCTTGGTTAATTATTTGATCTAAAATTATACACATTTTATGCATTTTTATTAACTACATTAAAGTGAAACCACGCATATTTAGTTCCGTAAAAGTAATCACGTGCCCGTTTCAAAATTACGAAATCTTATTACTAACGTTGACGCGGTACCGACATATCGAAGTAAAGTTTATTTAAATATTCTTGTCGAACTTAATTAACACTTATTAAAATTATTTTTTTGTACATTCCCACATTTTTCGCTACTAACGACCCGGGCTTCAATATTCAGGCGTCTGGTATATTTAACATTGGTGACTTACCAGCTCTCAGCATAAAAAAATACCGTTTTTATTGAGATTTAATTTAAACTCAGTGTTTGGTTATCTTTCCTAAATTATAAGATATAGTACGAGATTATCCAGCAAAGTTCTCATAGCAAAGATCACTTTTATCACCGAGCTCTGTGAATTCATTTCATTCGATGGCTTCTTGTGTTCATTCATCGGACAGAATTCAATATCTAATAACAGCAGTTCGACTTGCCTTTGATCGTCTTGCTCGGGTAGCGTCTCGGCATTGCGAAAATATAAAAATATGGATTTCATTCGTTCCAGTGAAAATATAAAATCATTTGAATTTATATCGAAATGTATCCAGACGATGTCGGTCAAAAGCTTCTTAGAAGACCGAAACTTGATAGCCACTGGGCTAGTTTTAGTCGCATGCAGTGGCGCCCAACGTGGGGCTGCGAATTATATGCTATATATGTCAACGAACAACAATTGCTGTTAGTTTCGGTTCCTAGTATGAACGGTTTCATATAATTAATTTTTCATTCTTTTTATGGATATTTCTTTATGTTTGTGATGTTTTAATTACCTCCCACTAACACAATCATTAAAATGGGATGAAGGAAAAGCGATTATCTCACCACTTTTTTTTTTTAACCTATCCTGAAATGCTGTAGTAGAACTTATGTTTAAATAAGCTCCATTATGAGTACATACTACACATAATGCTATTAAATTGGAATGGCATGGTTAAAAAAAACTATTGATCACAGCTTAAATAACTGCAAACAAAATAATGCAACGGTAGGATATAATTTATCTTTGAAATTCGATTGATGTGAACGTAACTTTCCAGCGACACTCGATGTACATATTATGTATTCATGCAACAGAAGCAAAGATAACATCGTCATTTGTAGTTTAGTATCTATATTATAGCGGATTATATATTAATATAACGGATCTATTAATATAGCGGATAAAATATTCACTCACTTTTCACTTCGTATGTTCTGCCGCGGCCGCCATTTTGGTTTTCTTCTTCTTCTTCCTTTTCCGAAAGAAATTTGTCAATACATACTCACTTTTTTACATTTTTCTCTAACATCTATATGTGTGGATATTTGAAGCCATGATATATTCAATTTACATAGTATTTATTCATGCAACAGATGCAAAGATGATATCTTCATTTGTTCTAGTTAAGTATAACATATTTATGAAAATAGGATTCTGGACATATTTATGAAGTACTGGTCTTAAGACACTGATATAATATATTTTTTTTTTGTAGAATACAATTATCTTGAAATCAATATATTCAAATTGTCGAGTTGTTCATTAGTGTATGCAATATATGTACATACTAGTGAATTTGATTGCAAACGTTTAATCACAATCAGGTGTCTTCATTATTCCAATTATCTCACAGTTTCGTTTTGTTTTGTTATCGCCTGACATATTATCATCTTCGGCGTTTCGGCATTGGATTAGGGGCCACGGAGCATCGAGTTTGTTTGACAACGCCCGATCTGACACGGTTATGCTTTTTTTATTTCATTTTGTACATCGTATTTTTTTGATCCACTCCGACGCGACGCAATAATATCGAACGTTGTCAATATTTTATATTACTGTCGAGTCTTTCACAATATAGTCGCAAGGACGAGTAGGCTATAGGTACTCGCGATATGATGTAATAATAATAATATAAGCGGGGGCGGAGACTTATTTTATTTATAGCCCCGATCAATCTTAATCTGGTGTCTCTTGGACGGGGGGCAGTCCGACCAGCGTTGCGAATTTATCGGAAGGATATCTATCATGGCCGTAATTGGAGATTTTGATAAGCAATTTCCAGGGTGTTGATTTTGACGCAGTCTGTCAAGGGTTGGAATTACGGGAAGAGCTTTGCCTGGACACTTGAGAGCTTGTGCGTGACACATAATGAATACCTATTAATAATCTTGCTTGGAAACTACTCATTTTCAACCTTCGAGTATGTTATGTTTATTTTTTAAAGTTTGAAAAAATACAAACAAATTGACAACGTTTACATTCAAATTCACTAAGCAATATATATATTAACCATTTCCATTCTCGATTTGAACGAAGCATGAATACTATGGGTCCAATATAAATACGGGGTACATTATTTTTCGGTGGTGCCAGGGCCGGCTGTGGATAAGTAATTAAAAAGTAGCTATGTCTCAAACTAGGCACATCTATCCAATCGAATATTTTTCACTCATTTACGCCGTGAATTAGGTGTCGGTAAATGTAAATTCTGCCTTAGATTGATCGATATATAGCGAAAATTTATTTTACGCGTTTTTAGCAATACAAATAGGGCAAGCAATTGACATTAACAAGTTTTTTTTATATTTTACAATGTTTTAAAAGAAAACTTTTTAAAAATTACCCTGACTCAAATTTATGTAACTCATTTGAATCATTCAAATTATGTACACTCCCACAGATTTTGTCACTAACGACCCGGGTTTCGCCTTTCGGCATCTTCAGGCGTTCAAGCGCACGGATGAACTTGAACTGACGCTCAGTAAATGGATGTTTCGTGTTTATATATTAAATAAATGTATCACTGAGTCTAAAGCCATCGCTGGCGAAAAAGGGTAAGCTCATGGGAATTCCCAAAGATTTGAGTAGTGAGTGGTTTTTAGAATTATATTTATTTGTTTGTCGGCAAAGGTTTTATGATATTATTTATGATATTATTTATATAGGGTATAGAAGTGGAGACCCAGGAAGGTTTAATATCGCAGAATAGAAAATCTGACTTCGAAAACCTCGCGATAGACTTAGAAATTGCATTACATAAAAATCTAACTAGTAAGCATATATGCTCTCGAATTATTAAAAGGGATTATTTATCGAGTGTTAAAGATAGAAATAAATTCAATGATGAGTTAGTCACTCTTAAGAATATTAAAGCTAAAATTAAAGAAAATGATATCATTGTCACAAAAGCGGATAAAGGAAGTACCACAGTTCTGTTAACGCGTGATCATTACGTTGATAAAATTAATAATTTTCTCGATAGTAACAATATAGTCCAACTTAAAAAAGACCCTACAGTAAAATTTAACAAAGATGTCAAAGATGTCATTAATAGTTGTAATATTACCATCAGCCCTAAAGATATATATTATTTGTCTACACGGAATCCGCTAGCTCCCAAATTTTACGGATTACCGAAACTTCACAAACCTTCAATCCCAATTCGCCCTGTAGTGTCATATATTAATGCCCCAGCCTATACATTATCGAAAAAAGCTAACACCCTCATTCGTAAACATAGTGGATTCAAGCCGACATATAGTGTAAAAAATTCATTAGAATTAGTTGAAAAACTTAAAAATCAAATCATTCCTTGCAACTCAAAATTAATTTCCTTTGACGTGGTCAGTTTATTTACTAATGTACCAGTCAACAAATGCAAAAGGATTATCGAAGATACCTTAAATGCACGTAGAGTCAACCCAATAGTAACAAAAGAGTTACTAAATATATTAGATGTTTGCGTTGGCCAGAATTATTTCCAATTTAACAATAAAATTTATAAACAAACAGAAGGCCTTGCGATGGGGAACTGTCTGTCGCCGTTGTTAGCTGAATTTTATATGAACTATTTAGAAGATAAAATTTTTAGAAACAAAACAGAAGCCAAACCTATAGTCTATTGGTTCCGATATGTAGACGATATTATTTGCTTGTTTAATGGAACGGATAGACAAATAACTAACTTTCATAACTTTATAAATTCATTAGATAAAAATATTAAATTCACGTTAGAAGTCGGAGGCAAGAATATTAACTTTCTTGACCTAAATATTAATATTGAAAACGGTTCTCACGAATTTAAAATATTTCGGAAGCCTACGTTTTCGGATACCGTGATACATAAGGATTCAATGCACCCATTTTCTTATAAACTAGCCGCTTTTCATTCAGAAATTCATAGACTTGTGAGTGTTCCTTTGAATGAAAAGAACTTTAATATCGAATTAAAAATCATCAAACAAATCGCCATCAACAATGGATACGATATGTCTCTTATAGACAATCTTTTATCAAAAAAACAAACTAAACTTGCAGAAAAAATGTTATTTCAAGGTACATTGTCAAAGGACATAGATCATACTAGGTATTGGCGTAGAATCATTTATTTAGGAAATACTAGTCTTAAAATTAAAAAACAACTAGCTGATAGTGTTAGACCAGCCTTTTACTGTAAAAGCTCTTTAGGCAAATTATTAGTTAACAATAAAGATAAAATACATTACCTAAATAAATCTGGAATTTATAGATTACAATGCTCTTGTTGTAATAAATTTTATATCGGCAAAACAGAGAGGACTTTAAAAATCAGGGTATTAGAACATATGGCAGCCTTTAGACTGAAAAAGGACACGTCTACTTTTGCTAATCACTTAATTTCGGAAGGACACGTGTTCAATCAGGAACAGGGGATAAAAATGTTACACCCAAATACGGACAGTCATAAGCTCTTTTTCCAGGAAATTTTAGAAATTAATAGGGCACAGTTACATAGTCTTCCGATTTTGAACGAGATATTAAACCTGCCTGGGTCTCCACTTCTATACCCTATATAAATAATATCATAAATAATATCATAAAACCTTTGCCGACAAACAAATAAATATAATTCTAAAAACCACTCACTACTCAAATCTTTGGGAATTCCCATGAGCTTACCCTTTTTCGCCAGCGATGGCTTTAGACTCAGTGATACATTTATTTAATATATAAACACGAAACATCCATTTACTAAGCGTCAGTTCAAGTTCATCCGTGCGCTTGAACGCCTGAAGATGCCGAAAGGCGAAACCCGGGTCGTTAGTGACAAAATCTGTGGGAGTGTACATAATTTGAATGATTCAAATTTAATATTGAAATTCCACCAAGCACCTTCAGTCGAAATCTTAAATTATGTAACTCATATATAACACGGATCGAATCCCAGTTCGAACAGCATTTTTTCAATAAATTTATCGAATTCTGTTCCAAGACATAGATGACTGTGATGCCTAGAAAATCCCCTCCCACGAGACGTAACGAGAGCAATTAACCAACCATTAATTTCGTCGTAGCCTTGTCTTCTCTATCTCTACACTTCTTAAAAAAATGAAAGAATTAGCAAATGATAAACAACCAGTTCTCGTAGAAAAAACTTCTGCTGCTGTTACCTTCATAAGAAGGCCAAAATGCTCCACATTGCGAATGAACTGGATTTTTCTTGAAATAGAGACGCCTTTATTCTTTATAGTTTTAGTTGAAAATCGTTTCTTGGTTACTTTGAATAATAACATATTTCTTGTGTAAATAATCTCGATGTCATATAAAACTTATAAGAACGATTTAAAAAAAAAATCTAAGACGTATTTTTTTTTAACGCACCGCCACACTTTGAGAAACCGATAATGAAAATACGACTTGTATTATTTGATCGATTGACTCGAGTCCAAGTCAATATGTTTCGCCGATAAACTTTACCGCAGACCAATGCTTCGTTTTTTTTTATATATATACATTTAATATTTATTACACCCCCATGTCCCCCTCTCCAAATGGAATTATTTATTTTTTATTTTTATTGCGGTTTTATTATACACCTATGACTTAACGCTATGGTGGACGGGACGTATGTACGAGTATGAATGCCAATTCACATTTTATTTCTCGTGTGACAAACTCACTAGGTACCTACAATATTAACCGTAGGCAGTGCCGGCGCGAGGTTATTTTGTGCCCTCGACAACATTCACCATAAAATCGTGTAGAATTTCGGGATTCGGAATTGAGAAATTTTTGCTCGGCGGTTTTGAATTCCTGACAATTTACGGATTTCAAAATGTGAGACTTTTTTAATCACTCGCGGGGATTAAAAAAAACACACGGGAATTTACGAAATAACCGAAATGAAAAGACGCCAGACCATTTTTTTAAAAAGCTCTCAAAATTTCCAATTTAAAAACCCAAGAACTTTCGAAATTCACTATAAAGAACAGTACTTTTTGTGATGTTAACAAGATTTCAATCTACTGCTCGAAGCCCACTGTATGGATATTTAATATTATTAAAGTATAAAAAAAATATTTTACTCCATTTATGCGCCCTCTTATGGTTTGCGCTCTAGGCGGTCGCCTATTTTGCCTGTATGGTGGCGCTGGCCCTGGCCGTAGGTACTGTATATTATTCAATTTGTTTTAGGATAGCATATTATAAAACACAATAAAAATGGAAATAAGTAAAAAAGGAATACATACTGTGTTTTTCTTAATAATGATCTCAAATTGAAAAATATCAAGATGTCATTCATGCTGACTAGGTTTTGAAACTGTACACATGTGATGCTCTGTAAAGTACTTTCTGCTTAGCTAAATAAACGAAATATAGGCTTTTTGGCTTACTTTTAATTTTTTTTTGGTAATAGGTATGTTTCCCGGACTGTTTTCGCACAACTGAGTTATCAGTAGAAAACGCTCAAATTCTTTTCCGTTGTATCATCATTTGAAGATCTGACGATGATTTGAAAATCGAAACCCGGGTCGTTAGTGATACAATCGCTGTGGTTCAAACCAGGGCTATAGAGTCGGAGTTGTGAAAAATGAGCGGCTCGATTTTTTTTTGAAAAATATATTTAATGATGTGTATTTAAACAAAATAGCTGTAAGCCCGTTGACCTCAACGGGGGGATTTTTGTTGCATTTTTAAGTAGTCAGAAAATTACAAACCTATTTATTGAATAAGCCAGAGATTCTTAAAATAAAATAAATATATCGGGGCGTATATCGACAGCCCTGCCCTGTAGTATTTAAATTGTAAATTATTTAATTTTTGGAATAATGTTAAGTTTGCTAACAATTATTTTTCCTATTAGCAGAAATAGACCTCGTAAATTACCTAATTTTTGGAATAATGTTTATGTTTGCTAACAACTATTTTTCGAAGTAGCAGAAATTTCGTAAATTATTATATCTTTGGAATAATGTTCAAGTTTGCTAACAATCATTTTTCATAGTAGCATAAATCGATCTCGGCGCATATATCGACAGCCCTGCAGTTTTTAAATTGTAAATTATTAAATTTTTGGAATAATGTTCAAGGTTGCTAACAATCATTTTTCGTAGTATATATATTTTATTCAACTAATTTTCAAGTATGCTAACAAAAATATTTCGTAGAAAAAGAATAAGACCCGAGGACATCAGTACGCACACATTTGTGAATTGTGAATTGTTAATTGTGATTTGTGAAAAGTGATTATTTTATCGACTATTAATATATAGATTTTGGAATTTTTAGAATAATCTAATATTCTAATTTTTAGAATAATTTAATATCTATTGAACTTTTTTTTCACTTCAATGGAATGTGAGAAAAAAGTCGGAAAATAAATGGGCAAAGAATTAAATTATATTTATATAAAAAATGCAATTTTCACATGCAAAATATTATAAATTAATTGGACATTTTATCAAAACAAAATTATCAAATTTTGACTTATTCTCCAAATAGAACTTGTTTTTTAGAATATATATAATGATTTTTACTGATGTTATTTTACTAATCATACTGAAACTATGCTTTCGCCAACAACTAACTATACCACGTATGTATCTAGATTAAAAACAAATCTTGAAATAATTGCGTCTTATATTTATTTTTTGAAAAACTTACTTGGCTAGTCAATCGGATTTTGTTATTTTGATAGCATTTATTTTCATACGATCAAGATGTAATGTGATTTAAAAAGAAAGTTTTCAAAAAAAAAAAATGTTATAAACCAAAAAAAAACGCTCAGGACATCCTCAGACAGACTTACTTTCAGTAAGTAAAAGTAAGTCTGTCTGAGGATGCCTCTGAAAGAGGCGAAACACGTGTCACAGTTTGTAGCACAATACGTGGAATAATCTAAGTTATTTTTTATTTTATATTCAAATGAACTTCCAAAAAGTTACCGACGAATCCATCGAAAGCATAAACAATGTATTTTAGAGAAAAAATGATTGAAATTATGCAATAAAAAGGGTGGGTTCAGTTCACTTTTTCCCATCATCCTAACTTAGCTCACTTTGCCGTATTTTAATCTCGTTGACCCCAATCTATCAAACTATTTCGCTTACTTTATTTATATTACTATTTGAGCATAAATTTACCTTGTCATTCATTATTTGACAATATTCCATTTTTGAATCTTTTATACAAACAATCGAAGTCAGTAGGAATCGCAAATATCGTTCCATTTTCAAATTTTTATTTTAAATACACTATTTTTATCGCCTTGATATTTATGACGTTAGCTCAGTTGATAGAGAGCTCGACTGGTAATCCAGAGTTCTGTGTTCGATCCACGGTCGCGGCGTTTTTTTGTATGAAATTTTTTCAGCTATTTGATTTGTTTCGTCAAATAATAAACAGTGTATTTGGAAAATATGTCTTTAGTATGAATAAAAAAAATAATTAATGGCGACAGCGGAGCAGGATTGGGGGGGGGGGGGAGGAGGACCGTCTTTCTTGACGTCATCGAAAAGGCGAAATCGCGACCATATACAAACGAAAAAAGTATGTATTTGGTATGAATAAAAAAATGGTGACAGCGGGGCTGGGGCGGAGGAGGGGGAGGGAAAATCGCGGACAATCATTCAGACGGACGGACATTATCGAGTATTAATATATAGATAGTCAAAAGTGTTAACATTTCATGCTTGGCTGACTAAAGATGATCTGATGGTGTACTACATATCATTTATTTCAGTCTTTTTTCTTGGTTTAAATTTTTTACAAGGTCATCCTTTTCAAACTTAAAAGCTAAAATTAGATTCTAATTCGGCATTTGCAGCTTGCATGTGTATCAAGTTTGATAAATTGTGATTATCGAAAAAAATCTGTTTTGAAAAACCTGTTCTTTTTCCTTTCCACAGTCGATATATATAAGTTAAAATTAAATTGTTGAAAAATTTCCTCGGAGTCGGAGTCGTTAATTATTTTTAAAGCTGGAGTCGGAGTCGTCAAATATTTTTAAGCTGAAGTCGGAGTCGTATTTTTCTCACGCGACTCCACAACCCTGGTTCAAACGCGTGTTCATTATCGATTTCGTATTACATAAAACGTAGGTTGCCGTTTATGTTTTTCTTTTCCATTTTGGCTCGGATATAAATATGTCACTCGTACAAAATGGTCGGGCTTACTGAACGGTGCCTGCTTGTATTTCCGTTTAATTTGTCAAGTTTACGTCTTTGAATCCCCTGTGACACAATATTATCTGCCTCGTCATAATATTATATATTATTTACTTTCTTATCGTGGTCGTTATTCTTCTAAAACGTTAACCGTTTCGGAAAGTTCATAATAATGAGGCTGTCGTAAAAATGAAGCGCACATGTCCATGATGTATAATATTATGCGACGCAGACCGAGATGTAATTTGCGTGGAATAATGCCGCGGGCTAGAACAGGAATGGTGTTTAACTATTCGCTATTGCTACACCCAAGGATCAGAAGGATGGGAATAGAGGAAATAATGTGAATTGACATCACAAACACCTAGCCATAGATCACAACTTTGAACTGAATATTTTTTTAATTCACCAGTTACCGGGAATCGAACCCAGACCTGCGTGAAAGGTAGAGCAAGCTCTAACCAACTGGGCCACCGCAGGCGACAAACTTTTATTTAATACGATCAAGACCGGTTTCGTTCATGACGAGAATTATCAACTGATAATATTGTTTATGTTGATAATGTTAATGTTCACTGTCAAGTGTCTCAATACTTGGTGGAAAAGAATTATATTCAAAAAATAAAATAAAATATATGAATGTTTATTATATTTTTTTAATGCTTATGTTATTGCTTATCATTTGATAATGCTCGTCATGAGTGAGAGACAGGTCCTGATCTTATTTAATAGAAGTGGGATTAGTAAAAATTAGTATTTTATTTTTTGAACATAATTATATTGTTTATCGAGAACAACATATTTGATACAGAAAATCAATTTTAGGTCATAAAACCGGTCGTTGTACTACGTTTAACACAAAGTTTATTATCAATAATGTATTTGATGAATATTTACATACATTGCTTGGTAAAATTATGTTTGCATAGTCTTAAATTCACGTAGAAAACTTTTCTTTATTGAAGAGTTAGTACATACATATTACCCTCGTGTCAAAAATTCTTAGACGCTAATTTTGTGTAATGAGCGTTTTTATGTTTCTCTCGTAGGCGTAAAATTTCGGCAACTTGTAATAAAGGCCGTAATGGGTTTTTCTCTTTTTTCTAAATCACGAATCTCCTCTTTGATCTACGTTGGATCGATAATTTTCATTTTGAAGGATTAAACAATAAGTAATAACGTAAACAATCTTTTCAGGTGAAACTATCGAAGACATTCTTTTTTTTCTATACGACCAATGAGATCGACGTAGTGACTTTTGTCGAAATGAGTGTACAATCTACGGAATCCTCTTAAAACCCTCCATATGGTCACAGTAAACACCGTTGTCTATGGATCCCACTATTCATCCCTTTTCTACCTGAATATCGTTGCTTTCATTCATATTTATTTAAGAAGGTACATACTTCAGTTAGTCATCAGCCTGATGTGGGGACAAAAACGGCCACCAAAAGCACATGAGATTTTTTGAATTTCCGTTTTTTTTAATTTACTTTTTGAAACTGTTAAGTTATTTTTTTATCAAAACATCAAATTATTTACAGTTATTTTGCTAATATATCTGTATTGAAATTATGTTGATCTAAAGAGGTCTAATTGTGAATATTTAAAAAAAAAAATTCTCGTTTAGCTATATTTCAACCCCGAATGTTTGCTTGCCCATACGTTTAGGCTCGTCCTTGCTGTCCATACACAATATTACACGGCAATAAAAGGATGAGCATGACTATATAGTCGTGCGGGGTTTCTATACAACGACTTTCCGCTTTTTTTAAAAAAAAAAATTGTAAGGAATAAAAGTTATTCGTAATTTCAATATAGCTTAAAAAATATTTTTTTATCGTAAAAAAGCTCTAGTCTCTATTAATGAATATAATAATGACAACGGATACAAGTAGAGACAGTTCTTAATCAAGTAAAATTTTGACGTCGAACGATTTCAATATAACTCATGCTGAAAAGTTCTTTCACAGTTATATATCGACTGTGGAAATAAAAAAGGACGTAACCCGCACATAGCAAATTTTACAGGAGGGACAAAAAACGTGTTTTGATGATTTTGCTATATGCAGATTATGAAATATACACAACCTTTAAGTGCATGGAGACTTCTAAGCGAGAAATTTTGGAAATAAACAGAGCGCAATTGAACAGCCTTCCGATTTTAAATGAAATACTTAACATGCCGGGATCTCCACTCCTATACCCTATATAAATATAATCATAAAACCTTTTCCGACAAACAAATAAATATAATTCTTAAAACTACTCACTTCTCAAATCTGTGGGCATTCCCATGAGCTTATCCTTTTCGCCAGCAATGGCTTTAAACTCAATGATACATTTATTTCTTATATAAACACGAAACACTCATTTACTAAGCGTCAGTTCAAGTTCATCCGTGCACTTGAACTCCTGAAGATGCCGAAAGGCGAAACCCGAGTCGTTAGTGACAAAATCTGTGAGAATGTACATAATTTGAACGATTCAAATTTTCTAAGCGAGTGTTAAATTGACATAATCTAATATTATTTAAAAGAAATTGTCTAGGAAAAACCTTTTTTTCAGTCTTTTTTCTTGGTTTCAATTTTCACAAGCAGATCTTTTTTCTAACTTACAAGCTAAATTTACATACTAATTTTGCATTTGCAGCTTACATCCTTTTGATAGAACGTGCATCATGTTTGACACATTGTGATTATCTGTGGGTTACGTCCGTTTTCCTTTCCACAGTCGATATTTACGTTTTAGATAATGTACCTACTTTAAAACTAAGATGTTTACAATAATTCTGTCGATATTGTTTCCTGAAAAGTTTGATAATTTGGTCGTGGAAGGTCGTGCAGAGAAATGCTCTAATATGTATTTAGGATCCAAAGCATTCATCCTCTCATGTTTTTCTATTTGACTTTACTTCAAGTGATTTCCAATTATTAATTCGCCATAATGGACGGAATGGCAAATGAAATGTTCGTTTTTCAACATATTGTTGTAGTAAGTTGTTCGGCGTAAGAGAAGAATTTTATATTACTTTTATTATACATATGTGTTGTTGGATTGTGTGGCAGTGGTCAACGTCGTTGCCATACGGATCTCACTGGCTCGAGTTTGAATATCATTTTTTCAATACCTTTTTTTTTACCGTGTTCGCTCCCAGTGTGGAGCATATGGACTCCTAATGGAGTTTATCTCAACAGAAGTGTTTCTAAGAGAACTGCTTGTTACTCAGTTTTTTTTAATTCCCTAGGGTACTCAACGTTGTACCCACCACCACCCGCTACGGCTTCACACTCTTCATATAGGGTGTATTCCGTAGCGTAACAACGTTAGTCGTGTTCAAAATTTTGCCAGAAATGCCCCGAGAAGAAATTCCTCAAGACTTGGTTTGCATGCACTACAGTGTGCAGAAATTAAAAGTTACTCAGTTGCTCAAAGTCTCATTTTCCAAATAGAGTAGGAATAGAAGGATAGGGCTAGGACAGGACTAGTGGTTAGCTAGTCGCTCTCCATACGCCACGTTCATAGGATAGGATGGGTGGGGGAAATTCAAAACATCACATGCATCCATGAATTCGAACAGAAATTCATAAATCGATTGAAAAATCAATTTATAAAACTGTCCGTATTGGAATTCGAACCCGTGACCTCCGTAACCGAAGCGAATGACGTTGAACACTCGACTACACAGGCGGCTCCATTAGGAGTCCACAAAAAATGATGCTCGTACTGGGACTCGAATCGAGATACATCACGAAAGCCAACGACGTAGACCGCTGCGCCACGGACCTGACTTTCGAAGGCATGGGTGTTTGTGATGTCTAAATATTCCCTCCCTCCCATCCAATCATTATTATTATAAGGATTAGGAATCGTTATTACGAAGCGTACTGAGAGCGACTAGTTAATCACTATTCCTATCCTTCTTTCTCTATTACTCCGTCCGAAAAAGAAATCCTGAGAAACTGAGTAAAAAGTAGTTCTCGTCGAAAAAAAATATGTTGAGATACCTCCATTAGGAGAACATATGCTCTACATTGGGAAAGGACATGAAAAAAAAAAGTTTAAAATATCCAACATGTTTTTCACTTAGTTCTTTGAGGGACAACATCATATTTGAAGTATTTTTTTGCACCGTAGCAAGTGTTAAACACAAAAAGTGGTGCTGTATAGAAACACTCAACTCAGAATACACCGTAAGATTATATTATATTTTTGATTAAAAATAAATGTCAAAGTAACCGCCGAATCAATTTAAAATAAGAAAATGACTTATTTCACATTGGCTGAACACTATACTTTTGGAAGCCGAGGTCGCTATCCATGTACATATTATTATATTGTGTCAATATGTTTTGAAAGTAAAGCAAAATTTATAGGCCCAAATCCAATAATAGTCTCCTAAGTCTTTTTTGGTTTCCCCCGCTCCTCGGCTCCCCCAGACCTCGGATCGTCGCGCTGTCGTTGGGATCTTGGTGCGAATTTAGTGTGTACTCCGTGGCTTAGGGGCTACCAACAATATTATGTTTGCGGCCGCAGAAATATTATAACGTTTCGGTGCAACATATTTTGACCCAATTCAAAATATGTTAAAAAGTAGTTTAGGATTTGATAACACGTCAGTTGTTAGACCTCTTGTTTCAATAGTTCTAAATATACAATAATGTTGATCACAAATTTCATAAATTCCGTCCTTACTACATTTCACTGTTCAATCCACTTTAAAAAAAACCGAAGCTATGGATTGGGCAGTTACGTGTACGATGTTGTATTACAGACCTATATAATATTTTAACCTTAATCAAGCCGTTAAGATGGAACTAAAACAAACGAATATGTAATGAAATAACCTCCTTACGCTAACTGAAAAGATAACTCTAGTGACAAGTTACTATGTAAAGAATCAATATGCTGCATGTTTGCAGTGGACATAGCTTAAAAAATATATTTTAATTGTTTACCTTATTTGGTGGTGTGAACATACTTTACGCTGTAATAGAATCAATACCGGCTTAGATCAATTGAAAATTCTCACTCTTGACGATACGTTTGTTGAATGAGAACTTATTAGGAATTACTTGTATTGACTGAATGAGTAGGATGCGAAACGTTTCAATTTTTATATTTAATCTTCAAAACGATCCAAACTATACAGCGATTAAACAATCAGCCTTAATATTATGTTGGTTGCACTGGTGATACATAACTAAAATCGATATTGATAGTTGTTCCACGTATGTTATCCTTTTGGTGAGCATCATCAGGCTAAGTCTATTGTCAGATTTTTTTATTTATACTGGCCTTGAATATCAGCAATATTTTCTTTTTTTATTTGGGAAAACCCCGCCAGAAATAAATTTCACAGCCAGAATTTTCGATACAATAGCGGGTTAATTTATTGGTTGCAATTAAAAGTGGGTAAGGCTTAATAACATCGGTAATTTAGCCATTCTAAACTTTGTGAAACAACTCCTATTAGATATAGCGTTACCAGTTGGTTTCATATTATCAAACGTGTACCCGTAAAAACAGTTACGCGGCCCCAAATTGGCCCGCCGGACGTACTTGGGGCGCGTCTGGCATAGTGTGTACCAACCAGGCCTGAGCTGCTCTTGTTTATTATTTACAAAACGTGACGCTTACCCTGGGTGGCGCGATTAGCCTAACTGTTAACCGAGGAGCCTCCAACCCCCGTCTGAAGATTTTGGGTATGAGAAAGAGGGTGGTTTATTTTCGGGTGTTTCGGTGGAAGGTGGCCGCGAGGCGCCGTGATGTGACCACAGACAGTCATCTAGCACTTCAAAAGAGATAATACAGACGATTATGGCATATTACAGTAGCTTTTAAAAGAAATCATGAGTGTGTTATTCACTGTGGCAAACTGGTATTGCGAGTTCTAGGTTCTAATCCTAACTGGGTCAATGCTCAGTGACACATCCACTTCGTATATATATATGGAAAACCAAAGTGAAACCTCTTGAAACGGTCCAGTATCCTTGATGTCTCTTTGTTGACATTATGTTTCTTAAACTCTGCTGATTCATAAACCTTACTCGCCATAATTTCACTTGAATATTTTCAGTTTTTCAAATAACATTCAAATCTCTTGGTCTCACACGTTGCGTTACTAATCTTTTCACGTGTTATGTTTATTTGAAAACTTCTTCTGACTGACTATTGTTTTCATGTTTGTATTATTATTATCACTACATTACTGAATGCACTCAAAACTGGGGATGGATGATTTGAGCGGTTACATGCTGGGAAAGGTTAACTCACCGCTCTCAATAATCATTCATTATATTTTAAAAGGATATTCAACGACAGAAACAAAGCTTGGAGGAGATATTTAAATTTATTTTTTGTAGCTAATTCAATAATTAGTAAAAAAAATCTACAAGTATTACGAATTTGTGATATACACTAAGGAAGATTAATGGACTTCATCACATTTGAACAATTCAATAGTATGTATGATGATTACTTACTATCACAAACTTAGTGAAACGATATATCGTCATTAATTTTCTACAACTGTATATTAAAACGTATAAGTTGTCAGGAGGCACATAAATGTACTTTATTCTACCGCTATCGCTTTCTGTCGTTATAAAACACCGCTGGTATGGTTTTGTTCTCAATATTTTTGAGGAAGTTGATGAGGATGGAAGCAAAGGCGTTTTCATATATGTCATCTTCTCTTTTATGCTAAGCATATCACATGACTATATTATTTTACAACATTTTTGTGTAAGGTTAAATAGAACATGACATTTTTTTTTATTTTGTGATATGAGTTAAAGGAATATGACTTGTGTATTGAATTTCTGAACTCATAACAACAAAATACTCAAAACGGACAGCAGTTGAATTAAGTGCTTGTAGAAAATTGGCTACGATATGGTATTTAAAAAAATATACTCTTAATTAGTACATCTTCACTTCATCAATACAAATTTTTAAACGGAAAAAGTATCTTCGACTTTGCATATTAAAACAGTTCTTACAATCATTATTGTAATGTCAATTCGATGAAAAATAATTAGTGCATAAAAATCCAGTAAGATGCATCATAATGGAGTATATCTTCATATTCGCGGATACTTTCCGGGCGGTCACCCCACCTCGTCCGCCGGTGGGCCGCGGGCCCCGCCGCTCGCGCCGCTGTTTGGCTAACGATTTTTCGCCCCTACCCCCACCCGCCAACTCGCCGCCCCACACTTTTCTGTTTGCGCAATTATAATTGGGAATGTGTGGGGAATTAATAAGGATGATCGCTTTGCCATTTCGTATCTCTCCTGTAGACCGCTCAGCCCATATTTATATTGTATTTTATTTATCGCCCAGTATCACGCTAATAGGCCGGTTTCCTCAGCTCAGAGTAGGTAGCACGCTACAAAGGCATTTCGTGACTTCTGTTACCGGGATTTTTGGATGGGGTTAAAGTACCTGCTGGATACATCGCTTATTCATATCATATCAAAGCTGACAAATTGAGTTGCCATCACGTACGAAAGAGTCATTAACCGATTGACTGGACCATCTTATCTACATCTGGACCATCGTGGCCGCTCAGCAGATATCTGTCATCATCGGCCTTATCAAGTTATTTAAAATTTAATTTGATATTTCAGACTAGTTGTTACACTTCTCAAATCAGTGTTTCTTAACAGGGTTGTAAGCGTACACAAGAGTATGCTCTTTTAATATGGCATAGCTCAGCTTTCACACTAATAATCATTCAATCTTTAGAATATCTCAAGACGAGTTATCAATCCGTTATATCGGGAATAACCCCCCCCCCCAACCGAATGATCAAATTAATTTCGATAAATCACCATTACTTAAAATACAAAATATCGTGTTAATCATAAAACAACATTTTTAAGATTTCGACGGAAGGTCCTGGTGTGGGATTTCAATATGAAATTTGAATCATTTAAATTTTGTTCACTGGTTTGTTATTAACGACCCGGGTTTCGCCTTTCGGCCCGGCATCTTTAGAATCACGGGTGAACTTGAAATGGCGCTTGGTAAATCACTAAAAAAAAGATTTAATAGTAAGTAAAATTATACATTGTTCATATATTTTGTAGACTAGTCCTGACGATGGCGTAAGCCAAAATATATGAGCATCTCAATTTCAAAACCTACATGAAGACCATTTTTGATTATTTTTCAAATTTTAATGGCAACTTGTTCTCTATTTCAATATCTACCCAATCAATATATTTTCGATTTCAAAACCTCTCTTAATGCAGAGAAAACGCATTTTTTAAAATGTGTTTAGTCTCAAAATCTACACAAATCCAAAAAGCCAACAATTTTGGTTTGTGAAGTTAGGTAGGTTTTGGAATTAAGGCGCTCATATATCGATTGTGGAACAAAGTGCCATGGTTACTCTATAATATCTATGGCGTAAACTTTTGAAGATAAGACGGTGCACAATTTTGAAAATTTCAATATGGATCCCTGTCGGGAATTGAATGAGAAATTTGTGATCGCCAAGCGAAGCGAAGCTTAAACCGCTAGGCTTAGTAATAAAGATGATTAAAATATTTGTACGATGTTTTTTTTAAAGCTGAAGGATTATGACTATGAATAACTATGAAACTTTTAATACTAAACCAATCGACTAAAAGCATACCCCTAAGCTCCTAATCTCCCACCGTTATATTTTTTTTTAATCAAACCTAATCATAATTCTCTTTGAGTAAGCATTTTTCACCACGAATTTATACATTTAATATTAATTAACTAATTATAATTAAAACGGCGCTTTTAATTGCTAATGCTTAGTATGAATTTATTAGAAAATATTTAATTTATAAGAGTTCATTTATATATTTAATATCAACAGAAAATTTATTGAAAATTTATTCTACGTTCTGTTAAACTACATTATAATTTGGCAAAATTGCCGAGGAGTATTTGTTAATACTGTACTTTTTTTTGTTAGTTATTTCAGTATCACACCATCCTCAGAAACAAAATATTTTAGGATTTCTAATTTCATTGCTATTTATTGCCAAAGCCAATATTGTATTTTACATAAAAATACCCACTTATTTTTTTAATAATGCTGGGGGTGGGTCACGTGCTACGGGTGGGATGCCTTCGGAGAGCCCCAAACATGCTTGCTTCATTGGGATTCTGGCGCCCTGGACGACCGTCGGGTACTGTTCATAGGATGTACTCGGCGGAGCTTGAGCATGCTGGTATGTAATATAAGGAAGCAACGCGATTGGTATTGGTGGGTGACAGGAAATCTTGAAGACACTGCAGTGAAGTCTTATACTCTGCATAGGAAACAGTAATGGTCCAAGAAAAAAGTTCTGTGTTTAATCATATATTAATGTAAGAAGAAACAGATAAATTAGGTTTATATCGCGCCTAAATTAGTTACCTATACATAATATTGACCAAAGTGTCATATTAACAAACATCCATGCCTTCGAACCGAAATTTATAAATCGATTGAAAAGGTGTTGCTCATACTGGAATTCGAATCCGTGAAATTCGTCACCGAAGCCAACGACGTCGACCACTGCACTACGATCCTGAAACAACAGAGCGTATCGAGGGCGAACTAAACTAACCACTAGTACTGCTGTAGGCTTATCTTTTCTACACCCAGTCTCTTCCTAAAAAAGCAGTTCTCGTAGAATAACTTCTGTTGAGATACCTCCATTTAGAGCCATGTGCTCCACATCGGAATAGGACACGATAAAAAAGTTCTAATGAATACATGATATCGAAATACATCGACTTTGGAAAGGAAAAAGGACATAACACACACATTCTACAGGAGGCACAAAAAACGTGTTTTGATGATTTTGAGACATATTCGAATTATGAAATATACACAACCTTGAAGTGCTCGGAGACTTCTAAACTGGTGTTTAATTGACACAATCTAATATTAATTAAAGAAATTGTCTAAGGAAAAACGTTTTGTTCTTGATTTCAATTTTCACAAGCTCTATTATTTTTCAAACTTAAAAGTTAAATTTAGATACTAATTCGGCGTTTTCAGCTTACATCCTTTTGACAGAACATGTATAAAGTTTCAAACATTGTGATTATCGAAAAAAAGGTGTTCAGAAAAAACTGTGGGTTACGTACTTTTTCCTTTCCACAGTCGATATGTTAGAATGTCATTGTTTCAATTTATTTGTATGTATCGTTTCCAACGACGCATGAAATAGTTTTTACCTATCATTATGTTTTATAATATAATATGTATGTGGTGTGACTTGCGAGTAACGATCCGATAGGCCACGAAATCACTTTTATTTATAGACTTTTCCTACGTAATCGGTCCTGAATTTATATAGCCTACTACTGGTCACTGACCACCGATTTCTCACTTCCTCCTTGGGGCTCTCATTTTTCCCTGTCCAGTTCTTATTCCGTCGATGTCCCGTTGTCCCCGTCTTAATAGTCCCCAGGGGACGTCGCGCACATGTATGCGGACGGATATACCTCGCATTCTGTGTGTTGCCTAGTTCGGCAGTGGTGCACAGATGACGATTAATTTAATTAATATCAACTGAATATTAACATTTATGATACTGTTTTTTTATTATTTTGTGGTGACTATACCATTAGTCACCATTTTAGCTTAATTACTCTTGGATGATTTTTTTTTGATTACATGTAAAAACTATTAAACCTTTTTAAATTGAGTAAATTTAGTGTCACTTATTCATAATTTGTAAATTCTCTTCAATACAAATTGTTTATTACACCTTTTTGTTAAATTTTATTTCAGTTGATAATTCTCGGCATGAGCGAAACCGGTCCTGATCTTGCTAAATAAAAGTGGAAGTAGTACAAAGGAATATTGTGATTTTTAATATAATTCCTTTCCACCAAGTTTGTTTCCACACAGAGAACACACTTAAAGTGAACAACTAAAAGGATATGTATTGAAAATAGCTTACATAGATGTTCAACTAAGATCGCCGTCAAACGCATTACTTTAGGATAGTATTTAAGTCTTAATATTGTGTTCGAGCTGTGTATACAAACAAATGATGTTTGTTTTATGTGAAATTCAACTGTGTGAAATGTGCGCAAAATAGTCATGAGATAAGTAGACACTTCATTGCGAATCTTACACTTTAAATTTATGATGTATCAATGTCTAAATCGATCGTTCATTCGAGTCGTACTACTACTGCAAAATCATGAACGAAAAAATCTTTTCTCAAACATTGTTCTTCGTATCGGTTATATGAGTCACCAGTTGCAAGGGCTGGTCGCCTGATTAATTAATTGCCTTGAGAGGTGGACATATTAAGCGGCTTACTTCTACAAGTTTTTTTTAGAATATAAATATTTTTATTATAATGCCATTCCACCAAGTATTGACAGTGAACACCTTAAAAGTGATAAATATTTTTGTGTATGAACTGTTTCGTTTTATTTATGAAATACATCCTTTTCGCCAGCAATGGCTTTAAACTTAGTGATACATTTATTTCTTATTTAAACACGATACATTCATTTACTAAGCGTCAGTTCAAATTCATCCACGCACTTGAGCGCTTGAATGAATGTACATAATTTGAACGATTAAAATTTAATAATGAAATTCCACTAAGCACCTCCAATGAATTTTATGAAAGCATTTTTTTTTTAAATTACTAAAACTGCATTGATATCACAGTTTCAATTTCGATTGAATTCTCCGCGAGCCTGCTTAAAACTAAATTGATTTTCTATAAAACATAATTGATTTCTTATATGCTTTGAAATTAGCCCCATGTACCACGAATATAATCGTCAATATTATTGATTGGGAGACCAGGGTATCCATTTCGTCCCCGCGTGGATCAGTAGAGTTCGCGCGCCAATGTGCCCCGCGTGCCCGAGGTGGCAATCGAACCCGGGACTTCGACCCCGCCCACCCATAAGTCAACCGCAGTGCCGCAGAACATAGTCGCGGCTAACATTTTGCGGCGCAAACGTAATTAGAGGAGCATGATACCACACGTCTTCCCCAATCGCGGCTGCACAGATTCCTCTCTGCCGTTTTTCATGGAGTTTTTTAAGTGTTTATATACGGTGAAGTATTATAGAATTTTCCTTCTCTGCAATAGTACCGCGGTTTCTCGACACGCAACAAAGCATTTATGTAAAAAAAAAAATGTTTTTTTTTTTGCTATCTGCGTAACTAATTGTCGAATTGTAAATACAATATTGTAGTCACTTCGGGATTAATTCAAGTAGAAAATAAATCACAGACAACTATGCTCATTGTTTCAAATATTAGATTTTTTAAAATCTCATTATGTTAAGGTATAATAAGGGAGCAGGAAAAATCTGTAGCCAATCTACAGATGTTATCAATTGATAAATGTCACATTTAAGTCGCGAAAAAGTCAGCTATAAGCTGGGCTTTGGAGTCGGGAGTCGGTTGTCTTTTCCGGATGTCTGAGTTGGAAAAATCGTACTACTTCGACCCATTTAAAGAATACATAAATTATTATGTGTATTCAAACCACAAGAGTCCATAGTGTTATTACAGAATTCTAAACTGATAAAAGATGATCTGATGGTAGGTATACATAAATGTAAGTTAGAAATCACTTTTTTTATACTACTCTACAGCCCCAGATATATGAAATCAAATTAAGATAGTTTTTAGTGGCTAACCCACGTGAATGAGCCGTTTTTAAATAAAAATGATTGTTGGACTCTGTCACTTCTATTAGATCTTACTAGTTTATTCAATTTGAAGTATAAAGAAAATGGATATCCACTTTTTGCGTTATCCCAAAATTTTGCAATTTACTAATTCTGACACTATGAATCGACTTAGGCGCCGGCAATGTTCATCCGATAATAATTATGCGAATAACGTCACCTCAGTCACTTTATAATTACCGTTCGCGGGCCCTCCCCCACGCACCGGATTGCCCCCGCCTCCCCCGAATTTTATTTCAGGTCCTCTCTCACGTGTCAATTGGGTAAAGTAGGGAGCGTTGCTTTTGTAATAGAATTACCTAGCCCCCGAGTCGTTTGGGGCAGATGTTGTCAATTTGGAAATTGGCTAGATCAATAGTACACTCTTGTCTGCTGTGGTTCACACGATGCTGCGTCACGGGCTCTTTCAAATTATTCTTAAGTCTGTGTATGACATGATGTATATTCCAAGCAAACTTTTTTTTATATTGTTCTCATCATCAACAAAAACTAAAGCTCTTCTCCGACATGACCGAATTTACGTTGTTAAACTTCTTAACCGCTTGAATCCCAAGCGGACACGGATGTCAAAGAAATTATATATATATATATATACATTCTTGGTATTCCAATCGAATATAAGCAATATTTTGATGAATATGTGTAGTGCTGATACTGACTGAGTCGATATAGGTTTTTAAAATATCGAATTCAAGTGTATATTAGGCAAAATTATTTCACTCGAAAAACACGCGCTATCTGGGACATATTAATGATTTATTTGAGTGGCATTCAAACGATTAAGAATACAAACATACTTACACTCGATTCCTGTGTGCATAGTCGATGTCGTGATCTTTTTTGGTAACATTAGAAAACGTATGCAAGGGCCGTCCGCCTGATATATTGCAAAGAGAAGAACTGCACATATAATATTTATTTTTTGATGAATTGATTGATGTTTTTATTTCTATTCGATATGATCTGATTCCGGCTGCGTGGTCGAGTGGTCACCGTCGTTGACTTCGGTTACGAACAGTTTTATTATTTTTCAATTTAATTATGGATTTCTGCGAACAGATATAAGTGTATGTGATGTCTTTAATTCCCTTCCACTTGTCCTATCCTTATGTTCCTACCCGCTTTATTTATAAAAAAAAGCTTGAGCAACTGAATAACAAACGGTTCTTGTAAAAAAAACTTATTTTGAGATAATTTCATTAGGAGGCAATGTGCTCCACATTTGGAGTGGAAATATTTACATGTGTATTATTTTGAGAATTAAAACACTATGAATTTTAAAGCCACCGACAAATTTTAAGACAACACATCTTCAAACATAACACGAAAAGATGTAAAACAAACTGTCACCGATTATGTATACAGTGGAATCAAGTACATGGTTTGTTTATTTATTTTTTTACCATGGCCATTTTGTGTGTCATTTATATTCGACTCCTCGTGCCTCGCCTCACTGATTGAGAACTATCGTCAACCCGGCAAGACGGGGGCGCAGGGTTCGCATTCCGGTCACGCACTCTTTTCGCGCCCCCCTGCTGCCACTTTCACGCGTTTTCCTCCTTCGTCTTCATCGACGGGCGGCCCGTTGCCCCCGCGCACGCCACCCACAACCTTCCGCCTGTCATTTCGGGCCATTACCTTGTATTTTGATAGAATTCTTCTATGAACGCGCCCGTTACATAACCGCCGACGACGAATAATTCGCCATAACAATATCGACACGACACGTCACGAAATAATTTACTATTAAAAATAGTTTGCAACATTGCGTGAGTAGCAGCTACTCTATCATATTTCATAAACTCGTTTAGGATGAAAGTTAAATAATCGGAATTTTAATCGCAAACAAAACGCCACCACCCAGTGCCTAGTTCAGGGGTGGGGAACCTTTTCTTATCTAAAGGCCGCATTCATTTTTTTGATTCGACATAAGGCCGCAATAACTAGGGAATCTTTAGCTGGAGACAATTTCATGCCAATTTCTAATACCCTGAAATTTGCTGATTTCCCAAAAGTACCAGCGTGGGATCTTTTTTTTAGCTCTTTCAAAAATTTTCGCTGTACAAAATACCAGGAATTTACGTATTTAAAAAAATTGCAGAGTTGGCCGATCTGGTCAAAAAGCCGCAGGTTCTCGACGACTGGCCTAGATCGATCGAATCTATGAGGAAACAACCGAGAAAATATATTTTTTGCTACTAAAAATAATGGAGCGAAATCACTATAGAACATTTATTTTCTCAGAAGTGAGAAGATATTACTAAAAATATATAAATGCTTATTCTTTTATCGATTTAAGTTATTATTGTGTTATTCATAAAATTAAACCAGCTCTCTTTCTTTCGGCATCTTTCGGCAAACAAGTGTACGGCTGTAATTATTTAACCCTTAATAAGGTTATGGTAATATCCTTCCCACTTACGGTTTGACTATTTTTTTATTATTTTAAAACGATTCCTACAATCTGTAAAAATTATACAACAAATATTGTCTATGATTCAAACCAAGTAAAGGAAAGCATCCGCAAATTTGACGATTTATATCTTACAATATGTCATGGCGTGTACTTATGCTCGTTTATACAGTGAAAAAGTTGAATTTTATCATAATTTCGAAAAACACTATGTAAGTCGTAACATTTTTTTTCAACAGGCAATTAATTTAACATATAACAATGAATTTACTAAAATTTGTTGCGACATACAAAGTTTTGGTTCCATGATTGAAACCAAAAGACTATTTTTCGTTTACATTTTGTAGAAGAAACTTTATAAAAAAATAGAACTTACGCGGTTTTAATGTCAATATGGCGATATGCATCCCACAATCTACATGTTACATATGTCTCTTGCCAAGCTATGCTAAAATCGTTCCCGAACAGTTTTTTTTCATCTAATGAAATTTACGCTAATACATATAAATAAATGGGAATATTTCATTGAAATTTTAATTATTGCTCTTTTAAGTTCATGGTGCCTGCTTAAGAGTTATGCCGTTATTCATATCAAATCAGTATAAAAATAAATTCAGATCGCCTTTGAAAAACGAAAAGGAAATTTAGCGATTCGAATTTGATATTTATATTCGAACAAGCACTTGTAGTAGATATTGAAAATCACTTAAATTATGCTAACGTAATAACATTTCGCATTTAATCTCAAATAAATATTTTGACGTATCATACAACCAACCGAATCCTGCAACTTAAAAACGTTGACGTTTCGTAGACGTTTACGAATAAACTTAATAATAACATATTTTTGTATCGTTCCCGAATTCAGTACGGGAATATTTTCTTTCACTTGTCAATCCTGTCAATCGACGATCGGTAGCACGGCATTGGTAATAGAAGTCAGCCGGTAACATTGTCTCCACGTGGAAATACAATCAATCAATACTTTGAAACTGCTTGCCGTATGTCAATCGAAAAGGCATCAAAACGAAACTATAGCGATGTACTACTACTATAGAACTGTCAAATACAATTCACAGGTTGTTCCGAGAGCTGAGTCGATTTGTATTATCCACAATACATTGTACAGCAGACTTGGTGACGACTAAAGTGGGGCTAAATCGACGAAAAATCGCAAAGAATTTTCTCGCAAAATAAGGACTGATGAAAGCATATCGACTGTGGAAAGGAAAAAGGACGTAACCCGCGCATACAAAATTTTACAGGAGACAAAAAAACGTTTTTTGATGATTTTAGACTAAAAGCAAATTATGAAATATACACAACCCTGAAGTGCACGGTGACTAATAAACTGGTTTTTTATTGACTTGTTCAAGAAAATCCTTTTTTTAGGTCCTGTTTCCTGGTTGCAATTTTCACAAGCCTTTCTTTTTTCAAGCATAAAAGCTAAATTTAGAAACTAATTCGACATTTTCAGCTACCACCCTTTTGATAGAACATGTGTCAAGTTGTATACATTGTGATTATCGAAAAATAACTAAATAATGTTTTGGAAAAACTGAGTGTTAGGTTCTTTTTCCTTTCCACAGCCGATATTATAACGTAAGTTTACTGTAGACACACTCAACATCTTTTTACACGGTTTTGAAATAATGATTTAATAATGGTGAATGGATTAACAAATTTAATTTTATATTAAAAATTAACATAAACAAAGTTACCGCCGAATCTATCGAAAATAATATGAAAGAACTGTTGTTTATATCAGGGTTGTGGAGTAGCGTGAAAAAAAGACGACTCCGACTCTAGCTTTAAAATAATTGACGACTCCTACTTCATCTTTAAAATAATTAACGACAATCAGATCATCTTTAGTCAGCCAAGCATGAAATGTTAACACTTTTGACTATTTTGCTTAAATACGCATTAAATATATTTAAAAAAAAAAAAATCGAGCCACTCATTTTTCACGACTCCGACTCCGGCCAATATACCGCGACTCCGCGACTGCGACTACGACTCCGTCTCCACAGCCCTGGTTTATATCGAACTGTATGCTACAGAAACATTCGAAAATGTTATGTCCTTCCTTGTATCTAAATGCAACGATGGCACGATATACATACACCACCCTGTATGGCAATATTGACAACGTTCACTAAATAATCGTGCTTTCACTTTATCGGCCGACTATCTGCTAACTGTTAACCCCGTACCACCCCCTACGACTGCTACCCACACTCACCTTCCATCTACCTCTATTTGCTCGTTTTTTAAATAATAAATGATTATTGACTCTGACGGGCGGGCGGGTGTATTTTTTTCATTTTACTTTTTTACGTACTTATAGTCGACGCGCTTGACACACGCAGTGGCGACTCGTATCCGACACAATTGCACAGCCATGAATTTTTCCATCCTGGTTTTATCGGTAAAAAAATTATTTTGTATGCATTCAATTTTTCCAATTAAAACCATGTTAATTTTTTATGTACCTAATTTAATTTTCTATTTTAATTTGAGATCAGTTTTAGAGTAATTTCGATGGATTCGGCGGTAACTTTGTGGAAGTTTTTTTTTATATAAAATAAAGGCGAAAAAGTTTGTAGCACAAATACGTGGAATAATCTAAGTTATTTTATATCAATTTAGAGAGTTCACTATCGATACTTGTTGGAAAAGCATTACATTAAAAAAATACTTATTTTTACTAATTGATTTTTTATTTGAAATGATTATGACAGGTTTCGCTTATGAAAAACTTTTAACTGATTATCATCTCAGTTGATTTCACTTGTCATGGGGTAGACGGGTCCTGATCGTTTATATCGACTGTGGACAGGCAAAAGGACGTAGCACGCACAACAAACTTTACAAGAGGCACAAAACACGTTTTTTGATGATATTTAGTCAATGTCAAAATATGAAAAATACCAGGGCTGTGGAGTCGGAAAAATTAACGGCTCGATTTTTTTTTTGAAAAATTTATATAGTGCCAACAAAATAAGCCAAAGTGTTGACATTTCATTCCTGGCTGACTAAAGATGATCTGATGGAATACATATATTTAAGTTAAAATGAAATTATTGAAAAATCTCCTCGGAGTCTGAGTCGTTAGCTATTTTAAAGCTGGAGTCGGAGTCGTTTTTTTTACACGACTCCACAGCCTTTAAAAATACACATCCTTGATGTGTCTTCAAGACGAGTACACTTTTGTTTTATTGGGTTAATCTAATATTGTTCAAGAAAAACTTTTCCTCAAATACTTATTTCTGACCGCAATTTTCACATAGCCTTCTTTTTTCTAACTCAAAAGCTCAATTTAGAGACGTTTTCGGCGATATTTTTGCTTATATATGAATAATGTTATTATTTTATCGAAGGTTCAATAATTAACATTTCCAAAAATACGCTTTGGCAGCAGTCATAAAATCAGTGCGTGACACCTGCACGGCCTGTATTGAAAATTGTTAGTTAATAATGCCAATTTGGATGAACTGGTTCCATAATAGAACCAGCTTAGCAGGATTATGCGATGTTTCTTTTACCAGCACATTACTTTTACTTGGAGTAATAACACAACATTTAGTAGAAAAATTTAGTAACTGCTGCATATTATTCTAAACCAGTCGCAGTGTGCAGGGTATAGGGTTTTCGTGTATTATATGTAAGCTTTTTACTAGAACCGATTTGACTAATTTAGTCGCATAAACACTCTTTACTCTTCGTAGACTTTGAAGGAAGGATGGGGGTGGAAAAGAACTCGTTGGTGACATTCATAACTTTTGGATATGAATTCATGTAGATGAAAATATATGCATTGCATGAAATTCATCCTCCAAGGCCAGGGAAAAGTTTTATACATAGATATTTTCTTAAAGTATCCCGTAAGCATCACCGCTGTACATGATCATTACTCGTGAGTCGTGACCCTACAGGGAGTAAGTAGTACAGAGTAGCTAGTTTTAATATTAAAATCCTTTCATTTAAAATTGCTGAAATTCAAGGCGAATATCTTTTTCTCACACGGTCGCGCTGGTACTTCCCAAATTGTCATTTTGTCCAAATTTAGTGAATATTTCTTGGCAACAAACAACGCTACTGTTGTTCTGTATCGAGGTGACGGCTCGCGATGTAAATAATTGAGTATGTTTTTCGTGTGCAGACGTATTCACGGCACGTGAGCTATCGTTGCCATTCTACAAATCTCTCGTTCATTAGAATATAAAAAATAAATATCGTTCGAATAGTATATTGGGTATAAAACCGTTCGGCATACAATTAATTACCATTGTCAAAGAAAAAAATACCAATAATGCTATCGAATGACACAACTGTTTCACAATTATAGTGCATTGTTTATTCTACGCATGTTATTAAAGTGAAACACTTTTTATACGAGTTAAAAATAATTGCACTTGTGGATTAGATGGTTTTCACTGTTACGAGTGAATTTGATTTTTGATTTTGTTGAACGTATAACAAAATACAAATTTAATGTTTATTTTTTTAGTTTAGTAAATAGGTTTATCGCGTTTATATAAGAAAAAAATGTATCGCTATGTTAAACGCTATTGATAACAAAATAAATTAATTGAATTTGAATCGTCTTTCGGCATCTTCAGGCGTTCGAGTGCACGTATGAACTGACGTTCAGCAAATGAATGTTTCGTGTTTATATAAGAAATAAATGCATCACTGAGCTTAAAGCTATTGCTAATATCTTAATTACGGAAAGACACGTGTTCAATCAGGAACAAGGGATCAAAATGTTACATCCAAATACGGACACCCATAAGCTCTTTTTCACGGAAATTCTAGAAATAAACAGAGCGCAATTGAACAGTATTCAGATTTCAAATGAAATATTAAACATGCCTGGATCGCCACTGTTATACCCTATATAAATATAGTCATAAAACCTTTTCCGACAAATAAAATAAATATAATTCTTAAAACTACTCGCTACTCAAATCTGTGGGCATTCCCATGGGGGCTTATCGTTTTCGCCAACAATAGCTTTAAACTCAGTGATGCATTTATTTCTTATATAAACACGAAACATTCAAGTTCATCCGTGCACTTGAACGCCTGAAGATGCCGAAAGGTGAAACCCGGGTCGTTGGTGACAAAATCTGTGAGAATGTACATAATTTGAAGGATTCAAATTTAATATTGAAATTCCACCAAGTAACTTCAGTCGAAATCTTAAATTATAAATTAACTGTACTAATGATTTGATTTTAATGACGGTCAACCAGCTGGGGAAATATTTACTTAAAAAAATAGTCTGCACCACTAAGATTTTCCTACTGCTTTTATTAAAACTTGTTCTTCGCATAGGTTGAGGGTTGGTCGCCTGATCATTGCATTGCATAGATAGCTGGACGTGTTCAGCAGCTAAATTTTGTCTCCGGGACATGAAACAGCCGAGCTTTCAGGATCCTTAACAATCATCCTCGTCTGAAAACAACTGAACCTTTTCTTTTGAATTACAATTATTATTTCAGACAATTCGCACTATTTCCGATTTGCATGACATCCATCACCTTTGTGCGTTCTCGTTTTGTGGGTCATCGAGGTGTGGGTGCATGGCAGTTAGTAGTCTATCAGTCAGTAAAGTGGTTTGTTTTCAGTATGTGGATTGAAAGGCGGGACTGGGGAGGTTTTCGTTTAGGGTGGGGGTGTGCGCTGAAAAAAAAATGTATCGATATTATTATTGTGACAACATCATGGCCTCCGATCAGAGCGGGTGATAAGTCACGCCGGCAACGCGCTATTACATTGTTTTTTCTTTCTTTTTATTATTTATTCATTCGTCTGTTGTTGTTCCCTCACGGCGCGATCGTATTCTGTGATGGATTCTAATGGCCGCAGCGGCGTCCATGACGGTTTCGCATCACTGTATTGTGATGGAAATGTCCGTATTGCCGCGTTAAGCACAGATTACGTATCTGCAATTTTAGCGAAAAAACACATCGGTAATAAAAAAATATATATCCATGTCCGCTCCCAATGTGGAGCATGTGGTCTCCTAATATAGGTATTTCAAAGGAAGTTTTTTCTACGAAAACTGTTTGTTACTCAGTCGCTCAACCTCACTTTTTTCAATGTTTGTAGTAGTTAAAATACTTGAGCGATTGAGTAACAAACAGTTCTCTTAGAGAAACTCCTGTTGAAAACTTCCATTAGGAGTCCATATTCCCTAAATTGGGAGCGGACATGGATTAAAAAAATAAAAAAAAAACACACAAACTTGGATTTTAGCCGCACCCCCGTTGAGAAATATTGACATGATAAAATAACTGAATAACGCGATGAGCGAAACCGGTCCTGATAATTTACAATAAATGTGGAATTAGCACAACAAAATGTTATTTTTTTTAGAATATAATGATCTTTCCACCAGGTATTGAGAGTCAACTTCGATATGGCAGCAAATTTTGATTACTTCAGTTGTTTCATTTTTACACCACTCGCGTAGACTACGATAACCAAACATCCAAAAACAGTTGTTTTATAATTCACGGATTCTTTTTGTGATTCTGGGATTTCGGGATTGACAATTTTTCCAATCTAGGGATTGAACATTAAACATGAAATCGTGTATAAATTAAAGATTGACAATTTTCGCTCGGTGATCTTGAAATCTTGTCAATTTAAAAAATTCAGGAATTTGCGGAATGCCAAAATAAAAAAAATGGGACCTTGTTTTTTTAAGCCCTCGCCCAACTCTCTCGAATAACAAAATTTGACGAGATCCCGGGATTGGAGACCCTAATGAGTACCTACATAATAAAATCTCTAATAATTCATTCTGTCAATCGTGAAACTTCCATGTCTGAAAATAGTTATTTTAATTATAGCCGCCTCAAGTTTCTTTACTGTTTACGCTTAGCTCACGTTCTAGGCATGTTCGTTTTGTGTGTACTAATAATTTATTTTCTTTTGTTACAGGTGAGCATATCACTCCTAATCTACTGGAGGGAAATTCCTTTTTTTTTCGGCGCTGGCAGAGTCGTAAGTCGATTTGTTACAATTTTCCGTCCCACGGCTACAGAGCGAGTGTGTGTTTTTCTCGGTTGGATCTATTATACTTTTGGCGTAGGCCTTTTATAACTCACTCGAATCATCTATAGTCTGCGGTGGTAGTTCATATCAATTTTGCTTGAATAAATATTTTGTATCGGCGTCCATATAACATTATTGTTATATATTAAAAAATATTACAACCTTTTTGAGCATGTGGCTCCTTTTGAAAATACTGTGAAAATGATTTTACGTAATAGTTCAAGACAAATGTTTTAACATTAAATTTGTTGGGTTACTTTACTTATCAAGGACTTAATTCTATTCCGTGTGTATAACAGCTAGATACGTATTAATATATATATATATATTTATATGGATGATATGGAAAAACCCACTTTCTTAATGGTGATGGACACATAACGGACAGCCTATTCTTGAGAAAATTTCATTATGAAAACTCTTTCAATAACGCCTAGTCATTCTCCGAAATCTCCATCAGTGTATCGGTAACAACAGAATGTGACTAACTCACCCACGTGAGTTAGTTTGATCAAAATATATACATTATAATTATCTAGTGTTAAATCTGAAAACTGAGATCCCTTGGTTGGAGTTTGGTTTAAGTTACTGCTAGAAATCCAGGTTTTTCTTTCATCTCGACCATCTCCGTCCGTAATGTGGAGGATATGGAGGTCTAACGGAGCATATTGTGATTGTGGCTGATTTCGGAAGGGATTTGAATTGGCCTATAATTCATAGAATTCCATCGTAATACCAAAAAAATATCAAAGTATTTAGTTGCAGAAGAATTAATTGTAATAAGATAAAAATATCAACGTATTCAATTTTTGATATCGTAAAACTAAATACGTTGATATTTATTTTTACTTTATTGCAATGGAGTTCTACCAAGTGAATGCCAATTCATTCAACAATGAATTGTCTTGCTAAAACCTTACGTTATTTGATAGTTATAATGATGACGTAAAGCTGAAATAGCCATCGTTATAAGTTGCAGTCCACTAACCGTTTACCTTATTTCCTGTTTTTTTTTAACCATTTAGCTGCCGTAGATAATTAATAGTAATTACCTGGCAACAATGTTCCCGCTAAGGTGTGCGCGCGTGCGCACGCACACCTCCCGAAATGTGCCCGCACACATTTTTCTATCCCCGCACAAGGCTGTACATAAAAATATTGTAAAAATAAGTTTGTTTCACCAAATTTTAAAATTTGCGCACATTTTTTATTTTGCTGAAAATTTACTACTCACAGAAGTCGAAGGTCCGCACTTACGATAGAAAAATTAGAGGGAACGTTGCCTAGCACGCCGGCTAACTCGTCTCTGGCGTGTGAGCACGAAAAAATTTACGAGATATCTCGTCTGTGGCAGCCATCGAGTTAAAACAACATAAATACATTGGAAAGTCAATTTATTACATCATCTGTTCGGGGATTGGAACCCTTAAGCACAGCGAATTAAAATAAGAGTTTACCACTCGGCTACACAACCAGTGGTCCATCATGGTTATTGTATTGACTCCTAGATAAATTAACATTTTTTTTTCAAATGTCCATCATAAAGGTGAATATTTTTTTTACGTATATGATTTATCAGGCGCAGTTTCCTTTCAGCTCCTAAAATACAGCGGGGCCAACGGAGCGACCAGACAGCCGGCCCATTATTTATAGTATTAATAGGAACACTGTAGTCGGTGTCGACATTATCTGTCGTGAAATATTTACTCTCCCCGTCTGTGCGAATTGACCCGGAACATTAAATATTAAATCTCCTCCACTGTTTATTTATATCTCGACCCACCTACACGCCCGCGAAGCCAGTCATTCATTGGCCATGTTAAAAAAAAATAGCACACATCCATTTGAATCGTATTAATGTACATTAGTTGTTTAATGTATAGTGACTGCTTTTCTCAGTGGTTAAATTTAACCCACTTTATTCGAGCTCTAAAAATTGAATTTAGATAAAACATAATCCGATAGCCTAGTTCGGTGGAGGGGAACTTGCGGCCTCTTGGCTACTCTGATGCGGCCTTTTGACTTGATCAAAATATTCACTTTGATCAAAAAATTATACGCTATACAGTCGAAAAAAAGGGGGGGGGGCGGTGACAACGTTTTATTTACTGCGGCCTTATGTTAAATCAGATAAATGAATGTGGCCTTTTGAAATGAAAAGGTTTCAGACATTACAAGCATTCAAAATCAATTCATGAAACTGTTCATACTGGGACTCGAACCCGTAAGCGTCGTTACCAAAGCCAACTACATTGACAGCTCGACGAAGGTTTGGGTTGTTTTTTTTCATTTGAAAACGCCTCAGCTGGTGTTCGACTCAGTATTGCTAGTATTGCATCAAACGTGCATAACTCCTTCGCTACGAAGGCAGTAATATTTGTTAACAATTTGTCTTTGTTTTATTTTCTCAATATAATGTTCCGTTAGATTGCAATACAATTCCTACTGTCTGCTACTTATGATGAATGCATTACAATATGATGAAAAATTGTCCAATCCAATAATGTCGCTTTCCGACTAAGGGAAAGCCATCTGAGGTCATCGCCGGCGGTGAATTTAATAAGAAAGTAAAATAATGCAGCCATTGGGGCAGCAATGGGAAAACATCCCCTGGCCGTTCCCGCGCCCCTCTTTCTCTGATGAAATTAAACGAAAAAGTCGTGTTTCTAAACGGCGATGGCCCTAAGAGCATTTTATTATTTACTTTGCTCAATAGGGTGGGCAGACGTTCTCCAAACACCAGCACACACACTGTATGCGTCAGTTTGATGATATAGCGAGGAATAAAATCATCCGCATTATTTTTGACAATGGCTAGTCCTCATTTGGGATGCTTGTGGTGTATTTTTAATGGTACCTTTTTACTGTGACAGAATTTATCAGGGCTTCGAACCGAAACGGAACCGAAAACCGTTATTTTTGTCAGAACGAAAACCGGAACCGAACCGAAAAAAATATCGGTTTTTTCGGTTCACGCTAGTATAGGGTTTTTAGATTTTCAAATTCCTCGGTGGGCTAAAAAAAAATAACGAGTCACGGAGATATTTTGGGAAAATCGGTAAATTTCTGGGCTTTTGGATTCGAGCTGAACTGAAAACCGTTATTTTTGCTGGAACGAAAACCGGAACCGAACCGATATATATTTTTTTACTTGAACCCGAACGAAAAAAATGGTGGTTCGAAGCCCTGGAATTTATCATTCAAAGTAACTTTTTTACTGAGGCTTAACTATTAACAATTGCTTTACTAGTAACTAGTGGTATTATGCATTAGAACGCAGTGTCAAAAACCGGCGAGCACTCTATATATATGCGTATCGTGCGCAAGTGCACTGTTTTGTTGCGTGTGCCACACAGACAGATAGAAACATCAATACTAAGAATATCGTAAAGTTACACTATTTATTTTGCGAATGCGAAATCAGGTGTTGCCATTTATTATACGGAAGTTTGAGAAACGAGATGTTTTAATATGCTCAGTAAAATATCACACTTAAACCTAGTTTGCACGGTTTTAGTGAATTTTGTATTGCCACTACTGAAGATTAAGGATTATGACGTCAAAGAGGTATCTTGGGACCGCAAGCTTAAAACTTTGAACCAAGTCCCGCAGGATGGCTTAAGTTTTTGCTCAAAGGTATTGAAAGAATTTGACCATTAAATATAAATTATTTTTTAATTGTTTTAGCGTAGGGGTTCTTGGATAGACAATGAACACTTTTTTCCGTTCGACTTTTTGGAGTATTATACCGCTACTGGAGGGGGGGACAGGATTAGTGGTGAACTAATCGCTCCCGCTACGCCCAATTATCAACACTTCCCCTATGGTGCCAAAAAAATACTTCCATATAACTTTCGTATATGTTGCTGGCCCTTTGAGAACCAAGTGAAAAACATGTTTTTTTTTTAAATATACTTTCTGGGTTTTTACCGTCCATCAAGGGCGGTAAGAGTAAAACATGTTTTTTCCTTTGGTTCTTTAAGGGCCATCAACATATCGGAAGTATTTTTTAGCACCGTAGAATAAGTTTTAAAGAATAGTAATAGGTAGAAGGGAACACAAACACCCATTCCTTCGAACATTCTTCTTATTGTATTTACTATTATGAATTTCTAAACTAAAAAATAAGCCGTTTGTCCCGGTAAAACTTCCGGATTTCCGGAATGTTCCAGTGCAGAAAAAGTTAGGAAAACCCTGGTTTAACACATTGGATATCTATTATCCGCAGTAGCGAAAAGTGTTTTAAATTGATTGCCAGAAAAGAGGCAAATACTTTTTAATTGGATTAATGTTGGTAAACTTATAAAAAATTCAAAATAATTTGTAATAGTGTTGGTCATCCTAAAATGCAAGCGAGTGCAGGACCGCGGTGGGGCGAGACTTCGCCCTTAAAGAGATTCCGAGGCACTGTCCCCAGGGGGCGCCGGATAGTAGTGGCAGGGAATGAAAAGTGTCGCGCGAGATAACATCGCCAAGGAGAATCCAAATCGATTGGTTCACCTAACCTACGGATATTTCGCTCAGACTTATCGATTTTTTTTTTGTTGAATTTATTGCTTCCAATGAATACAATTTCTTAACGTCAATAATTTTAACTTACAATTTAAGAGTACTTCGGCGTTCGTTTAAGAATTGATTGGATTAAACTGATGTTTTTTTAACGAAAAGGTTACGATAGTTTTATATAAGCTTTAAGAAATAAAACTCAGAAAACAATTTTAAATAGTCTTCGTGTATTTGAAAAAAAAATACTGCACCTATAAAAGGAAATATATGTATTTTTTAAAATCAATGCCTTCTAATATGGATCATATGTCCTTTGTTGGTATTTCATCATTTTTTTTTACAAAACATTCTCTTCAACTCTCTTTACCGAAGAGAGAAATTTGAATAGAAGTATAGGACAAGACTAGGCAGTTAGCCAATCGCCCTCGTCACGCATCACTTTTTTTTAGGATTGGAAGGGATTTTTAGGGAATTCAAACACTCATCAGTAGATCTATTGAAAAAATACTGTCTTTACTGGGACTCGAACCCGAGAGATCTATCAAAGATGCCAACGACTATCTATACCAGTTTTTTTTTTTAAATACACATCGAATGCGTCCTGATAATAACGGTAGGGGGAATTTTACTGGTGACTGAATGACGAGTAAGGAAAGACAATGTGTGCGCATCTATCTGTCTTATTTGAAACGTTTTAGACATAAAATAGAAGTAAAACAACAAATTTATATTTTTTTGTTGCATAAATATCGACTGTAGAAAGGAAAAACGACGTAACCCACAGTTTTTTTAAAACAGCTTTTTTTCGATAATCACAATGTATCCAACTTGATACACGTTCTATTAAAATAATGTAAGATGCAAATGCCGAATTAGTATCTAAATTTAGCTTTTAAATTTGAAAAAAGATGGTCTTGTGAAAATTGAAACCAAGAAAAGAGAATGAAAAAAAGGTTTTTCCTAAACAATGTCTTTAATTAATATTAGCTTATGTCAATTAAACACCAGTTTAGAAGTCTCCGTGGACTTCAGGGCTGTGTTTATATCATAATTTGCATATGGCCGAAAATCATCAAAACAATTTTTTGTGCCTTTTGTAAAACTTGCTATGTGCGGGTTACGTCTTTTTTCCTTTCTACGGTCGATATGTAAAATGTATTTATACAAAATTGGCAACCACCAAATCCACCGAATGCCTTTTATTAATTTTATATTCATGCAATAGATGTCACTGTACCTTCATTTTTTTTACGAATACAACATAATATTCAATCACGTATAAATTGAATTTATGTTTACAAGGTATTTGCATGTTTTTATTTGCTTAGAATTATGTTCTGTCTACAGAGGGTATCGTCAAAATTGTAATGGATTCTGCGCCCAGCAAATATTGATTCTTACAAAGGTGAATTTCGCATAAAAAAAACTTCAGCGATAATTTTTGCGAATCTCTCACTGCCTAGATCAAGTTGGGATAAATTAAAATTTCATAAGTAAATATTTTCGCAGAGTTGAACGCTTTTTTGTTCTTCGCTTGCTGGCGGAAGGCAGGTACTATTTATCCCAATCGCTTGAAAACATTCATCCTTTACTTTCCCAACAGCGGTGCGGAACCATCGCGTTTTGAAGGAAGGGTGTCAGACAAAATGTTAACGTTGTTGTCATCAGTTGCGGTAAACAGCTCGCATTGTGAATACTCTCATTAATTTTTGTTCGAAAGCATGTGTGTGTGTCCTTTCAGGCTTTGAGGTTCCAGACAAAATTTTAATGCGCTGCGTCAGGGTTGAGTTGAGGGGTCTCGGAGGGGTACGGGTGAGCCCTTTGTTAAATGTGACTTAGGCATGCGAGCCCCTTATTGAATTGAAGAAAAAATATACATTATTAGATTAAGTGAAATTGCTATAGATGGTTTAAATCTCGTAGAATAAATTAATTTTGGGTGCATAATAAAAGACTCAAGAATATAGACCCTTTTCATAGTACATAATTAAGTATTTTCAGTAACGTTCAATTCTTTTAACTACTATTACGTATAACTAGCTGTAAGCCCGTTGACCTCAACGGGGCGATTTTTGTTGCATTTTTAAGTAGTCAGAATATTTATTACGTATAATTGTATAAAAATTATAGGAAAAATCTCTTTACACGGAACACGGCGAATAGCTTTCAGATTTAGTGCGCACCTTGTTAACGATTTGGCATCCATATCGTTACACTGCTGGATAGAATTAAAAAGACGGGTGGTGATGGGTACAATGTGACTTGTAATTACACTATGTGAAGTATGTAACTTAACATTTTGCATTTGGTGATCTCTTAAACTCGTTTCAGTTCTATTATATCGTAGTTTCCAGCGAGGGGCGGCATTAAAATTTATAGACCGTCATCAGATTTTGTTTTGTTTTTATGCCTTTCCTTCCTTCCTCTCTTTCCATCAGATTTCAGGATGAACGAGTAAGACGAACCCTACACGTTGGCTGGCATTATCGCCCCCCAACCACTATTATTGTGGGTCACCCAACCGTGGAGCGGCCTAACGGAGTGTGAGTTTACATACACATTATGCATAGTGCGCACACATACTTGTGCAGGGGGAGCGATTTGCAATAGACAAGGCCGACCACCCCTGCACTATTTTTTTATTTTTTTTTCACACACTGTTTTTTTTTTACTTATCGGGAATAAAAAAGTATTAGTCGTCTGTTGTCTGTGGTGCACTGATAAATTTGTCATACGTTTGAATTTGGAACGCGAGGAGGTTTTTATGTTTGGTATACCAGTATACAAATTTAATTTATTGAAAATATGTTTTGACTGTGCTCTGTGACCAGCGTTTAATATTGCAAACATGAATATTGGATAGTAGAAATTCTTATTGACATTAATCTAAGTGTATTTTTTTTTGATTGTCTGAATGCTGTACTCAGTTGCTGTGGTCAGTTCAAGTACATCCGTGCACTTGAAAAAACTTCAAGATGCCGAAAGGCGAAACCCGGGTCGTTAACGATATGATTAATGGCAGAGTACAGCATTCAGACAATACAAATTTTAAATTGAAATTCCGTCAAGCACCTTCTGTAGAAATTTAAAATTAAATAATCTTAGTATGTTTATGAAAATAAAAACAATGTAGCGTTTTCAACAGACGAGCAATTAAGTTGCTATAAATTTGTCATATCAAATAAACATTCGATGGTAAAAAGTGTCGTCACTTCAACCTGAGATTTTGTTTATGTAGTCTGTAAGGAAATGGTTAAATTTACTACCTATCATAAATATTATAATCAATAAGTTGTTTTTTCAATATTAAACCATAGCTTTCCATAGTGGGCACATCGGCCTCCCTGGGGGTACTGGAAGAACCTATGGGGAGTGGGGACCATGCTGGCCTTGGGAAAGGTAGAAGGGCATATAGGCAAAAAGAGCGATATGAGTTGTTATTATTTTTTTAACAATATAATATATTCTAAAACCCTCTATGACACGACGGTGTCTATTTTGTAACATACCTAAATTGACGACAAAATAATCTTAAAAACAAATAGTATCTACGATTTTTGATGTTATTTTGTATTAATTCTAAAGATTGATTGAAAATAACAAACTATGAAAAATAAATCGATGGCAAATACATCAGATTCTTCCCACTCGTTATAAATTATTCTACAAAATCATAATAAAAAATATTTTAAACACTTTAGTTAGACAAAACTACATATTTTGTTAAATTTCCATAAGGCCGTGTATATTTTTTTTAGCTGAATATGGGGTAGTGTCTCAAAATGTTTGATAATCTATATCTTAAACCGTGTACCTTCACTTCCAAAATGTCGCTTACGTACACGTAATCGAGTATTATTCACATAAATCGCAACCCAGCGGTAAGACATCCGATAGGTACTGGATTCTAATCCAAGCCAACCATATTATATTCTTTAAGTATCTTACGCAGACATTGTTTGTTTCTAATTTTCATCCTAGGTATTTTATACAAACTTAAACATATTTTTATTTTTTTATCGTCTAAGTACACAAAATATTGACGTTTTTTCAATTTCAATTGATAATAAAAAATTAATAACTGTTCTCAAATTTTGAAATATTCACTGTATAATAAAAATGGATTGCTAATAGCTAAATATAAATGGAGAGTGATTGAAATTTCATGTTACTCTACGAGAATGACACGTGTCTATTCCAATATGGAGATGATTGCTTGAAACAGCTGTCAAAAGTGTTAATAATAGATTCAATAGCAGGCTATATCAATATTATTTTTTTTGTAATCTTTAAAAACACTAATTCGCAGACAGCTTTTTTCTATAGAATTGACGCCTAACTTAAAAGCTTTTTGCGTGGTAGTTGTGTCTTTCTTTATTGCGAAGGAAAACAAAAGCTAGTTTTTTTTTTAATAGACTAACAAATAAATATGTCGTGCCTTAAATTAAATTATTTCACTAAGATTGAAGGATCTTAATGTTACATATCTAATTTCTTTTTTATCTGTCGAAGTCAATCAATGTCAATTATACTTACTTCTTGCAATTTATATTACTAAGTGTTCTTGTATTATCGGTACTAGATATAATATTTTCCTACCTTATAGCCTACTTGATCTACAAATTTGGCAATTTGGTAATGTAGAATCCTATCTTTTGAATGAAATTATTGTCATTGATTTTAAAAATAACGCTATAATTTATATATTTATTAGTATATGAGTGTCGGTCTAGTGGTAAATGTCGTGTGCTTCGGTCACGGCGTTCTAGTGTTCGTATCCCTGTACGGGCAGTTTTATTTTTCAATCAAGGCATGGATTTTTGTGATGTTTAAAAAAACCTTATCTTCCACCCGATCCCTTAACACGGGGCGTAGCAAGAAGAATTAGGGTTTCACTGATCTTGTCCTACCGCCATCCTACTATCTCTACTCTCTTCGTGAAAGAAAAGTTGAATGACTGTTGTCGCAGAAAAACTTTTTGTTGAGATATAATCAATTAGGAGTCTATATGGTTCAAACAAGTAGCAAACATGTCAATATATTAATCAAAGTTTCTTGAATGTGCTTGTAATACGATAGAGATGTAGCCCTACGATATTAACGGCTACCAAACCCTATTTTAATCATACCAAAATTTAGAACTGTGCTTATTATTCGACCTTGTAAAGGAAAAAGGACGCAACCCACACAACAAATATCACAGCAGACACAAAAAGACGTTATTTGGTTATTTCGGGGTAACTGATAAACTGGTTTTTAATTGACATAATCTAATATTATTTAAATAAATTGTTTTTTTCCTGATCGCAATTTTCACGGGTCCTTCTTTTTTTCCAACTTTAAACCTAAATTTAGATATTAATTCGGCATTTTTAGCTTACAAACTTTTCTTAGATCGTGTATCAAGTTGTATAAATTGTGATCATCGATAAAAAGCTGTTTTTAAAAAACTACGTCTCTTTCCACAGTCAATATGTTAATCTAATCAACCTTCTTATCGATCAAATCTAAATGAACGTTTTGATAATATTTTAAACTACATTCTCCGTCTTAAAACTCATTTATTTCCAGTCGATACAGCGATACTGCTCTTGATTATCATATCATCTCCGCGAGATGAGTTAATAGTATGGAGTAATTTTTCTTGTTCGTCAAGTTGCTTAGAGCGAGCAGTCAAACATTGCGGCGAGCAGTCAGTCAGTCAGTCAGCCAGTGTTGTCGAACGTCAATATTATTACTGAGGCATTCGTATGTTTAATTAATAATTGTCGGCATGTATCGATCTATTGAAGCATTTCGTAATTCCCATCTTTCGAATTGACTTTGATGTAACGTACATTTAAACATTAAACGAGCCACCGCCAACCAACACATATAGCTAGAATTACCCGTACTGCTCTAAACGTTTCGTCATTATACATACTGGCAGATGTCGGCAAGTAATATTATGAGGTAATTTTACAGCGAGATTTTCGGCTTTCATTTTATCGTCTGGAATAACTCGGTAGGTGAGTTTATTATGCGATTTTGGCAACAAAAAACTAATTCACTAAACGGAGGAAAATTCACTGCTGAATTTTTTGATATGATTTCTTTGCCTTGGAAAACTCATTAGGTGCACTTATTATACCATTTTGGCAAAAAAAAAACAGCAATACTTTTTAATGTAATATTTTATTTGATAACTTTGTTATTCTACACGCTGATAAACATCATCAAACGTAAAATCGCAGGGCTTACGAATAAATTGATTGTAGCAGGGCTTCGAACAGCTATTTTTTCGTTCCGGTTCAAGTAAAAAAAAATATGTATCGGTTCGGTTCCGGTTTTCGTTCCGGCAAAAATAACGGTTTGAAAGGTTTTTTGTTTTCGATTCCGGTTCGAAGCCCTGATTGTAAGCTCTTAGGTTATAAATTACCAAGTAAAAGTCCAGGTTTGGCGTTGGCGTATGACGGGAAATGTCGGCTTGTTACCGAAACTGTGCTTAGCTAACATTCTGTTTTCTTTACCACCAAATGACTAGCACCAATAGGCGTTTGACGTAGCCCAAATATAACAATGTCGAGTCAGTAGGTGTATGTATAGTTTTTTTTTTTGAAAATCTGTATTGTTGATTTACTTACTGATAAAATTAGATTAGCTTAATTCGAACATTTTTATATTAGAAAAATCTCTCACACAACTTACCGTGTGCGTGAACTAACTGATGTGTGTGTGATAATTTGTGCATGTATTTATTTACATACACGTCCGTATCTTTGCAAGCGGGAGTGGTAATATATAAATTAATTAAACATTAAACGCGAGAGGGAGATGAGAGGGCCGTATCGCAGTGCGAAGAACCGAGACGGTTATATGATGATGACGAGCCGGGCCAGGGCGGGGGTGTGCTGGGGCTTTGGCGTGGAGGCGCGGAGTGACAGGGGGTGAAGTCCCCTGGGGGCTCCCGGCGTTCCCCCGTTTTGCTTCTGTTGGGAGTGTGACGGCGAACCGTGTACCGGAGAAAGTGAATATTACTCCCATTATAACGTGTAACGTTTTTTTTTTTGTAGTAGGTACATTGTATATATTTTTAGACTATCGTGTTCAATGTTGGACAACGAGAATGTTATATTCATTATGCCATATCTGGCAAATGTCAAAGTACTTAGCAGTTATAGTTTACCTTTTGTGTCTTTTGTATACCGAAAAATAATTCTATTATATAACTACAGTCCTCGCTAACAATACATGCTAGCAATAGATTTTTTTTGTGGCTCACACTCCCTATTAACAAATGCTAAAAAAATTCGAGGAAATTTGGATACGAATGTATATTTTGATTAATAGATCAATATCAAATGAAAGTCAAAATTGTATAATCGAACCACGGTATCGGAACGAAGGATTTTAGCGATAACCATTAAATAACTTCAATTCCTTAAATAACGGACGTAATGAGAGCAATCGACTAACCACCACTAGTCCTGTACTTTATATCATTTAAATAATAAAGTTGAGTAACTGAGTAACAACCAGTTCTCCTAGAAAATAATCATATCAACGTTGGAAAGGAAAAATGACGTAGCCCTCACATAACAAATTTTACAGGAGACACAAAAAACGTTTCTTGATGATTTTGGGCCGAAGGCAAATTATGCAATTTACACAAACTTTTAGTGTATGAAGACTGACAAACTGGTTTTTAATCGACTTAATCTGATATTAATTCAATATGTAAAAAACCCTTTTTTTAGACTTTTTTATTGATCGCAAATTACCACATGCCCTTCTTTTTAAAACTTAGAAGCTAAATTTAGATATTAATTCGGCATTTTCAGCTTACGTCCTTTTGATAGAATATTTATTAAGTTGTATAGATTGTGATCGAAAAAAATCTGTTTTGATAAAACTGTGGGTTACGTCATTTTTCCTTTCCGCAGTTGAAATCGAGTCTCGATTCGAGATACCTCAATTAGGAGGTCGTATGCTCCACATTAGAAGCGGGCATGGGTTAAAATAAATAGTTTATGCTCCGAATTTAATCTAGGATAGTTCAATTTTATATTTTGTTACATCTAGCTCAATCTTTTACTTTTAATTATCATCACAACAAAATTTATATCTTCAGGCGTTCAAGCACACGAACTTGAACTGAAAATTTATATGTTTAACATTTATTATTATTATTCCGATTACATGCGGTTAGCTAACCAGTAGTTCTGCCCTAGACGACACGACACACATGCTTAAAACAATATATGTATTCATCATAACTATCATCCTCGTAAAAGGTTAGTAAAAATACAACCATGAAATATTTTTGCATAAGTAAAAAAATGTCATGACGTGCACTCGCTGTTTGAAAATCGGGTTTACTTTCTGGCACTAATCTACTTATCTCGAGTTAGCTTATTTTGCCAATTATTTCGTTGACTTCCACTAAAAATCATTGGGCCAATACTCACGTGGCCATTTTTGTGAATTCATTTTTTTACAACTTCGATCATCAAATGTTGCCCTGAACCGGTTTGGTCTGGTAAGAATTTTACTCTTTATATCCTTAATAAGCATCTCATGTATTCAAATTAATTTAGGTCAGATAACAACAGATACGTAATGTCTTCATCAATAATATTGACAGCAAAAGATACGAGGAAACAAAATATCGTCAATTATTTACTCTCAGCTAGGGCATCCAATCCCGGGATCCCGTCTAATTTTCTGATCAAATCCCGGGACTGACATGGTCGCGATCCCGGGATTTCGTTATTGAGAAATCTTGAGTAAATCTCGAAAATTGATAGTATTTTGAAGAAAAATTCGACTTTCGGAGATAAGCGGGGGGAAAAGTATAGAAAATTGAGGATTTCAAATTCCTCGGTGAGCCAAAACAAAAAAACGACTTCCGGAGATAATCTGGGGAAAAAGTATACCAAATCGAGGATTTCAAATTCCTCGGTGAGCTAATCCCAATCCCGGGATTGGATACCCTACTCTCAGCTTATGCCCGGTATGTTGTATTCAAGTGTAAATGAACAAACTGCGAAAAAAGTGAAAAATTTCTCACTATGTCACATTTAGTCAAAATACTTTTTTTTGTTTTATCGAACCGTAGAAAAAAGCAAGGCTGTGGAGTCGGAGTCGTGAATATGAGCGGCTCGATTTTTCTTTGAACAATATATTTAATGATGTGTATTCAAAAAAAATAGTCAAAAGTGTTAACATTTCATGCTTGGCTGACTAAAGGACTAAAGATAATCTGATGGTATACATATATATAATATAAGTTAAAATGACATCATTGAAAAATTTCCTCGGAGTCGGAGTCGTTAATTATTTGAAAGCTGGAGTCGGAGTCGTCTTTTTTTCTCGTGACTCCACAGCCCTGGAAAAAAGTCGTACGTAGATTCGTAAATATTTATATTTTAACAGTATTTTCAATAATAATCTCTCGTCTTCTGACAGAGTTTCTGTTCTAATAGTATAACTATTTAATGTCCTGTGTTAATAATGTATACTCTTCTGCTCAAAATTCTCGTGATGAACGAAACAGATCCTGATCACATAATATAAATGTGGGTTTTATTACTGAATAGTGTTTTATTTTTTGAATATTTTCTAATAAAAGTGTATGCAATATTTAACTCTTCTATATTCTACCCTTTTCTATGTAGATGTGACCTTAATTAATATAACAATCCAGTGCCCTGTATTGTTCCTGAGGAATACTAGAAGCGAGCCGAGTTTTCGGTGGAAAAATGTATTTTGAGCGCAAATATTGTATCGCCTTCCGGTTGGCAAACTTTTGAAGGTACAGCATTTCATTCCGGCGTCGTATTTATCTAATACGACTCGCTAATTTAATTTTAATTACCACTCCTAATTAACACAAAGCAAACAATTATTTCACCGCGTGTCCGGTACACGTTGACGTTATATAATTTTTCTTCTGCCTTACACTTTTTCGTTTCGGTCGGAATGTAAAAAAAAAAATATTAATTAATTCGGTCGACCGCCTTTGATACTGTTTATTCTTCGCGGAGTGAAAAGGATTGTATGTTTTTTGCGGAACGTATTTTTTTTCATTTTACCTACGTATACTTTGTTTTTTTTGCGGAATCTGTCTTTTTCTTTTAAACGTGACTCATTTTAATGTTGCCGCCCTTCGTGATAAATTTAAAAAAATTACCGTTTTATATTTTACCGTTTTTTTAATTGTGTTTACGTACCCACCGCTGGAATGCAGTTTTGTGTATTGAGTATAGGAATATTTTAGCCACTTGTTCGTCCAACATTGAACCGATCGGCCACGATGACTTGGTGGGTAATAAGACGGATTACCTGGATTTTAATAAATTCGCGGCGTCATACGAAGAGTGAGTATACGTCAACTCATGGTAGGTTTTCGTTCATCCTGAGAGAATATCTCGTTTATGTGAATGGTATGAAAACATAACAAATTTAACCCATATTGATAATTTTTGAAAGTGCTGTCTATTTTTTCTCTTTTGATGGTTGTCTTAAAATGTTAATTAAGATTTAATATACGTCTGTTTCGACTATGTGTGCACAATCAAAACATGTTTTATCATATCGACTGTGGAAAGGAAAAAGGACGAAATCCACAGTTTTTTCAAAACAGCTTTTTTCAATAATCATAATGTATCAAACTCGATACACGTTCTATCGAAAGGATGTTAGCTGCAAATGTCGAATTAGTATCTAAATTTAGCTTTTAAGTTTGAAAAAATATGAGCTTGTGAAAATTAAAATCAACAAAAAAGACAATTTCTTCAATTAATATTAGATTATGTCAATCAAACACCAGCTTAGAAGTCTCCGTGCACTTCAAGGTTGTGTATATTTCATAATTTACATATGGCCCAAAATCATCAAAACACGTTTTTTGTGCCTTATGTCAAATTTGCCATGCGTGAGTTACGTCCTTTTTCCTTTCCACAGGCGATATGTATAATAAAAACATCCACGGATTTTTTAACAAAAACGATTGAATTGATCTATAATTATTCTCAACCACTAAATAGTCTCAGAGTAAAAGGGACTCCGCCAGACTATTCGACCCACACTGACGATTTTATTTATTTTTTATTTCCGGCATTGAAACAGTTAAACTTTAAGTAATCGTTGAGTTACCGTGTCTTGGCCTCCGCAATATTCTGTGCACAGCAAGCCAGTCATTATTAGTTCATACACACTGCACAGTGTATTCTTTTCGCAAAGTTGACGCAAACCGCCGCGAGTTTGAATCATCTTCTGGCGAGAAAACTTCGCCAGCTCAAGGTATCGTCTCCCCGTCTCAATTTCAAAACACAAGTTTTAACTAAACATTGTATAGATGCGATGGTTAATATTAGATAACTACGATAGCCCGAATGAGCAGTATCCATTTTGCAACCCATGGGCGGTTCGTGTCCCGGCGCTTGTTTGGCTTGAATTAAACTTTATTATTATTATTGTTAAACGGTACAGTGGCGGGGCTCCGCGCTCAACCGTGATTACCTGCGATCGCCGCCGGGTTATTCGGGTATTCAATTTGGCCAAGCGGCCCGATGGCCCAATTTATTGTCCATTAGTATTGTTTTGCAAAAAAAAAAACCTCGATTTGGAATATGTTTTTAAAAGCTTGTATATATATGCTCTCCCTTTTCTTTTTCAACATTTTTTTTTTTTAAATGACGTGTTCGAATGTTTTTATCCATTAACGTTAAATATTCTCTCGACAATGTTGGTGTAAAATGTATTATTCTTGAATTGTTCTCTATTCGAGTTTTTTTAGAAGCGTATGTTTTCACGAAGAAATTGGAAATTTCGCGAACATTTCAATTAATTTACCTTCTTTCCTCTGGGGATGATCGAGGTAAATAGGCACGGGGGCAAACTGAAAACACCTTACGGCAATAGGCCCAAGTTTTATTCGACATGATAATTATTGTTCCGATCGTTTGGTTGCCAACCCGTGTTTTTATCAGGGCTGTGGAGTCGGGTGTTTTTCCGGAATTGGAGTCGGAGTCAGAAAAACTTGAGGAAAATATTTTTTTAAGGTATTGAAAAGTTATAAGTCTATTTTTTAAATCCATGTCCGCTTCCAATGTGGAGCATATAGTGGACGTATCTCCACAGATCTTTTTTATGAGAACTGTTTGTTACCCAGTCGCTCAACCTCTCTTTTCCAACGATATTAGTAAGGGGGGGAGATAAGGTTGGGACAGGACTAGTGGTTAACTACTCGCTCACGATACGCCCAGTTATTGAAGAATCGTAAAGGTGAGAGAGATTCGTGAGCATCACAAACACCCATGTCTTTTGAACAGATATATAAAAAAAATGCTGTTCGTACTGGGACTTGAACTCGTGAGATCCGGCACGGAAGCCCACAACACTAACCGATCCGCCATATGACCCGGCGAATATAACTCAGTGACTAAGTCTATTCACTATATTAATTGGTCAAATATATTCTTGTAACAATAGTGATCTGATGGTATACAGATATGTTAGGCAAACGAAAATGTTGGAAAAAATCAACTCGGAATTGGAGTCGGGCTTTTTTATTATTTATAGCCAGAGTCGGAGTCGTCTCTTTCTTACCCGACTCCTCAGCCCTGTTTTTTACATTACGTTGTTGATAGGTTACTCTGTCTAGCTTTCTTAACCAAGCTAAGAAGACATTGTTTTTTTTCTTTCATCTGCTTTACATTAGTTTTTACCAGGGATATCAGTCGCTTCTAATTAAAAATGTGTGGCCACTCCTGATTTATACAATTTCAATTTGGTAATTTTCTTTCATATCACATAATAAAGTATTATAACAACATACTTTCATTTGAGAACCTGTATCGAACTCCAAATTGGAAAGTTCCCCTCTTAAATAAAATCCAATAACTATTAAATAAAACAACGCTCCGTCGAATAGTCGTCAATAATAGTTTTCCGCGCACGGCCATTAGTCTGTCTCTGCGCCGCAGATGTGAGTTTATTTGCATGCGAAGTAATAACTTGTAGCTAACTCTCGCGGCTTGCATTTTGTTTTATTTTATTTATTCGTCCTACGTGACGCTTTTCCCCCCGTCCTCCCTTTCGGCCCAAGACTTCTTCTATGTCCTCACGTGTGCTGCTGTTATATAAAATAATATTGCATAGTGTTTCACCTCGCATAGGTTGGACAGTATGCTCAAACCGTGCGACTTTTGTTACCTATTTCATATTATATGGAATATCTAAACGCAAAAAAAATCACAAAGTATATAAAGGATCCTGCAGATAATAAATAGTACTGACGATAGTGTGATGTCGAGATGTACTAATTTTATATAATTTATACATAAAAGGATGCATATCCGAAAGTTAATAAATCATGAAAATTTTCAAAACACTACAAATTATTGCTGAGTATAAAATCAAGTAAACAATATTTGGCAAGTTGTACGTCATTGAATATTGTTGAGTTTTACGTTAAAAATGGACACAGCATTTTTAAAACAATGTCTTGTTATTTATTACAGAGAATTTTTATTGTATTTACTATGATTTAGGGAATAATAAACGAACCCGGTTTCATTTTTTACGCTCAAATACTATAGGAAACATAATGTTAACATGATCTGCGCAGAAATGGTTTAACTTCATATCTCAACTAACTCTGGGGACGATTTTAGGTGAAATCGAACCCTGCTGCGGTCATAGTGATATTGTCGGAATAAGAATAATTCACAATAATACATTAACGGGAATCAATACAATTATTCTACACATTCTGTGTTCAGATGACAAGACGTGATATCTCAATGTTGTTATCGATTTCAAATATCGCCATATCCTCATCAAACGTGGACTAAAAAAACTTTGAATTAATTATTGTATAATATATATAAAACTTATTTAATTAAATATCTTTGTTAGAATCGAGCAATCTCTAAATTTAAATCAGCTCTCCTGCATTATTCACTAAAGTACACATGGGTTTTTGCAATCTGGCCACTGCATCAATGCAATCAATCCGAAGATTGGAATCGGCTTGGAAGAATTTATTTTATGCGGTCCATGATTTTTAAATGTCCCATTTCGCAAAGAAGGGGAATCAACTCCTGTCAGCAGTTTTGACGTAGGTATCTACAATACATCCAAGTTTTCCCGTGCTATCTTGGACGGATCGAATAAATTCATTCATCAAGCTTCAAGCCACAAATGTAAACTATGAATAAATATTAAATCCTGACATTTCCAGAACTATAAATAATTTATTACTAAACATTGAATGGTTCGTTATTCGCCTCATATTCTATCCCGAAAACGTCTCGTATAGGTTAGAGATTAGCAAATCGTTAATCCTTTCGTAACACCACCCTTCTTATCGTACCTCCTTTGAAAAGACAGGTTGATCGACTGACTAACAACGAGTTGTACATCGCAAACTGACATGTTAAAAAAAGCCTCTTGTTTTATATGGACAGAAACAGTTTCTCTCAACGAATGAAAATTTTCAACTTATGTACATTCACAAAAATTTTGTCACTAACGACCCGGGATTCGCCTTTGGGCATCTTCAGGCGTTCAAATACACGGATGAACTTCAACTGACGTTTAATACATAAATGTGTCACTAAGTTTAAGGTCATTGCATTATATTTATTTTGTTTGCTGGAAAAAAATATGATTATATTTACATAAACATAGGATATATGAATGGGGAATTTGGCAAATTTACCTGCTCATTCAAGATTGGTAAACTATTTAACTGTGCCCTATTTATTTCTAAAATTTCCTGGAAAAACAATTTATGCCCATCTGTGTTTGGGTGTAGCATTTTAATCACTTCATCCGCATTGAACACGCGGTTCTCTGAAATCGAAATACATATAAATAAAATTCCACCGAGCATCTTATATCATTCAAATTAATGTTACTCCTTATATCATAGTCGGCAGGTACTCAAATAAAATAAAATAAATTACTGATTTTTAAACGGTTAGTGAATTGAAATTAGTTTATCAATATAATGTTTTGATTAATATTGAAAATTAGTAGCCCCCTTAGTTTAAAATAATGAAAATGGTAATCATGTGAAATAATGTTTATAAAATCGTCCCACGTCCATCATAGTATTAATATAACAATATGAATGTAATGTATAAATAAACCATACATATTTTCTGAAAGTATTTAATATAATATATATTTAGTATAAATTTCATTCGTAAATTATAATATTATAACAAAAATACAACATTGGCCAAGTCCTATTATCAGCTTCAAGAATTCACCAGTTTATATTGAGATAATAATAAATGTCGCTGTGTATATTCCTAGTTGAAATATATATATTATTATTTTTTACACGACGCCTGCTCATTGATGGTCCCATAAATATTATAACGTATATCTGCTCTAAGGCTCTCTTGTATATTCCGCAGTTTGAGCACCGCTTTCGTAGCCATCCGGATATCGAGTTTTATGATCATGAGATAGTTCCGCTTCCTCTCAAATCGATTTACCGTAGTCTCGACTTCCTTTGTAAATGGACTTATTGAGAACCTGTGATTTAGAATTGCGGATCACATGCCGGTGACCTAGGATCGGCTCCATTATGCTTATATCATATACGGCACATGCGCTGCCTCTTGAAGAATGGCCAGGCTTTTTCTACTGACTGAGGATTAAGGATGGCATCCAATTTATCAAAAACATAGCTTGTCACTTGGTAGAATTTAATTACAGTTTCGTTTCACAAGAATTGTAAAATATATTTGATACTAATTATTTCGGCATCCGAGATAAAATTCAGAACTACGAATAGTCAATAAACATAAATCATGATGAAAATTTATAATTAGCATTTCGACTGTGGAAAGGAAAAGGTTTTTTTCGATAACAACGATGTATCAAACTTGATACACGTTCTATCAAAAGGATGCAAGCTGCAAATGCCGAATTACTGTCATTACTACAAATTTAGCTTTAAAGTTTGAAAAAGATGACAATGTAAAAATTAAAACCAAGAAAAAAGACTGAAATAAAGGTTTTTCCTAGACAATTTCTTCAATTAATATTAGTTTATGTCAATATATAGTTAAAATTTCGTATTTTCCATGGATGGGCGGTGATTTTTTTGTAATTACTTTTGTACTTTTTCAGAACAATTTTCACCCATCGCAAACATTTTTATTTTATAAAAAATACAAAATAACCCAATTATTTGTAAAATATTAAATTAAAAACACATGTTACTTGAGGTGCACAACAAGCGGAAAAACAAAATTACCATTTTTTTTTATTTTATATTCGTAAATGGATGGTAATGTATATTTTTTTTTAACTTAAAATATCTTGCATAATGTTAACATAATTGACAGTAACAGCTTACCGCAAATCGCGGAAAGCTATTAAAAACAAAACACGACCCCCTTAATCCTCCGCCCCCGAGTACTTATGCACTTATGTAAGTCTCGCGAAATGCAATCGTTTAATAGCTTCTTAAATAACTCCCCATGCATCAGGTGTTTTCGTTCTTCGGGAATACACTGCACATGGGGGACTAATACCCATCGGATTGTTTCTGGGCTTTTACCAAGATTGCTCGAGATTTGTACCTGCTGCATCTATTATTTTATTTAAGCATACCGGCTATACCGGTGGGCCGTTTTCCTTCGGTCGATGTGTATCAGTTATTCGAATGTTGGCAAATGAAAATATTAATGTACACTCAATCCATTGGTGTTCGCTTCTACTGTTAAAAGAGTCAACATTTCAAAAATACTTTTATTTCGAACGAAGTAGACGTCATCGGATTACAGTCGAACTCGGTTAATACGATCACGGAAATAGCGAGATCTCGGATGTAATTAGGAAACATTCGTTGATATGTTAATTTATGGTTTTCTCCATATATTTATCCATTTTTATAACGGAAGTGTAAATAAATTGTAATTGTGTATTTTGGTTTGAATTGCGACTCTGTGTTATGTGACCGCTCCAGATACTTCATGTTTTAATGTGAAGGGTATGTTTGTAAGCATTTAAAAATACTTATTCTCTGATATAACGAGTAATGCTTAAAACGAGAAAATCCTGTCGTTCCCATCATCTTCGTTATAACCAAGTTCGACTTTTTTTTTGTTTTTGCATCTCAACTTCAGTGTATCCTATTGTCTTGATTTCCGCGATTTTTTTAAAAGCTCATTCATATATGTACTGCTTAAATCGTGGGATGAGTTTTAATATCAATGCTTTTATTTCATTACAATTCAATGAAAATAACATTACTCAGTTAAAATATTAATTTATCTGTAGTCAATTTGAATAACCGACTCATATTTTTATTTTGTACCATCACTTAAAATGACTCCGATGTCTATCATACTATACTATTTTTGAGGGATTGTGCTATTGTGTGTTTTATGTTATCTTACGAGCCCTTATTCTTGCCCTCGCGTCATATCTTACGTGAAATAGTTTCCCGGGCTTTAAAAAATTGGAAAACCAGTATTCGTTTAAATAGTATCTTTTTTAGTGAACCACAGAATACTGATTCAGCGGTTAGCGAATTCAATTTTATAAATGCGTTATTCGTAAACATAGGTCGGCTCATGCATTTGACAATGCATTGGCTTCATTTCGGTATCGGAATAATAGCCTGTTCGTCTGGGATGGATCAATCCCGTGGAAGTAAAACCTAGGAGGTAATATATTCCTGAAGACGTTCCTGCAGCAGACACCGAAAACTTTATGCACGGCATTTTATGCTCAATTCCGGGTAACCAATCATTTACTACTTCCGACACTTTTGTCACAGCCGAGGTAATTGTATTTCTACAGTCTTTTTAGAAATCAATTTTTATCTTTTCTTAGTGGCTTCTGATCTTACCTAAAATTTTAATCGTAACTTATCTATCCTGCTTAATAAGGCAATGTTCTTCCCGAAGCTTTGTTGAATTTCTAGAAAAACCACACTATTGGTAAAGGGCAGTGGGTACTGGATACCATTGGTAGAATACTCTTTCACTTTTCCTTTAAGGGCTGACCCATTGCGTTGTCATATTGTGGGGGTTTATCCGCATTAGTTTTTAGTGTAAATACAATATCTAGATCTTGCACAGTAGTGCTTTATTAGAAACAGCCCATTTTGGGGTTGTTGGCTTAGTTAACTGAGTGATCTTCTGATCTGATCAGAGTGATCTCGTTGTCGCCGAAACTAGAGAAAAAGAATCAATTAATGCGATTACATTGGCTTGATTTGAAATAACATATGAGACAATACTTTTGACGTTTTTTTTTCATTCATAATTGAAATGTTTAGCGCCTATTTTAAATGCCTGAACGATTCTCGAACCGTAGCATAACTGAAACCTGTGAAGTTGACAAGTAAAAAAAAAACATTAAATCAACTCAATTTTTTGTTCATGTGAAATAAAATATGTATGTGTGTTATGGAGTTAATGTTTGCGAGATAAGCTTCATATATTCGTTTGTTCTTTGTCTGTATGATGAACAAAAGATTTTCGACGGGCAAGCCTATAAAACTTGATGTATTATTATTATAAGAATTTTCACTCAAACCACTAACTATCAAATTAAGAAAATCGTCTGTCTGCAACATTATCCTACAACGGCTGTCTAGTGATAGCTTTTTTTTTCGTACGCTCGATATTACATATTTTCTTAGATTTTTTAAAATATTGCCTTCTGCGTGGTACACAAAATTGGATTGAGATGGCTCGTTGTGTTTCCACCGCGTGGCCAGACACTCTTAATTGGCTTTGAAAATAAATAAGATGGAGTTCCGCTAACTGGGCTTACTGAATCTCTGCTCTCGTTTTTGTTGTGGGTTGCAGCTCGACAAGAAGTACGTCTCGCCCGGGGGCTTAGTTTTCACATTTTCTATTCGCCCGTCGGAATCCCCGCGCACCACTAAAACACCTGCACCCCGCGTAAAAGAAGGATCCACTCTCTGTCCCCCATCTACCTTTATGTCTTGATATTATTAAGATGCACTTTGATCGGGGTTGTGAAGCACTGGTCTTCGTGCTTTTTTTTTATTTTTTTCATAAATATTTTTTAATTTATTCAAATTCAATATACTTTATCTAATATGTGTGCCTGAGAAGTAGAATACGGCAGGTCACAAAAGTAACATGTTAGCTATTAATTTAATTACTATTAATAGATTTTTATATTGTGTGAAAATTAAGTAGAAGTCGAAATACACGAGAAACATTTAGCTGCCGGTGTCGGCAACAACAAGCAGCCGACTACCAGGACTGCATATGTTGAGTCGACTTTAGAATGCTGCCGAGTGTGCGCCCAATATGAGTTTTATATGAAGAAACGGGAATAGCCGAGATGCGAGCTGTCCTCTGCGGCAGCTTAATGTTGCTCGTGTGTTTTCACACTTACAGAATGCAATAATTCCAACATGGCACGACCAATTTTTAATATTATTTTATTGTCAAAATGGTGACTGGAGCTTGCAGCTTCCTTGTTTTCATAATAGCTCAAACTAGGTTAACTCAATGTTTGTTTTAACTTGAGACCATCTCGAGGAGAAAAGGTATTTGTCGAGGATCTGAAATATTATTGAACATGCTGGGAGTTGGAATCAGGCCTATCTGATCGCTGGGTACTACTCTCAATACTACAGCACAGATACAGACTCTAGTTTCTATCATGCGTAGTGTATTATCACCCGAGGCAATATTATGACAGGTTATAGTGTAACACTATAGCACCGTCTAATCGTCATCATCAGTCGCTGGTTGGTTGTAAACTTTCAGATGAGAACAAAAAGTTCTAGTGTTATTATTTATTTGAAGTTTTTTTTTTCTAATTCCACAATATTTATTAATGGCCAGAATAAAGATTTTCAAAGGTTGCTAATTAATGTTCTCGATGAGCGAAAGCTGTCACGATCTATAAATACATGATATGGAATAAGTACAATGAGGAGTTTTGTTATTTAATATTACCTCCCACCAAGAATTATTGACAGTGATCATATTTTTACTTGAAAGCGCTCAAATATCAAGATTTTTTTAAATTTCGCAGTACTTACAGTTTGTCAATATGATATTTATTTTCAGACTAAACTAAGTCCATATTTAAATTTAGCAATAATCTAATACATCATTGTCAAACTAATTCTTTAGTGGACGAAGACTGATAATTTGGTTTATTTTTAGACTTATTTCCCAGTTATGCATTAAGCGATTATGTTTTTTCGCGATGACCTTAAGTTATTCCGATGTAAGGAAGCACGGTGACGTGGCGTTTAAAAACCTGGCAAATATTTTTCGTAGTATTTTCTCGATAACGGTTGTCGATGCCTGAATCTCAGTATAACACGGCTGCGACAAATCGAGGGGAATAATTTAGTTTGTGAGACAATATTGTGTTTATAATTTACGCGAATGGGGGTCCGTCGTTTTTATAGAAGGCACTATTCTTTCTTGTTATTGCCGTGTACAACACCCAGTCGTAAATGTAAATTTGACACTAAGGCAGGTAAGTAAGTGCAATATATTATAGCTATTCGTTTAGGGAACATAATATTTAAATCGAAACGTAAGGCGGTGCATTGTATGGATACGAGAGCTAACTAGTAGTAATGTATTGATTTATGTGTAACTTTTACTTCATGGCATTCAGCTTTATATTATAATACATATTCAAATTTAAAAGACTTTTCTTTTTTTAAAGATAAGTATTTTCTTTCAAGTATGCTGGTTAAAAAGTCGGTTTGCTCTTTCATACGCTAATTACGTACAGCGGGTCTGTCCTAAGATGTATGCTGAACTGAACGAAAAGGGCCGATATCAGTATAAAGTCGCCCGCAGACCTAAAAAGTTTGACCACCCATGCTCTAACGCTACCGGCACGGCGGATGTTCTTCTTCTTCTTCTTAGACCATAATCGCTCCCTATGTGGAGCATATGGCCGCCACGCGGCACTTCTATGTTTCCCTGTCTCTCGCCAATTGCTTTGCTTCCTATCATGATATGCCAGCATCCCTCAGTTTCGCCGAGTACATCCTATGGATAGTACCCGACGGACCTCCGGGGCCCCGGAATCCCACCGGTCGAAAGAAGAGGCAGGCAGAATTGAGGCTTTCCAGAGGCGTCCTCAGCACGTGACTCAGTTAGTTCTAACGTCTCTCCATAATCACTGACGTGACGGGGCGCTGTCTTGTACGTTCCCTTATCTCCGAATTCCTCAGAAAATCAAACCACTTCACCCCAATTATCCGACGCAAGCATCTGTTCTCGAAATCGGCGGATTCTCAGTTTATAGATACTTAATATTTATCACTTTTAGGGCGTTCACTGTCAATAACTGGTGGAAAGTCATATTAATAAAAACACACTATTCTTGTATACTTTTCTATGAGCGAAACCGGTCCTAACCTTTTTAAATAAAGTGCAGAGGAATATTGTGTTTTTATTAACTTAATATTTAACTCAAATTAGGTGACTGCGCAAGTCTTCATTTTCTTTTTTTTAAGCACAATGGTGGAGTGATAAAATGTAGGTCCCGTGCAGCTATGTATCAGACCAAACATGATGAGTAAATTAGTTTCTTTTCTCGGTCGTTATTGCGGACATAAAGCAGCGTCTCCGTAAACAACGGGTGGTGGTTGGGAAACCAACTTGTGTGTATATTTCTAATAGCGCACAAAAAAAAACATACTCAATCTGTTATATAACAGACTCGAATACTGACCCCCGAATAAAAATGCTTTTAGGCTTTCCCGACTGGCTTGCGAAAACATTATCTTATGTATTCCATTGTATGTGACATTTTCTCTATTCTCTTTTCACTTGTGCTCTAATATAATGTAGATTTTTTTCATAAAGACAACGACAAAAATATTATTTATGACAGCCGATGTCTGTCACGAGTCACGGAGTTTCCTCTTTTTCTACACTGCTGTACATACTCTAGGTGTGTATGTTAGGAGAAAATTACCTTGTGGCTTTCTTTAATGGTGGCATTCGGAAGAAAAGATACGGTTACTTTACAGAGAAAAAGACTTAACTTAAATAACTTCAGATGGAGGTATGTATACGCTTCAGGCAGTCGTATTCAAACTGAAAAAACATTCTGAAATATAATCTTGTAAACTTTGACATGCATTGAAAACTGTAGCGCTATTCTGTTTTACTCTTTGACCATGTTCGCTCCCTATGGGGAACATATGACGGCACGTCCATATCACGATCTGAGTACTACAAGGATAACCTGAAACAGAAATGTGAATTTTTTTGACGTAACAGAAGTAACAAATGCGGCAGTCTTCCGAGTATCATTATTGGTATACATTGCTATTTTTGTTTTGTCGCGATGTGTCCCTGTCACCCGCCAATTGCTTTGCTTTCTCCCATGACATGCCAGCATCCCTCAGCTCCGCCCAGTACATCCTATGGAAAGTACCCACCGGTCGGAAAGTGAGGCAGGATTAAGGATTTCCGGAGGCATCCGCAGCACATGATCCAACCAGTTCTAACGTCTCTCCATAACCACTGACATGACGGGGAACTGTCCTGTATGTTCCCTAATCTTCGAATTCCTCACGAAATCAAACCACCTCACTCTCCATAATCCGACGCAAGAATCTGTTTTCGAAGCTCAGTATAGGTTTTTCCGAGGCTTCGCCAGGTGCCAATATTCAATACCGTAAAGCAACTCTGGTAGAATGCAAGCGTTGAAAAAATGACATTTGGTTTCAAACGTGTACACTGTATGTCACACACAGTCCAGTCCGCATTGAGTTAAACGTGGTTCCAACCATTCCTCGACGAATGGCAAGCTCTTTTTCTAACTACTTTTTTTTACGATTATATTTATTAAATGATACCTGCAATATTGTAAACCCACATTATAAATATTGTAATACGTTAAAACGTTTCTGTTCCTCAAGGCACAGTGCAAAATATTGAAGGTATCTTTACTCTATTCATCCATTGAAATGGTATTAAAAATGTGTCCTCCCAACCAATGAATGATGACGTCAATCAAATAACTTTTGCTTATTTGAAATACATTATTCACCAAAATAATCCAAATGTTCAGTTTAAAACAGAAAACGTCTTATTTTGTAATTATGCTCTGACATAGTTTCTGAAGCTTTCATAAATATTAGCAATCAAATGTTATTAGATTATTGTTTGAAATCGACGGATACGCGTTATTTGTTACAATATCGACCTTTGTTTAAATTTCTCGAGACAGGTCTTGGCAGCACTCCAAACAAAATCAATCGGAACAAAATTATCGTTAGTGATTCAGTAATAATTTCCTCTTCGAACCAATCCATCAGTGGCGTTCTAGCAAATTTTAATGTGAAAAAATATGATATTATAATTTAAAAATATTCAATTGTATCGACAGTATTAGCATGTACGTTTCAGTTAGTTGATATTATAGTTATTTAGGCGTCACACCTGAACTGAAGCAATTAGTTCTAACTATAGCGTGGTGCTGAAATCAAATGTTAACGATTTTGGACATGGAAGGAAGCAAGAAGACTGGCGGGGGACAGAGAATCTTGGAGAAATCATGTGGTGGCCATATGCTCCGACTAGGGAGCGGATATGGACAAAAAATATTGTTTTATAAATCTTTTTTTTGTATGAATTACTATTTGATCTCGTCTTGTTGCAAAATTTTGATTAATCTTCACACTAATGCTAGAAATGTCTACAACAGTGGTTTTTAACGGGGGCGGTACCGCCCCCCCTTGAGGGCGTTTTTAATTTTTCAGAATTTGGATGTTATGTCAGAATATAGGATTGCGAGGGGGCGATTGAGGATTTCAAATTCGTGAGCTAAAAAAAACGAGTTTCGGAAATATTTTCGGTAAAAAGTATACGGAATTGAGGATTTCAAATTCGTCGGTGAGGGGGGGGGGCGTTAGATAATTTTGGATAATTTATTTCTGCAAAGGGGGCGATTCTTTCAATACGGTTAAGAAACACTTGTCTAAAGGCTTGTTGAAGTTGTATAAAACTGCTCATTCTCGTGCCATTGATAGAAAAGTATCCCAATATGTTATGTATTGTCGCCAATTTGACATTGGGTATTACCTAAATCACTTACCCCGCGGGACGACACTGCAATCGGTTCATACATCACGATAATCCATCATCTTTCAAACATGCATGTAAGGTCGATTCTGACATTCTACATACAATTAAGTTTTCTATTTCTTTCATTTTTTTTTGTTGGTCCGTGTCCCATATGTCGAAAATAATCAATGATTTTATTACTTGCGTAATTCTCCCTTCGCATGTTTCGTTCGTTTGTTTGTTTTGTTTGTTATTAATGTGTCTTCTTCATAATATATGAACCGTTGTATTATTCATGACAAATTTCGGTGTCTGTCGCGCTGTACGTTTTCTCGGTACTGTAACGTCAAATGCTTTTTTAATACGAAACAAATGATCGTGTCCAAATCTATTTTTCACGTTCGCTTGCAGACATTTTGCAAAAAAAAAAAACAAAAAAAAAATCTATTTCGAAAAGTTTCGTTGCTTGCTGAAATATTTTGAGATTACTTTACTTGCATGAAAACAGTTGATATTTATTTACTACATAATCATGCTATAATCAGATTGTAAATGTCAGAGTTAAATTGTAGATATTTCGAATTTTGTATGGACAATAGATGGCCGATATGCCCATTATATACAAATTTATAGATTTCCATAACAATTATATTCTAATCAGAATTTAGCAAGGCTGTGGAGTCGCGTGAAAAACAAACGACTCCAACTCCGAGGACATTTTTCAATAATTTCATTTTAATTTATATATATATATATATATATATATATATATATATGTATACCATCAGATCATCTTTAGTCAGCCCAGCATGAAATGTTAACACTTTTGACTATTTTGTTTAAATACACATCATTAAATATATTTTTCAAAAAAAATCGAGCCGCTCATTTTTCACGACTCCGACTCCACAGCCCTGGAATGTAATTAGCCAATAAGCTGTCTATATCAAAATAAACACAAGATTGTACATCTGAATCGTACAGAAATTAATATTTCAGTCATACGCTTGCTTAGATTTGTGTATTTTTCCATTATTTTTTAACAGTCTGAAAGATTAGTACCCACGATAGGAAATGTATCGATAAACAAAAAATATATTTTTTCTGTCAAAAAAACATGTAAGTGGTCACCGTTCAGTGCTTCTTAAAATTTATTAAAATCGTTTTTAATTTAGTATGTAATTATGTGATTATATTTTAATGTAAATGATACCTATATTCTTTTAGACTGCGCGACATATTCTTAGAATTGATAGTGTAGCGATACTGAATTGTTAGTACATTTTTTAACTTCGCTTTTTATAGTTAAAGATCTAACTAGTGGAGGGGAAACTGCGGCCTCTTGGTTACTCTGATGCGGCCTTTTGACTTGATCAAAATATTCACTTTGATCAAAAAATTATACTCAAGCGTTTGGAAAAAGAGCGCAATAAACCCATTATATAATATCTTCGACAGTTGAAAAAAAGTGTTTTCTTTACTGCGGCCTTATGTTGAATCAGATATATTAACCATTTGAATACCAAGCGGACACAGGTTGTCCGGAAGATATGCAAGCGAACACGGATGACATTTGAAAAATCAAATACTTGGTATTCCAATAGAATGCAAGTAATATTTTGATGAATATGTGTAGTGCTATGTATATTATGCAAAATTATTTTTCTCAAAAACACGCAGTATCTCTGGGACATATTAATGATTTATTCGCGCGGTATTCAAACGGTTAATATGGCCTTTAGAAATGAAAAGGTTCCCCACCTCGAGCTTAACTCTACAATATGCAAGTAGACGAAAACGTTTATGTGTTTTTAGTATTAATTATTCAATTGATTAATTATTTATCAATCGAGGTATACGATGGAAGATCATGTCTCGATGTCCTTGTCCATCACCGGTCACGCTATCATTTACTTACGTGATAGATCGAAGCCATCCGCAGTTAAGTGAATTTTAAATACCAATACATTTTACGAACAGGTTATTGCTTATCTATCTCCTCTCGTGGGATTCCGATTCAATTATACCTTCCACCCCCGGCTCTACTCGACGTATCCGCCGAACAAAAACAAGTAAGCAATAAGCGCAGCGGCATGCCCGGGTACGGCCCGGGTAAGTGCCCGCCCCCGCCGACCCCTCCGGGGGGCGCCGCGCGTCCGCAAACTTTGTGGAACTCTGAAATGATTGTTGTCTGTCACGCCATAGCATCGTTAGGTCCGCATTGATTGGCCCGCGCTCCACATTGTGTTTTTCCACCGCGGGTACGCCATGATAGTGGTCGAAGATAAGAGCAGAAAAGAATATGTTAAAAGAAAACAGTTCATGTACAACACACCGCGAGACGCAGATTGTCCGTTCCCGCATTTGAATTTCGACATCAAAAAAAGTACGGAGAAGTAACAGTCACTGATTTCTCATGATTTACTAAATAAAAAAATCTTTTAACGGACTTCGGTAAACTGATCACTTTTAGGGTGTTCACTGTCAGTACATTATTATTAAGAAAAACACAATATTAATTTGTACTTTCCACATTTATTTACCAAGATCAGGACCGGTTTCACTCATGGCGAGCATTATCATCTAATAAGAAATATAATTTAACAGTGTTTTTATACAGAAACAAATTGAAATAAAAAGCTGTAATAAACAATTGGCATTGAAATGAATATACAAATTACATTTTTTTAACACTCTTAAATTATATTTCTTATCCGTTGATAATGCTCGCCATGAGCGAAATCGGTCCTGATCTTGGTAAATAAAAGTGGAAATAAGTAAAAATGAATATTGTGTTCTTTTTATCTCGAAGAGTTTTCCACACGGACAATTTCTGTCATTCACGATCATTTTAATTCGTGGGCAACTTTCAGTGGGTAAAATTAAAACAGAAATTGAAGAGATCATCCATCCATCATCCAGAGGTACCCAATAAATATAAAGGTGTCGTACGTAGTCTGAATTGAGATTGTTAAGTTTCGCAGGAGTAAGTAGCAGATTATATAAGCGGGAGTACTAACCTAAGATTGTAGATCGCTCCGCAAAAACTGAATCAAACCAAAATAAGCAACGTCAAAAAAAAAATGTTTTAAAAAGAACCTACGTTATAAAAACGAACAAATTAATATTACTTACAATGTGAAAGGACACATCGGCATTCCAGTATACACCAAGCCTCGTCGGCATGGCGATGTGATTTTTTTTATTGAAGTTGACTGGTGAAGCTATAAATCTCAATTGCTCGGAATCATTCTGTCTACCTAATCTAATAAAACTTATTGCCATTATCGCTGGCACCCATCATTATCGGCTGCTGCACTGTCATTCAACCAACCGCGAGACGGTGAAGGAGTGGGTGGACATACGTAGTTATTCTACAGGCAATCACATTTCACTTTCTTATCAACATTGTATGTATGTATATGATTTTCACAACCTTCATACACGAAATATTCAGTACTAACTCATTTTAAGGCGCCGTGTCAATCATTTTCATCCATGTATCCATGGAAAATAGAATGTGCGCCGCAGGCTAACTTTTCTTAGATTGCTGATGGCTCCCCAACTTGGATGTATTAATTAGTGCGGTATTGAAACCGACACCAAGTAAAATGATGTCGTTTTATATATATTTTACTTATATCTGAGTGAACAATCAAGTTGATTTTTTATAAAATGAGGGGGCAAAACCAGAGACAGCAATCTTCCACGGAAGCCATTTTGATAAAAACGTAAAAAACTGAAATAAAGCATTACTAATTAATTTAATTTTTGTGTGCTATAAACATTACAGTAGAATATTGCGATTCACAATGTGCTGAGCAAACATTTTTTCACATGACTTGTATTCGACGAAGCGTTTTGAGTGAAGAAGCTGAATATGTTTCTAAAGTGAATTAAAAAAAAAAAAAACAATTTTCTATGGAGTAAAAACAGATTTGCTACTGAATTGTCAGCTCACAAGCTGAAAATTGCTTAGCTCTTTGATTCTGTATTCATAGATTGTTTTTTTTTTAATTGCTACATTTGCTTCTAACCTCCTCAAATGCAATATAAAAAAAAATACATTCTATTTGATAACTTGTAAGTTGTGACTGTTTTTTCTGCTGCATTGCAATATTTATATTAAAAATAAAACTTATTTTACTAATTACATTCTTTAGCAAAGATCAGAACGGTTTTCGTTCATCATTGGAATTATCAAACGGATGAAAACATAAATTGATCTAGGGATATTTATATAAAATTGGGTTAGACAGGGAAATTAAATTTAAAAATAATTTATAGATAATGAATGGCTACAAATTAAAAAAAATAAAACTTGTTTTCGTCTATATTTAAAATGTCTTTTACAGATAATAGCATCTATTTTCTAATCAAAGAAAAAATACTTAATTCGTTATCGTTATAGTTAAGGAAGGTGTAATAAGTATAAAAGTAATTCTGAAATATTGACTATGTAACAGAACTAGCAAATTGAATATTTTTAATACACGATTATGTCAGTTATTTTTTTCAATTATCTCAGAAACCGTAGAATTAATCCAATTAGAAAAGTATTTTACCAGCACGTGTCAAATATTTGAAAACATAATTACGAAAAATAACATAATTATTTGATAGAACTTTACTCCATTTCAATAACTTTGACTGGATAACATATTTACAGACAATAATATTATTTATGGATATGAACTTACTAACTCTTGAGTTTAAATATTATAAATCATTTAAGTTGTCGCAGCGCTTACGTATATAACAAAGAATGATTAGTCATAAATAACGTCATTAGTCATAAGTCATTTTACCTCTTATAATCGGATGCAATAATATCTTCGTGCTGTGGTTCACTTAGCAATAATTTGAAGTGCGTGTACTTGAAGCAATTTGACTCAGTGCACTGTATCTTCCTTATCCGTACTTAACTCATTTAGGCTCTTGATAATTTCAAAAATTCATTAGGTACTTAACCATCGTAAAAACAGTAAGTACTCTCTGGGAAGGATCTGTCTCTCGGCGTTTGCTGTGGTGAAATTCATTTTCTATACGAAATTAATACCAAGAACTTTGTTTGCCAACAAGTGGGAAAAGAATGCCATTTTTTTATGGTCTATCTCGAAACGTCGTCAAAAATAAAAATGAACTGGTAACTAGTTAATTATAAATTGCCAAATTGTAAAAAAATGCCAATTCGATAAATTAATCGTGCATTTTCTTTTTTTTAAAAATTCAATTTCTTATCAGTTGGTAATGTTTGCCGTGAGCGAAGCCGGTCCTGATCTTGGTAAATAAAAGTGTAAATAAGTGCAAAGGAATATTGTGTTTTTCTTAATTATTGACTGTGAACACCCTAAGAGTGATCTTGGCTCACTATTGTTACTTAGCTAAATTCATATACTTTTAACATGACCTAATTATAATTAAACAATAAACGATTTAATAACAAAATAAATAATAATTATTGAATATTATTCACCTATTGTGTGGTACCGGCATGTCGTCAATTTGAATGCATTCGTGTCGGCAAGACACCTGCATAATAATATATTCTGAAAAACTAATACATATCAAATCAAGATATACGACAATATAATATTTCAGTGTATAAGTACCCTTTGCCGCGATTGCCGCATAAAATCGTCATTTGAATAATTTACAAATCGTCCTCAGCCAACGTGGTTATTTATTTAGTTTGGTGCATCGCGGTGGTTGAATGTTGCACCGGTGCCCAAAGTGTTGGATCGCTGATCACGCAGGGTCCCCCTTTTGATTGTTATTAGGTATTCGGTGCAATTGATACGACCGACAGTCGGGTTAAGTGCCGGCGAATGAAAATACTACGCTAGTCGAATTGTATTTTAATCACTGCTCTAATGCGGGTCGTGTACTTGCCATCATTAATTGAAAAATAAAATACTTATATACATATATCAATTTCATATTTTTTAATCAGGACAGGTTTCGCGCGCCACTCCCATTATCAAATGATAAATATATAAATCGATACAGTGCAAAAAACAGTCGGTAAAATATATGAAAAGAAAAACAATATACATAATTGTTTCAAAAATCCATTACTAATTTTGTAATGAATATTTAAAATAGTGATAGTGATCAATAATTGGTTAAATGGTATTATATTAAAATAACACAAAATATTCCTTTGTACTACTTCCAATTTTATTTATCAAGATCAGGACCGGTTTCGCTCATGACAAGCTGATGAACGAAAGTGGTCCTGATCTTTTTCAATAAAGGTTGAAGTAGGTTGAAGAATATTGTGTTTTTTTTTTAATGAATAAGAATTGTTTTAAAACTGATCCATTTTATGCTTATTTTATATGAGATTTAAATCTTTTGCCAAATTGTCTGTTACTCCTTGCTATTACTTTTTTTAAGTAGCCATTTATCGATTTACCAGTTGATAACGCTCGTGATGGACGAAATCGGCTTTGATCTTTATTAAAAAAAAATGTAAACTTGGCACAAAACAGTGCTTTATTTATTGTCATTATTATTAATATACAAAATAAACATTGATTGGTCAACTTTGAAAAACAAAATATTAATCTCTTCAAGTGTCGTTCATTGTGTTGTTAATTGATTTATTTATCATTTTATTAGTATAAAATTTAATTGACCCCATTAATAAGCTATCGCGCATGTTTTTATTAATTATTTTACCGCGTGTTTTTCACTGTGTCACTGTGTTCGTCGATGAGATATTATGGCTTATTAAAACCGCCTTGTATTCATATCTTCCATAAAGTAATATTGTCAACTGGGAAATATCGTGAGGTCTAGTAGCCGAACGGCCAACGCCCAAGTACTGGGTTTTGATAGCCAAGTGTTTGACTCTTCGTATGGAAGATTTCATAAACCGATTGATAGATTTGTACTGTGTGGTGTTCCACTGCCTGCCACCATATCCTCCACTGCCTGATACCCCAAAACGAGGCGTAGAAAAAGATATACGCTTAACCACTAGAAAGTTCCAAAATCCATTATTCTATCTTTGCTATCCATATTTCCTCTAAAAAAGATAAATTAATCGACTAACTATAAGTGTATAATATGCAGTAGCGTAGCAAGGGGGGTGCGGTATTGGCGGCACATTTTTGGGGGCGACATTTTCAAAAATAAATACAATATTTTGCGATTATTGAATTATATTTATACATACAAAAAATTTAACTTAGAAAAAACACAATAATCCTCTGTACTTCATTCCACTTTATTTAATATGTCAGGACCGGTTGCGCTCATTACGAGCATCGTCAACTGATAATAAATATAATTTAACAATGCTATTTATACAAAAATGAACATTGTATGAAATAGCATTGTTAAATTATATTTCTTATCAGTTGACGATGCTCGTAATGAGCGAAACCGGTCCTGACATATTAAATAAAGTGGAATGAAGTACAAAGGATTATTGTGTTTTTTCTAATATAATGCCTTTCCACCAAGTATTGACAGTGAACACCCTAAAAGTAAAAAAAATAAGCTACCTGTGGTAAAAACTCCACATTCATAGTTTATAAATAGTTGAAGTGATTTAAAACAAAACTAGAGAACATATTGGGGGTGGCAAATTCAAGGATGGCCCAGGGCGGCAGGACCCGTTCCTACTCCATTGATAATATGAGACTTCGAGATGTGAAGTAGGCCAAGTAGTAAAATGCAGGGTTGTGGAGTGGGGTTAGTCGGGGAAAAGGAAACGACTCCGAATCGGTTTTTTCAATCGTTTCCATTTATCTTGCGTATCTGCATACTAGAAAATCATTCTGGCCACAAGAATAATTCTAGTACATTTCACCAATCAATATGATGAATAGAAAAATATTTTTTCAGTATATTTAAATAATTTGTCTGTGATTTTTCCGACTCCGCGTCCGGTTAAAACAACCGACTCCACGACTCCTCAGCTCGATAAAATGATAAATCTTTTCTTTTTGGCTTTTAAGTAGAATCTCGTTTTTATTTGGTGTTTTGGTGGATTGTACTGTTCTATTTTAGGGAGATATGGGATCCGTGGTCGATTGGTCAACGTCGTTGGTTTCGGCTGAGGTTATCACGCATTCAAATCATATACAGACAGTGAAAGAAATTGATATATCGACGTATGTGATGTCTTAAACGTCCTTCCGAAAATTTTGATCCTAACGACGGGGCGCAGCGAGAGCGATTAGCTTATTACTTACCATGTTATGGCCCTTCTGCCTTATATCCGTAATTTCTTCGATAATGAAAGGTTCAGGAACTGCTAAAGTAGTTTGTAGAAAAACTTATTTTTTTTTGAGATAAGCTATAATAAGAGTCCGCTTAAAAATCTTGTTTAGTCATATCACGGTATTTATTTCTTTTGAAATTTTATAAAATCATTTGTCGCTCACGCGTGTAAGATTGTGTCATTTTTTTAAGAAACGGGGCGGTCTTAAAATTCGTACCGCCAAAGTAAGTTTTATGTACTAATGTTTCTTATAAAAGTGACATTAAAACGCAATCAATTAAGAGGCGCACGCTCCGAAGTTGGCGGGAGGCGCGGAGGGCGCCGGGGGCTCGACACTAAGTCACCGAAAGAACACCCACCCGATAGTTTGAAAGGAAATTTTCGCGAAAGGGCTTACGGGAGCGGCGCTTTTAAAGCCCGGCCCTGCTTTGAATATCGAAGAATCTATTAGTAGAGGAACATTGAGTCATTTCGCGAGAGACGTGTCGGTTCGATCTATCTTAGGGCTTGTTAATCACCGCGGCGAGTTATTGGTACCGTTGTTCATCAGCGGCCCAGGTGGAATCATTTTAATTTTCTTGGACTGTCGTACTGAAATCAAATTAATTTACTCGTCACACTTTTGGTCAGATGCAGAGCTTTAAATGAAAAAGGTTGGGAAGCATTGGCAAGCAAATATCAATTATGCTATGACTTTCTATTCTTTTTTGCCTTATTTGGTGTCAATTAAGTATTCTATCATACTATGAATATGTATTTTTTATTCCAATTGAAAACGAAGGATACATTCCAGGATCACAGTGAAAGAAATACCTCATTAAAAGAAGACATAGATATCGTCAAAAAAATAATCTTAGGTATTTTTGTTTTGATTACAATTTCTTATAAATAAAAAGATAAAATGTATTATCAACAGGATACGGCAATTATTTTTGTGATATTTTTCATATTTGTTTTAAGGCAAAGTTTCCTTCCAATCGTAAAATAGTGGGGCGTAGCGAGAGCGATTAGCTAACTACTATTCCTCCTGACTGACCCGTATTTTTTGCAATCTCTACTCTCAAAATTGTGTTGAGATACCTCCGTTAGAGGGTTATGTTCTGTTTCTCAGACGGCGTTCTTTCGAAACTGTGCAAAAAAATCAGGTGTACGTACATACATTACGCAACCCACATTTTCAGTGCTACCGTCTGCTTCATAATTGAGCCTTAATTGCCCACCTGCACCTCGGTTTCTTGCCTCGTTATTGTGAAAATTAATAACCGTGCCCCGGCGTTATTCGAATTGATTAGTTGCCCCGCTTCTCATTCTCCTCCTTGAGCAGAAAATTTTAAATATCAATCATAATTTTATTTCGTCTGGACTCCCCGTCTTTGCGTTTTCTGCTTGTTTATTTGTGTCTGCCGCCGGGCCAATGGGAGCGCCGTAATATATTATTTATACCGTTTATGAAATTATAATTATTACACACTGAGGATTTCAGTAAGTGGAGTGATTTATAAACCCACGTCATCATCTCAGAAAGCTTAAAGCTTTTCAGCTCAACAATGGCTGAGAGAGCTTTGCTACGAATTAGTAACGTCTAGTTATTTTATTTTGTAAGACAATATTTCAGATTTTTCCAACATATGTATATAAACTGATAATTTAAATTGCTTTTACCTTTCCTATAAATTTGAGCGCGTGAATGATTAATTTCCACGGTTAAAAAATATCATTTTTTCACCCTCGTCCGCTCCCGATGTGGAGCATATGGCCTACTAATGGAGGCATCTCAACATAAGTTTTTTCTACGATAACTGTTTGTTACTCGGTCGTTCAACTTCACTTTTTTTCAAAGTGAGTAGTAGGTAAAGAAGGATAAGGCTAGAACAGAACTAGTGGTTAACTAATCGGTATTGCTACACCCAGTTATTGAAGGATCAGAAGGATGGGAGGAGAGGAAATAATGTGAATTGACATAAAAAACACCCAGTCTTAGATCACAACTTTGAATTGAATAATTCTCAAATTCACTGTAATCTTACCGGGAATCGAACCAAGACCTGCGTGATCGGCAGAGCAAGCTCTAACCAACTGGGTCACAGCAGGCGAAACATAACGTTATTTATAAAATAGTTATAGTTCTGCTGAAAGCTGTTTTTGTTGTTGTTGTTAAGAGTCGAAATCAAGAAGCTTGTGTCTTAGGTACCGATAGTAGCTACACGCCAGTCCTCGCATTAATATTAATTGCGTTCTTTTTATTTTACAGGAGGATGCGAATTTCCGGCGCAGTGGTCAGGCCGGTGGTTCCAGTCCGGCATTCCTCAGCCGCTGACTGTCAACTCCACACACATCGAGACGAAGGGGGAGTGCCACGAGGCGCAAGGGGACAAGTTCCTCCTGCACGACAGGTGAGATGAGTTGAAAATCGATACCAACTTAACAACTAACGTATACAATTAAAAATGATAACTTTGTTACTCTATGAATTTCTACCCGTCTCCGATGTAAAAAGCTTGACAGTCTTTACGGGAAAGACAGTAGTTACCACTCTTAGAATATTTTTTTATTATTTCATAATATTATTCCCAGATAAACAGTCATTATAATTGGTACTGTTATTGTTTGTGTCTTCCTGTTTTCCCACCAGTTGAAAGAATCAATCTCCCACCCATCATTTTTGTCACTTATAAGTTAAATATTAAAATCAATATGCAGTAAAACCCCCATTTACACTAAAGTCGGGACCGTGTAATTTGGAGTAGTGTAATTGGGGGGGTGAATCTCATACAAGATAAGGGATTTTGTTTTTTCCGCGAAAAATGCAAAACTAAGATTTCCCTTAGTTTTGCGATAAAAAAAATATGGACGAGATATTTAGTTACTAAGTGATAAAACGCAAAGCGCGCGCAAAATCCAGCTCACAGACAGTCGCCCGGCTATGCGTGTATAGCCTGGCACGTGTTGAATACACAGATTCTAAACAACATTTGACTGTATGCACCGCACAGACGGCCGTCTCGTTGCAACGACAATGGAATGCGACCGTTCAATTGGGGGATTTACGACGAATATTTCAAGCCAGCGCGTAATTCGGGGTAGTGTAATTGGGGGTTCCACATTATATATATTATGTTATAAATAAAAACAATTCGAGATTTAAAATGTTTCCCAAAGAGGTAAAACGCGGGTCACAACTCGCATCTAGGAGCACAATCAGTGGAATAAACAGGGTAATCGATTTTAAATTTACATTTTAAATAAATTTCCAGAAAATTACTGCAAAACCCTTCGAATATAATATGAAGAGTTTTTCGTAATTGCAAAAATGTTTTAAATTATCATAAATATGTTTTAAATTGAAAATTAGCACTTAATTAAGATGCGAAATATACTTTCACACATTTAAAAATACTGATCGCTGATTATTTCTTTCTAACCATATCATATTATTTATTTATAAATGTGAGCCTTTACACACCGATAGTGATCTTTGCCAGTTGTCTTAACAGTGTTCTATTCTAAAACTCAACTAGTTTTTTCAATCAATTTTCTCATGTAATATAATGTAAATTGTGTATTGAAAACATATGGTAGTGTCTTAAAAAAATCTGAATGCATTCACCGAAAATCTTTAATCCACATGCGTTTCTATTGCGTGACATTCGATAGTTATGAGTTTAACGATATTCGAAAAATTCACAAATGTTAAAAATAGATTTACTCAAAACTAGAATTATTGACAGACAAACTTGCGCGTATTTTATTTTTATTGTTGACATGGGTGACATGTCTTCGATGTTTTTTCTCGAGTGATTAAAAAAAACTCATCTGTGTTTATCTCAACTGATTTAAAAATTCAACATATCCGACGCCTTGGCTGTAAAGCTGTAATGTTTAAATAATAATGTTTCATTATTATGTATTAAATTGTTAATATTTATTATATACATAATACACCCTAAAATGTGTCATCGTTCGATACACGTTACGCTCAGGCAGAATTTGTTTGGTGAATATTTTTAATATGGTATTGAATTTGGTTTTGGACAACATATTATCAAAAAAATTAATAGTCAATACGTACTCAATTCCGTTGTAAACATGTAGTTTGTCTTGTTTAAGTTATTATTATAAAATAATAAGATCTTATGCTAGAAGGAAATGTTTCTTATAATAATTTTCTTTTACATATTATGTCGGACATTATTCGTAGTTGCCTGTTATTTCGTTGTTAATATCTCTGTAATGTAAACCCCGTCAAAACTACATTAAAATTACATTATTAATGTATGTATATTATACATAGGTATCGCGACTGTATTTCAAAAGTGTACTCTGTTTTTTTTTTTGTATAATTGTTGATAAACTTCAATCAAAGAATTGTTTGCTTTTTACCTTTTTCGTGTCGTTTCCTGATATTTTTACTAATATTTACTCAAAAATTAATCACCTTTTTCCTTTCTCACACCTCGCCAAACAAATACTTGTCATTTTATAAATACAATTGAAGCGTTGTTTGTAGAAGAAGGTGGACGAAATAATAATTGGAATTTTGGAAAATATTTAACGAATTTTATGAATTTCGTTTTCGGGCATATCTGTGTAAGGTAAGCTCACTTTTGTAGTTATTTCTCGTAAGCCGTTTGATTAATGTCCCCCAAATCAAAGATACGGTGAGTGGGCGGAATACGGACGAAAAAAAAATGTTTTAGATATAATTCACAGGGTATGTACATAGCTGAATGGTTAACGTTGTCCTCTTCGGTTGAAATTCATTCGATTTATGTATTTGTATTGAATGATACAGGTGTCCCATCAGTTTTAATTTTACACTGTCAAGTTTTACCTTATTTAATACAGCCATACCGACTTGATGGTAAGTACTGTAAATTACCACTCATTTAAAAAAAAATGAAAAGCGTCCTATGGAGAGCGAGTAGACTCAAATTCGTGTATATATATATATACCGTCGAACTCGGTTATTACGATCACGGAAATAGCGAGATCTCGGATGTAATGAGGAAACATTCGTTGACAATTAATTTATTGTTTTCTCCATACATTAATTCACTTTTATAACGAGCTACCTCTCGGGCATACCGAGCAAAAATATCGTCAATGAGAGTGAAAACAATGAAAAGTGGATTGACAGAAAAATGTAGTGTGTGTGTAACGGGTGTGTAAATAAATTCTAATTATATGTCAGATAATCTTTATTTTAGCCTAGCATGCAGTGGCAACACTTTGGAGTATGGACCATTGTAGTTAGAATACACATCATTTTTTTTTAAATGGGTCCTGAGTCTTAAAATTTTTCCGACTTCGACTCCACCGCTCTGGTTATTATTACTGGTATTTACTTTTTAGTAATTGGTATATTATTCGTCCGATATTGCAATCCCTAAGGGTGTATGTATGTAAGCTATTATAGTTGATAGTTTGCCTAATACAAATAGTCGCTTCAGAAGTTTAATGTTTCTTCCTCTATTAAAATATTAGTGCTTATGTATTATTCGGCAGACGGATGAGACGGCTTTTTGATTTTACGATTACATCTTTGTAATAATTAATTAATCCCTCTATGGTTATAATAGGCGTATAAACACCCAACGGGCTGATTCTGGCGTTTGACTGAACGGGCTGGCTACGTGAAAATATATTCATATTGTTATTCCACCGGCTTTGCTTGACTGAGTGATGCGTGTTAGTTCAAAGATTGTATGAAAACTGCCTAAAGTCTGTTGGAAGATGGTACCTTAGAACTACACGCGTAAATCGTATCTACATTGTGGTGAAAAGAATCTTGATTGAATTGATTGTCACCTGTTGCATTCGATTGGAAGAATGAACGACTATTTATAAAAAGGCGAAGATTTCTACAGGTTAAAAAGCATCGGTTATTCATTGTTAATGTACCTTCAGTTAACGTATATTTAATTTAAAAATCAGTTTTAGATTTATTCGATCCTTACAAAAAGAAAGATAAACTAACTGCTAGTCATGTCCATACTGGAACTTCGGTCAATTTTTAATAGCTAAATACTATCGTTGTTCACTGCCTGACATAACAACTTTTCTGTCGATTTCTCGTTTTTTTTTTTTTTTCATTTCTTCGAATTGCGAATGTTCGTTTGTGATGTATTTTAGCTTATAGTTGTTCAATTTGATTAATTTTGATTTCTTCTTAAGTCACTTGACTCAAATTAAAAACAAATACATTCTAGTATGTACTACAGCATACTAATTGAATGCTGCTGTTATGCGATATGTGTCTTTGTAAATTTAAAACTAATTTAAAAGAATTCGTTAACGGTTATTGAATGCAATTATTTTCGAAAAATATGTATATTTTTATTCCAAGAAGAAACTTTCGTGGGCCAAACACCCGCAGTGCCACAAAATAAATTAGCCTACCCAAAATTTTAGGTCACGAACCGCCACTGATATATATTTTTTTTTAAATATCGCAAAGTATTTGAAATTTTCAGTTACGGTACTCACTTAGCAGGGCCGCATTATATTGCGTGAATGAAATGTACGCATATTTAACACAATTAATACGTGGAGCGTGTTTAACACTGCCATCCCATTCCAAAGTACGGCACGACGTTGAATCAGGGAACGAATTATAAATTATTTATTTACTATGACGTTGAATGGGCGCCCGCGTGAGGTTGACGCGCGGAGCGGTGCGGGCTCACGAATCGGCTTACTCCTTAATCCCGCCCTGAAAACGGGGCTTTGTCTCAAGCAAACGTCGGGGTCTTAGCGCCCCCGTGAATATTTCACGCAGTCTGCGTCTTCATCTCCTTCTGAACAACTAAAATTTGATGCCCGAAATCCCGCGCCGACTGTGTTGGGATCCCCGCTTATGATGTTTGCTATTTATTATGCCTACAGAGTATTAAAAATAATTTTGAACGCCGCTGCTGCATTCATGAAAAGGTCTGTCTGCCTATGAGACGTTTTCAAGGTGTCGAATCTCGGGCGTGTTGTGTTTTCATTCAAAACTTTAACTCTCCGAGTGCTGGAAAATTCAGGACGCAATGACACAATAATCCCGAATAATATATATATTTTAATTTTGTTAAATTATTATTTTCGTATTAACGAAAAACGTATTCGAATAACGAAATATTAAAATTTATAGAAAAAAATGCTCATTGTGAATGGTTTTAATGAATCTCAAAAGAATCTGCTTGGTACTCAAGTCTTTCAACCTATTTTTGGGAGAGAGCAAGGGTGTCAAGATAATAATATTACCGGGCTAGTGATTATCTCAGGGGTGGGGAACCTTTTAATTGCTAAAGGCCACATTCATTTATCTGATTCAACATAAGGCCGCAGTAAAGAAAACGTTTCTGGTCTGCGATTTTTAAACAATTTCATGCCAATTTATAAAACCCAGAAATTTGCGGATTTCCCAAAATTACCAGCGTGGGACCTTTTTTTAGCTCTTTCAAAATTTTTCGAATCCAAAATCCCAGGATTTAGAAAATTGGCCGATCGAGTCAATAGGATGTAGGTTCCCCTCCGTTGGATTAGCTAATCGCCTTAGCTACGTCCCGTTTTAATGATATGATAGGTTGTAAGGTATTTAGACATTATAAAAATCATTCGTTCAAATACAAATCCATACATTTTATGAAATTGCCGGTACTGGTGTTATGATTTTGACCACTCGGCTACAGGCCTGGCAGCATATATCACATATATTATTTGATAAAGTAAAACAAAGTATTTTATGAATATATTGTATTATGAATTAAAAAATATGTTTTAAAATTATAAAAATATTGACATCAAACATATCTCTTTTTCAGGACCGAAGACTGCTACCGATGTATGGTGCTGCACGAGAAGCACCCCAGTGTCTTGCAGTACAAAGAAAGTGAGTATAATAAACAATTATCTGTTCATTTTCGTTCTGGCCGCACATGCTTGTTTCCTAATCTCTTCACGAAGTGTGACACTGTCAAGATTTACCCGTGTCCGCGGTGTCAAAAAATAGAAGATACCATATGCACTGACAGATTTGTAGGAATTGCAATACCTGACGACTATATCAATACCTGTATTATAAAAATCTTATGCAGGGCAATGTACAGACAATTGGGATCGCTTTACCGAAAGGAATACTCGACAGTTTGAATGGTAAAAAACATTGAAATCTACGAATATTTTAGTTTTTCGACACTGTTAGTTAATTTTAATACGCCTATAACCTTGCCGGAATTGCAAGCTAAATTGTTTTCGAAGTATTATTGCAATCGGATCAGCTGTATTCAAATCCATAGCGACCGAAATTTAAGCAACATTCATTTATATATATATATATATATATATAAGATGTATTATAACAGAAACAACTGCTCGTTTTGCGTGTGTCGTTTTAAGGTTTTTTTAAGAAATAGATTTGGACTTATTTTGTTTTGTGCATTTCAGCTTTTGCGTGTGACCAGAAAGCATCTTTGAACGATATGTGCGACTCCATAAGCGGAGACGCACCACTGTATTCCATGTTCAGGCAGGAGACGCCACCCAGGCTTCAACCCTGTCCATTCAAAGGAGCCCCTTTTGCATTCTCATATAACAGGTAACGAGATGTTGTAGTATTTAACCTTTAAGCACCCAGCGGTCCCGTACGGGACCAGTGATTATGGTACATTTCGCTATCGGAATACACTGATTTATGATAATAGTATTCAAAATATGAATATTAACTTACATAAAAGATGACTATGAGATACCGATCCATAATTTTATTTTCAGTTTCGATGTATATTTTCAATATTTTTGTCATATTGAGTAATATAAACACCTGCGTTAAAAGCTCGACTCATGGAATATAGGTTGTGTTAGACGGACCTATCCACACCATACAACATATTCCAATAGGGATATAGATTTTTTTCCATACCTAGAAAATTCTCTAGGTTTTTGTAATTTTGTGGTTCAAACTTTTAAAGTTTTGTCTAATTTTTATCATTGTAATTCTTTAACTTTAATATATAATAATAGAAAAATGTGAAAAATTGTAAATAAAGCTTTTGTTAATTATAAACAATCTTTTATTTTGCTAATGATTTTTATTTTACCCACATAGGGTGACGGGTTTAGAGATATAATTATTTTTATAAAAGCTACGGGTCATGCAAATATTTCGCAAAAAGTCCATGGGCGTTTAAAGGTTAAATACAATTAATTCTGTCTCTAGATCTTGGGTGGGAAACCTTGACACCATTCAGGTGTTTGGTGTCTATTATGGTTCTAATAGAGAAGTCTAAGCTGACATGTTTTTAACAAAACATGTGCACAGCTGTGTGTGAATTTTTAAAATTTCTCTACTGATTTATTTTTAATAATTAATGTGCGATTTGACAAATATTGATTTTTATTTGCTGTATAATATGTTGAGAATCTCTGCTCCATATCTTACAAACTTTGGTTTTCAAACATTACTTTACTATACTTTTTTAAATTTTTAATATATAATAAACAGTACTTCAATTTGTGCATTTGTACTGATTCCCACTAAAATCAGGACCGGTTTCGGTCATGACGAGTAAAATAAAAAAGGTGTAATAAACAATTGAATATTTTTTGTTTCATTTTGATTTGTATAAATAACACTAACATTTTATTATCTTATCAGTTGATAATGCTCATCATGAGCGAAACTGGTTCTGACCTTAATAAATAAAAGTAATAATTAGTACAAATGAATACTTTATTTTTTGAATATAATGGCCTTTCCACCGAGTATTGGCAGTGAACACCCTAAAAGTGTGAATAATACTTATTATTTCAAGTAGTTTTTAAATTATTTAATATTTAAAATACGTACTGTTTTACATTCTTTTCAAATACTTACTCAGAAATATCCTTTTACTTTCAATCCAGACCTAGATCTTTATTTAGTTCATCCGTGGGCATATTTGAATTGATATTGATTCCAGGAAGAAAATTGGATAGAAATGGACTAACTACGCTCAATACAAAATTATGGCTACAATTTTTATTTCCAAAATGGATTTAATTTTTTTCGACAAGAGATAATAGACAACCGACACTTGGACACATCCATGTTGTCGACTCCGCCCAAAGAATTGACAAATTTCTTTCAATTTTCAAGGAAAGGTTTATCTGTTATTGTTTAAATTTATTATTACTGTTACAGGGGTACTGGCAATTGCGGAACTCCTCTTTCAAGAGCTGAGAGTTGCACTGACGACTCCAGACTACTGTTAAAATACCAGGCCTGTCCTGATGTACAGTCGACGGAAAGCAATGGTGAGCAATTACCACTGTTAGATTTATGAACCTATAAAAGTTTCTCATAAGACAGAGATGTTTTTGGTTAAACAAGACCGTGTATAAAAGGAGTCATGTGTAATTATAACATAGATTCTCAACCCAAACATATGACCTACGATTAGCACAGTCATTTGAATAAGTGTACCCTTATACTTCATAATTGCATCATATCATCAACTATTCTTATTTTTCAGTGGAAGAGTTGGTGTGTCTGGCCACATGGAAAGAGGGTTCCACCAGATATCTAGTTGGGAAGATTTCTCAAGGCGATAGAAGAATGTCGGATGAAGATTCATACAGGTACATATTATATTCTATCAAATCTGTATAATACAAATCCATTTATATTGTTTTTGTATTGGTAAAATAATTGCGATATTCTTTCATTGCAGGTGTTTTGTATACAGAGGCAACCACCACAACGGAAAGTTTACTTATGATATTGCGCAATCCGGAGACGCTACGTGCAATGGTCTCATTTCCAGTACAGAAGGAAGTCGTACCATGACATTTACAACGGGTAAGCCTTACTTTCACCGACTAATTTAACTTGTAAAATTAAATATACGAAAAAGCGAACATAAATAAAAAATTAATTCCAGTCATATTGTACAATGAAGTTGTGAATAAATAAAATATTATATAACATGAGATGAGAGGTATCGCCAAACGTATTTATTCTATAATACCAGGACAGGCTATGAATGATAAATACAGAAACATTTCTGCGAAAGCAGCTTTGTTCCTGCACCTTATACCTTGCTTACAGTATGAATGTTGAGATGAATCTTCAATTCCGAGTTACCCATGTCCATAGCTAACAACTATGAATTATTCACCTCCAAATGATTACTGACGATGAACGGCTTTCAGCGTACATTACAAGGTCACACTACAATGAATCTAGTATTGTTTTTACCTTGGTTTCTGCCTTGACAAACTTGAATGCAATACCTCAACGAAATTATATCTGACGAAAATTTTCATGCCTTTTGGTGTGTTGAGTGGTTTTTATAATTAAAATAATAATAAAGTTATAGTTTTAAAAGGCATTCGAGTTTTGGGGCTTAAAAGTCATTAAAAAGATTTCGCCTATGCGAAGGTGGCGTTTTATATATGAATATTCAAATATTATAATTATATGTAACATAACTTTGTTAATCACTGTTTTAATTATACAATAAAACTAAAGCCAAGAATTTCAACAAAACTGTTTGAATGACAGAATTATAATTATGTTTTAAATTCACGAATGTGTCGTGTTGATTTTGATTTAGTCGCGTCTAGGTAGGTGATAGCGAACCTTTTGAGCTGGAGTATTAAAACTCTGTAAAAAACCTTGTCTGTAAACTCAATTAAATTATGCGTTCTAGGATTTGAACCTTTAACCGAAGTCAATCATGTTGACTACTTGATTATAGATTTGGCTTTTTTGTACTCATTATGTTCTTTATTTTTTTCAGTGGATAATCATCACAATAGATGCCGCTTTCCGTCGTGGATAACGGAGCATCATACCTGGCACAGCTTGGACCACACCCGATCATACCATTTTTCTGCAAGAAATGCTACACTCAAGGTATATTATTATAATCATTATCATGTTTTTTTTACCGTGTAATGCGGTGGAACGGCGTTCCGGTACCTTTTTTCTCAGCATTTTTAATGTTTCAAAATCAATTTTTTATTTTGTTTTAGGAAACTTTTGGTTGATTGTCTAACGTTAGGAAACACTGATCCTTCTTATTGGATCTTTCACTGAACCTTCAACCTTCACATTGCAAATCAAAAACTTAATGCACTAGTTCAAATTTACACTTTACAAAAAAGTTTTAAAGAATAGTCGTCTTCATGAAACGAAATTGTGTTTTTTCACGTTAAAAAAGTCAATCAAATAAAGGATGCTAGATTGAGAATATGTGGAGTTTGCAATTGGTATAAGTAATACTAATATTGCAATTAACGAAGCTATCCAAAGCCATCTAATCGAAGTTATGATATGATGAATAGTATTCCAACCTTTGTAGAGAAAGCAAAATATAATTTAAGGTAATTGAAGTATATTTTATTGCAATGATTGTTTGTTTTTCTCTTCCAGATTTCCAACGAAGATGGGTCAGGACATGAAATGCGCCTGGTGTGCCATTCGATTCTTCAGCAGTCTCCTGAAAACAACAGGATTCAAATTGTCGCTCATGTCACGCAGGGGTGGTGAGTCTTGAAGTTTTTTCAAAATCCACTTTGTGACGCTGCCAATTAATTAAATCAACAAGAATGTTAGTGTGATTGCTCAAGTCCAACTAACTCGAATTTTCTGTGACTTGTATGTTGTTCTATGAGAACTGCTTGTTTTCTGATCGCTTGACATCTCTGTTTTGTAAGTAGTAAAGATAAAGGATGGGGTTAGAGCAGGACTTAATTGCCGACTAGTCACTCATGCTGTGCCCCATTTTAATGATCAGATTTCCTCCCACCACGGAATGTAGATATATCAATGGTATTGAAAAATTTATTGATAAAAGTTTCCGTAATGGAATTTGAATCCATTGACACTGTAACAGAATGACTGACGTTATGACCCTCAAAAAGTTTTAAGTGAAATGTTTAATGAAAGTAAATACACATGCCGCCTGTGTTGTCAAGTGGTCAACCTCGTTGGCTTCGGTTACGGAGGTCACGGGTTCGAATCCCAGTACGGACAATTTTATAAATTGATTTATGAATTTCTGTTTGAAGGCATGGATGTATGTGATGTCTTGAATTCCCCCCTCCCACCCATCCTATCCTATGAACGGGACGTATCGAGAGCGATTAGCTAACTACTAGTCCTGTCAGAAAAAAGAGAGGTTGATCAACTGAGTAACAAGTAGTTCTCGTAGAAACACTTCTGTTGAGATAAACTCCATTAGAAGTCCATATGCTCCACATTTGAAGCGGATATGGTAAAAAAAAAATACACCAAAGCCGATATTCCGCTTTCAAGGTGATAGTTAACCTTTTTTTTGTTACAAGACTCGTTTAATATTTGACTAGTAATTCTTATATTGTGTTTTCTTTACAGTAATTCTGGACATCTATGCATGATGTTCCACAAGAGAGACGAGCGAGTGATTGAAGTTCAACAATCGGACCAGCATCAAGATAGCCCTGAAGATGCCTGCCGATACTTCCACCCGGCCTCTACTCCGTACACTACCCTTATAAGTAAGCACGAAACTTGCATATCAGTGGACTTACCGTGTATTTTTTTCACTACCTGGAAAAGACGAAACAGATGAAAAAATATTGTCGACCATTTTTCAATTTTTTTAATGCGTAATTATTACTTTTCAGCGGCCACACTACATCCAGAAGCTTGCCCGAATCTTGGTCGCTATACCATTTATGATTCTTTGGCCGAGAAGAGGAAAAGGAGGCAGCAAGTTACTGCCGGTATTTATTCATTTATTGTAAAAAAGAAACGGTATTTCAGTTGATGTCAATGTGCCAAGGTATCGTGCCTAATTATTATGTTACAGCAATCATACCAGTTCCGCTATTTTCATCAAATGATGATAATTGCTTAGACATAAACTGATTGTAAAATCAATTTATAGCAATATCCCTTAAAACATGTGCAACAGCCCAGGATCAACACCTTCTATGCTATGATGATCGTTGTAAATTGAATAAAACATACAAAAATGTCCTAATATTTAAATGCAGATTTGTTAATATTTTACATTTGTTGGTTTACTTATAAACTCTTCCATATTTACTGTAATATTGTTATTGTATCATTCTATGGATATTTTATAAAAATGATATTGATTGTGTCTGCAACCTATAGGTGGAGCTGACGGTCAAGAATCTACTCAGCCAGCTGTCCGTGAATGTCCGGCAGGCGCCGCTTACGAGTCTCTTGCGATCGGATGCACGGGAGCTCAGGATACGCTGGAGTTTAAATCTGCATGCTCAGTCAGCGGTTAGTATTGTGGATATTGAAATAAAGCTTTAATTTTTTTTTATTTAAACTGATTTGTGTCATGGAAGCCATTTAACCCATTGAGAATTGATGTGTTAGTTTGTCGAGTGTGTGAAGTGTTGTGAGGGTCAAATACATTTATCTTTTGATAAAATTTATCCCAAACACATTAGTCGAGTGTTTAATATGGAAAAGTGAATTAAACGTCTCAAATAACTACGGTGCATTTATATGTAAACAAGAAAATTGTCCTATCAAATCAGTGCCGCTGAATTAGTAAATATAAAATTGAAAAATCACATTTTTCTTCACAAAGTTTTCATAATTCCAAGTCTCGTTTTAACTGTCCCAACAAGTAAAGTTTATAAACTCAGCGCCCTTTTTTCTTTGATGTAATTACTTTATTATTATATGTCAGAAAATGGTAAATGACTTAGTATAGTTCTATAAGAATTATCTTAATTACGAATATTGTACATTTTTTTTAACATAAACTTTGCTTTGCTTTATCTTAGTATAAACTCCTGCAATATACACTGATTTGTCCATATCTTTTTTACAGCTTATTCGTGCCACGGTAGTTGGAGTGAAAATGGCGTTCATTATTTGATCGCCTCGCCCACAGCTCGAGCTTCCACTGATCCGAGGAGATATTGCTTCATTTATTCTCTGCCAGGAACTGCCAACGGTAAAATACCACACCAATATAATTATTGTAAATTCTCTCTATAACCAAATAATAAAAAATGTAATCATTCAGTGATCATACCTTCTTTGCATCTGCAGAGTTATATATTTTTAAAAATTGTATTGTAGGTTTCTAACAATAGCATATTTACCGAGCAGTTATATCCAGAACGCAACGCTAAAAGATCATTCTTCGTTTTATGCTGTCATTTTCCATTAGTTTGGGTACAAGATTGGGATAGTGATACTAGTTGTTGTTTTGCAATATAGAAGTTATTGGACTCTTCGTTAGAAGATTCATCCTAAATGTGGAATTTTCAAGAAGGTGCACAAAATAAATGAACTGAACAATTTTACCATCTGTTTATTTATACAAAACATCTGAAACATTCAACAGCAAATTCATCTAGCTATAAATAAAACTAATTTTCCATATATAATATATTAGGTGTAGTAAAAAGTCCTGACGCATTTGTTAAATAAAACGCAAAATTCTGATTTTAGTATTTTTATTAATTTTTCTTTACAAAAAGTATTCACCCTTTCTTTCTATAACCTTCTGCCACCTATTTGACAAATCTAAAATCCCTTTAGTAAAAAACTCAACTGGTTTCGAATTAAAATAATCGGAAATAGCCGTTTTCACTTCACTTTCTAAATGAAATTTTTTATCTCTAAAAAAATGTTCCATTGATCGAAATAAATGGTAATCAGATGGTGCCAGATCTGGTGAATAGGGTGGATGCAATAAAGTTGTCCAACCAAGGTCTTCGATTTTTTGTCGTGTCAAATCCGCCACATGTTGTCTCGCGTTGTCATGTTGAAGGACGATGTTGCGCCTATTCATCAGCCCCGGTCTCTTTCTTTCCAAAGCTGCATTTAATTGGTCCAATTGGTCGCAGTATACTTGTGCCGTCACAGTTTTACCATATTTTAAGACTTCATGATAAATGATTCCTTTACAATCCCACCAAACACAAAGCATAACTTTTTTTGGGTGCAAACCAGCTCGAGGGGTCGGAATTGGTTGTTGTCCTTTATTTAGATATTGTTTTTTCCTCGATACATTCGTATATAACACCCACTTTTCATCTCCGGTAATCAGATCCTGAAGAAATGGTCGTAAGCTTTGTTTTTCAAGCAACAATTGACACGCGCTTAGTCGCTGCGCCTTGTTCCGATCGCTTAGCGCATGCGGCACCCAAATTCCTTCTTTTCGGATTTTACCCATTTTTTTCAGGTACTTCTGAGTAATTGACCATTTGGTCCCGACTATACTGGACAATTCTTTTATTGTATGCATGGGACCGAAGGCGACTAATTCTAAAACACGCATCTCTAAAATGCGTCAGGACTTTTTACTACACCTAATATTTATATTTTCCATACTAAACTTTTTTGTCACTATACAATATATTTCTCTCCTAACAGAATCTAGTGTAGCAGAGATTCCTTCATCGGGCCGCAACTCACGAGCCCGTTCCAGCGTGTCTCAAGGCGTCTCTAGGAGTTCTCCTAAAATGCAGCTTAGTTTAGTGGCTGCCTCGTGCAGTCGATTGGTTCGACCCGGTATCACCGGTGATCGAGCTTTCAATCTGACTGCTAACGGTCAGTACATAACCAATCTTTGCTTAATAAACTTTCTATTCAAAGCTGTCAATACATTCAATTATCGTATACTTCTATTGCATCAGATTTAACAACGGAGTATCAAAAGAATGCATTTACCAGATCAATAGTAACATTTGACATTTAATTTTTCAGGAACATGCGCGCAAACCAGCGAATATAGCAGCGGGGCAAACTCACCTCACCAGCAGCTTATCATCTGCGTGTCGTCCGCTCTCGTCATGATTGGCATACTCCAGAGGGCGTTGGCTTGGAGATGATAAGCCGGGCGGTCACGCGGAGATGCAGTCTCACTTGGATTGGTGATCATCCACCGAGGAGACGTTCCGGAGAGGGTCAGTGCAAGGGCTAAGCTGTTGAGTTGAAAACGGCAGTCAGTGATGAAACTAATGGATGACGACTCGCCGTGATATAGTGCTCTTTAAGTGTTGTTTATATCCAGTTGGCATTTCGCGGTGTTGCTTTAAGTGATGCGCTTATTTGTAATTTCTCGGTTACTGTTAAATTTGTACTATCTTGCCATTCATAGACTTACAAAATTTTATGAACTGTCTGTACACCGTATGCAACAAAAGGACTATACCAGTTGGAAAGAATAATTAAATGCGTCTTCTGGCAAACTTTCAACATTAAAAAAAATACTGTCTGATATTTAAATTATGAATCCTTTCCAGCCAAGGGCACATGATAAAAACATAAAGACACATCTCTGTCAACATATTTATATTAACAAAACTTTTGGACTAAATCTGTATGTGAGAAATTTAAGAAAAAGAATCAGATTAAGCAAAGTAGTTATTTTGATGTTACAGCCAACAAAAATGTCCTGATAAAATAAAAATCTTTTTTACTGTGAGAATTTCTGGTTTTCATCATTTTACAGACTATTTTTGCAATCTGAAAACCATTATTGCCACATACCCATATTTTGCATAGATGTCAGAAGTACAGCTCTATTCTAAATGAAGTTGTTTTTAGTCCGATTTGTTTCATATTGCGGTACCAAGTTTCTTTGAGCGCCATCATACGAGAATGATTGAAATATTGTTATTGTGTTTAAAGTATATCTTTTGACTTGGAAATAGCATGGGAAATGTTTTTTTAAATAAATTTATGCTTTTGCCGAAGTCGACTTGTAAAAAAAATTGCACTGATCTCTCAATATAGTGAAACAGTTAGTCTTTTGTTCGCCCGCTGGACGGCGGCGGGCGATCAAACGTTTTTATAAATCCAATGGTAAATAAATGAAATTATTAAATGATGAATGTAAGAAAAAATACTAAATATTTCTTAGATAGGTTTACTAAAAATATTTAATGCAGTATGTAAAATTTAAATATATTTATATTATACATTATCATCGTGAGGATAGTCTATAATCTATGTGCATTTCCGGGAGCATTTTTGAACATTTTTCACGTAATTTACAAAAAAAATAGGAATATAAAAAGCCATCATTTTTCGATTGTTTTCAATAATTTTCAGCCATTTTTATAAAATAAATCATTTGATTGTTTCAATCAAAGATGAATGGTTGGCGTATTGTAAAATGCTTTTTTCATCAAATCATTACAAAATATATATGTATAAATGCTTATTTTCTGCGTACATGATTTTATAATCCATTCATTGAAGCCTGCCGTAGTTATTTAAAGAAATCATGCCATTATGTTAGGTAATGTTTATTTAAGTACCATTTTTTTTTTGTATACCCAGATTTGACTAAGTTTCAAGCTAAAATAAGATTCTATTGATTTGTGAATTTGAAAAAGTTTTGCAAACACAATAAAAAATATAATTTATTTATATCAGATAAGAATATGATGAACGGCAAAATATTAGATCTGAATTACGCTGCAATCCGCTATATCTATCGTAACTATTATCTGTTTATTTGTTTTTACAATTTATTTCCAAAATCATTTCCAAAGAAAAAGGAAGAATTAAAAAAATGTCTTTTTCAACAGCAGTTTTGAATAATTAGCAGTCAATATTGTTATGACATCAGAATACTGAACAATCAGCCTCTTTAATAATTAAACATTTGTTTTTAAAAAGCAACAGTTGTAAATAATTAATTAGTCATATAATAATATAGACAATAACAGCATATTTATATTTACATAAATTATTACAATATTCCTTCTATAGCATGATCTAAAAATATCTGTCTTGCGTTTTTTTTAATGTTATATTCAGATGATTTAAAAAAGAAAACCAATTCTTCTATTATAATCAATTTCAACCTTTTATTAGTTTAACTATCAAAACCATAATCATATAAAGACATGTAATATACGTTTATGTTGTGTTTGCTAAACTTTTAAAAACATAAATCATTCATTATCATACTCTTTCCCCCCTTCTCATTTTATTCAATTTTATTACTATCATAAAAAAAATTGATTAAGTCATGTCAATAGAATTAATAAAATACAATAAAAAAGTTTTTTGAATAAAACTATCTTTTGAAGCTTAGACTATTCATAAATGCACCCATTCTGAATACTTAATATTTTAAATATTTTTTTACGATATTTTACATTGTAATAAAGAGAAAAAGTGATTGAGTTTGTTTATAATAAAATCTTATTAGTGTTAATTTCTGATATTTTTTTTAAATGTAAATTATTAATTATGTTTATATCACACTATTTTATGCCGGCTTGTTAAGGAATTGAAGCCCTGGAATTTTAACAATATTTTACTCGATACGATATTAAAAAAAATAGCTTTGAAGAAACAAATATATTTCTTTCCGAGATAACATATTTAGTGTTTAATTTTACGAATACAAACAAATATATTTTTTATGAAAATATTTTTTAAAACTGTAATTTTTTCGAATTATTTTTAATGTAACAATTTCTTTTGAAACACAGCCTCTCATACTACACTATTATCTTTAAAAATTGTATAAAATTCTAGCTTACAAAAAATATTAGCTAAACTAAGGGAAAAATTTAAAAGTTATATTTATAAAATAAATTATGTACATATTTCACTGTGATTAACGAAGAGGAGATTTTTAAAATACACATTTCATTTTGTCTCAATTTTTTTTATGTCTTGTTTCACAAAGTTATTTAAATCTTTTTTATGGATTCTTAATTTTTTTTGTATACATTTTTTGCAATGTGGATTTCAATTTTATTTAACTGTATTAAATACTCTCCTAAAGATATTTCATATAGAATTCAACAACAAAAAAATAAATTAACAAATAACTATTTTATCCACATTAAGAAAATATCTAACTATTATGGCAAAATCTATATTTTTTGTTTCAATGTTTTCGTAATATTTAAATAATCTGAAGGATTTTGAGAAATCATAAATTTATATCATTTGTTTGTTTCTGTTTTATTGTGTATAGTTTCTATTTTATATGATTATTATTTTTTGTACATAAAACATTTTGTAAATAAATGCAAAGTTAATTTTGTGTGATAACATTCTCCAAACAATCTGTGGTTTTTATTTTTTCATTGCTATTATTTAGATGACCTTTGCGTGATACCTCACTTTACTATCTGATATTATAAATATTTATGTTATAAAATTCAGTCTTAAGTGGAGTGGAGTGGAGCAAAAGCAGTTTTAATGAATGCATTTTTTAATAGACTAAATATAGAATGTCATGGACAAAGAAATCTACAAAATATTTTATAACGGCATGAAATAATCAAAATAAATCTGATTTGTCATTTTAATTTTAAACGTTCCGAGCATGTTCATCTAAATCTACAATAGATGGCAGTAACATGTAGATTATTTTATTGAATTATTATTCAGTTTTAAAACTATGATATCAGCGTTTGATTTAATATTTTTCATCTGCATCAAATATTGAAACATATGTTTATTATCAAGCCAACCATTAGACACATGAAAAATGATAGGGGAACCACTCTACGATACTCAATATCCTATAATTCAATTACAAAAGTAGCGATTGTACCATCTATGAACATCACACGGAAGCCGTCACACTAGAATTGATTTGAGCTAAGTCAATTTTGATACGAATTTGATTTCATTATTCAACAAGACATACTCTTTTTGTTATGACTTTTTTATTGATTTCAACTATAACCTAAAATTCTTCTCTCGTCGGCTTGGTAATCTCTCATTAATAGATAATCTCACCACGACTTTTGACTGGCGTGAAGAAAACCTATTTGAAATTTAAAAAATGTGAATGAGCTAGATAGCGATACCTTATATCATGAGAATACTGGTTAAATTATATAGCAATGAATGTAGGAAGTTACAGTAGCGGAGTGGACTAGTTCGTTTAAATCCCAGAATGGACATATTCGCAAATCAAAGGCATAAAATGAAGGTATTATTTGCAAACACGGCTCGTTCCAAAATGGTCTAAAAATGAAACTTGAATTTCTTTTTGTAAAACAATATACATTTTAAAAGTATTTTTAGTTTTACATCACTTTGGAATGATATTTTTATGTTATCAAACCATGTTTGAGACTGATTTATAAAAATTCTTTCAAAATTTATATTTATTTACTAAATTAAATTCATGGTTTAAACAATTTCGAAACAAGCCGAGTTTGCAAATAATAGCATCAAATGTGATGTATTCATCAATATCCCATCCACCCTATCCTATTCTGAAAACAGTGTACTTAGCGAATAGCTCATTACAAGTTCTCTTTTATCATTACTCACTCTTAAAATAGTGGTACAGGAACTTTACGACACCTTTGAAATGTTTTACAAAAAGAATCCATAAACGTCACACTGTAGGTAAGACCATGTTAAACAAAACTAAAACATGTTTATCTACAAACAGGTTTGTGAGATTTGGTTGATTTCTTGTTTTGTCCACTAAAGCAGTGTTCTTTAACCTATGGTCCGCGTTCCGGTGCCAGTCCACGAGAGTTTATTACCGGTCCGCAAAGACTTGTGTTTTGAAAATTTTTCAACTTGATTATCTTGATGTTGATGCAAAATGGTGAATGAACTGCCATCTGACATCTTAAAGGTGTCAGCTATCTCATGCAACTTCAATTTATGATTAGTCAAAACTATTTTGTGGACTTCTTTGATGCTTTCTGGAACAACTGCCGAATTTGGGCGACCAGAATGTTTAGTTTAGAAATCATGAAATGAGCGATCAGAAATCAGCAAACCACTTCTCTACCATTTGTTTCGATGTAACAGACTCTGAAAAAAACTGGTTAAGCCAGCGACTTCCAACCTGGGAGGCGTGGACTACTCCAAAGGGAGGCGCGAACAGTCCAAAATATTTATTTACTCTTTAAAACGTGTCTATATTACTATATGAAATAAAGGATGGGGAGGCGCGAAGATATTTTTTTCTCCAAAGGGAGGCGCAGTAACATAAAGGTTGGAAACCACTGGGTTAAGCCATTGCTTTCCTTGAATGGTATTTTTTCCCATTAAAAAGCAATGCTTTATCAACACGCGAAATTCTGATTTTCTCATTGTTTTGAAAATTATAAATGTAGTGTCACTCAAACCACTGTAACTTGTGAACTAAAGGTTAATTCTTATGAAATTTTGACACGTATTATTTGAAGGTTGGTACTTCCTAAAAATCATATGGATTTGTCAATAGTGACGCAATCTATATGTCATCCTACGAACTTATTGAGTGATGTTGGTTGACGATTTTTACCGGTCCGCGGATGTAAAAAGGTTGAAGAACTCTGCACTTATTGAGTACTAAAGAAAACTGATAAGAAACGTATAATAAATTCTACTAGAATCTGCTTTTGCACATCCAATGACAAAAAAGGAAAATAAAGAATCCAAACGTGTCAAAACGGAAATACCTTCAGCATCATAATCATATTGAAGAATTTCAACGTTGGTTGGGTGCGTGAGATGTTTTTTCAATAATATCTGGCCTCTTGAGGAAAACATCCTGCTATATAATTTCAGATAAAATTAATGAACTTTGTTTATTTATGTTGGATATAAAATGTTAATATGATTACATTTTATTTTCATGATGTTCTTATATTCCCTGTAAAATGTTTATTTTCAATTTAAACCAATACTTTTTTTACCTGAATATAGGTGATTTTGATAAAATATTTTAGTTAAATTTGATATTATATCTTTTTTATATGTGAAATCTTCAGATATGCCAAGAACATATGAATGCATTTTTCATTATTGTTTGCTGCTAGAAGCTAGAAATAGAAATAATGTTTATCATTTACTTAAATAAAACAACATGTGTACTATTGAAAAAAAATGAATACACTTGTTATGTTATAAGCGTTTATTTGCCTACATAATAATAATATATTTACAAACTTTAAGTCAAATCAAACAGCTTTATGTCGAAAGAACCTTAAAACACTCTCGACACAATTTCATGAGGAGTATTGATCAGTATGCCACTGGAAAGTCTTCAACCATTTTAACTAAGAAATAAAATTTAAAAATGTTATGATTCATTATGAACAAACGATTTCTTTACAATAATTAATCTTTTTACCCACTAATATTACCTTTAATGGAATTTTCACAGCAGACGATTGCTTGTGAATTTGTTTTCTTATAAGCACACACTTGATACATTTTATACCTTAATTGAGAGTATTATTATAGTCCTATTTAGCCTTTTGACTGCCGTAAAAAAAAGTACGTTTGTACCTAGCACGCCGGCTATAATCTGCAATTATTAATTTAATTAGTTATTGACTCTCGTCTCTGGCGTGTTGAGTACCGAAAAATTTGAAGAGATATCTCGTCTGTGGCAGCCATCGAAATCAAAATTGCTTGATTGTAATAATTATTATGTGATGCGTTAAAATAAAAGTGCAAGCCCCTAAAATACCATACTATGAAATCCTCTTAGGGAAAATCAAATGGAACGTCTGGGATGCTTCAATGTTTTTTATTGACTGTACAATACTGTAAATGTATATTTTATTTGTTTTAAGACTAAATAACTAATAGGCTTAACAAATCAACATTTGGTATTTGTCTAGGGCGAACCTGGTCATTGATACAGTTCAATATATTTATGTCCTTCGAGAAATACTTACTAGGGGAGGGGTTCTATAGTGAAAAATGTAAATATTCACTTTAAATAACTTATAATTAACATAGATATGAAACGAATTAATTTGTTTAAAAAAAGGTTAATTTGTATGTATCATAAACGCATTCAATATTTTCCATGTATAGAAACTTTAAGGTTGAGTGTAGCTGTCTACTGCGACACCTATAATTAAGACAAATTGTCAAATTACTTGCATAAATAAAATCTAGCTTAATCGGATTTTCAAAACATGCCAGTTGTGTTAAGCATTCTATATCATTCTATTTCAATAAAATTTATCTGTAAAAAATTAACAGAGAGCCAGTGGCATACTTAAACAGCGACGTTTTATCTCAACCAAAAGACGCTATTTTTTTTTTTTTTTTTTATTAAACATTAAAAAAATTAATTTCATTAAATATTGACATAAACTTTTTTTTATTGCATTATTTTTATTAGCTTATTTTATTAGTTTATTATATTCAAATTATAATTGAGATCATGAACTGGTGGGAAATAAATAAAATACAATCCAATAATAAAGATACTATAGGCATATTTGCTATGAAGGCCAAGGTGATTTTATGACCCCTTCACTTCGAAGGCAGTGGCGACTCGTGAAGATGTTTTTGTTTTTCTTTGTTAAAAGTAATTTGCAAACTGTGTAGAAAAAACATATTACTCATCAAAGAGAAACACATTCCAATAAAACGACATGGGTTATTTATAATCGTTGAATAACATTAGTTACAAAATCACGTAAAGGTCATATTTAGTGTGTTTTTAATGTAAAATTTAGATATAAAAATGCATGTAAATATTGTATTCACTGTACTGAATGTTCCATTGGTATAATGCAGATTTGAAGATTTATTTAACGAAAATAATTTAGGAGGATTATGTGAATTATATGTTAATGAAAGATTTAAAAACAAGTCATGTTTTTTTCGCTAACAGAATGACGTTGTATTACTCAAATTTGTTACGCAAAAAATAAAGTGGCAGGTAGAACTCTAGACAGAAATAATGTTATTTAAATACAATGAATCACCCTGCAGTTTTTTTTGTATTTATAATATTATTTTTACAGTCATACAAATCTGTACTCATTGAGGAAAATATAATTATCATTCATGTCACTATTAGCTCATAAAAAAATATTGGAAACAAGATATCGAGTTGCTTCAGCTAGACACTAAAATAAAACAATAAAATGTAATGGCAGTCTTAAAAACCAGGTGGATTTTTAATTACTATGTTCTAAAATACACTGTGCACAAAATAATGTCAATAATATGAATATTCTACCTCTACTGGTTATATATAATCATAGTTTGCTTAGTTTACTTGATATCGAATCTGATCCATACCTCCAATAAAGAATATTTTTATTTTATACCTTTATAAGTAATTTATTAAGAAATAATTTCCTGTGGAGTTACCCATCGCGATATTATATATATAATTTAGCAAACAAAATTTCAATATCATTTAAAATAATATGTATGCAGCTTATTAAAATCTAACTTTACGTTTGACAGCTTATATTTCTTCTTAATTTAGTTTTGCGCGCCAGAATTTTAATAATGGCTACTGTCAAATCAAAAATAAATTATACTCTATTCCTAAATCCCAATGTGACCTAAATAGGTATTCGGAAATTTTATCTGATTTTTAATTCAATAAAAATAGCGATACAATTGTGTGATTTGAAATATATTTTTTGCATCCAATATTTTGATTCCCTCAAATTTGTACCTATACCTTTTTAATTTGTAACATGTAAAATACTATTGTATGAAAGTCAAAATATTAATTAATCGGGAAAGTGGTTCAATGGTTCTCTCGCTGGTGTTTTGGATTGTTAAATTGATATTAATTTATTTCAGTAAGATATCAAAAGTAGATCTTTCATAATTATAGTGCAAAGCATGGTTACCATTGGGTCGCATTTTTGATATAACTCGATAAATCAAATTTATTAGTGTAAACTAAAAAAGATTTATAACATTAAGGTCATTAGAATTTTCAAGATTACGCCTTTGTAAGATAGTAAAATAATAAAAAAATAACCGGGCAGCGAATATGGAACAATTTATACGATATTTTATAATATTATTAATAATATAACAATATTTATTATCAAAAACTCTGTCAGTTCGATTATAAATTATGAAATATATGTACATTTTTAGAATTCGAGAAATTGGGAGAGGGATTTATCAAGTGTTTACTTTTTGTTGTTGATGATATTATTATTGTAAAAATTTGATGTGTGGGTTGGCAACATTGCCGCTTCAGCTTTCAGAATGTCCGCTTACCATTTTCACCGCCAAAACATGGCGGATGGATGTGAATTTTTAAATGTTTCATTTATTTGTCAGTGTGGAATAATTCATAGTATTTGCTGCGGTTGTTTCTACTTGCACAACAAATACTAGTGAAAAAACTATTACGTTTAGTTGTGGCATTGAAATGTCATTCGAGACATGTGTTAATTCCAGTCAAATAAATCACTTAAAATTTATTTATAAAATATAAAGTCACCATAAATAATAAATCAAAGAATTTAAATACCCGTGTGGCTAATATGTTATTTTAAAAATCAAAAACATCATCTTCATTAATTCCATATTTTAGTACCGTGGGAAATAAATATATTTAAAAAAATGTGTTAAAATTATTAGCATAATAAAACTAAAGATAAAAATCCTTGATTTGATTTATGAGATATACCGATAAAATATTAGATGCAAAATATTAAAACAAATAATGCAAACAATTTTTTTCAATTTCTCTCATTTTTTAAAAGTTGAGTAAATATATTAAACGGGAATGTTTATACATATTTGTATGATATATGGCTAAATCTTATCACCGCATTTCTTAAAAAGGCTTTATAAAATAATAAACTCAGTAGCCATAAACTAAGTAGGTAATTTAAATTTGGAATACACTCATTATTGGAATATCAAAGACGCCATTGATTATTTGTAATTTGTGGATCTGTGACATATCTCGTCACATTAATACTGTGAATTTTGATTGTATCAGATTAAAATAATGTAAAGTTTCATTTTAGAAAAGTAATCATTCGTTTGGCAGTAATAATATAAAAATATAATGATTCAAAACGATGCAATTGATATACAAAGCGATCCAAACTATTCAGTAACATTTTTCACTTTCTTTGATGTTGACGATAAGATCAAGCCATACATAAAATAGGTGGCAATATTTAATGGAAAAAAATGAAGATTTAACAAGTTTTTATGTGAATTCTTCCTTTATGTAAATACCATCTTAATAACGTGATAGATGATCGATTTCTACAAATAAATGCAAAGTTACTTTTTTTACGTATTATATTTTGTTTATCAATTTCCGCACTGACTTGAATCATATCTGAAATTTATATAAAAAAAACGAATACTGCTTCAAAAAACATCTGCGGTATGTTAGCCATTAAATAAAATGTATTTATAGAAAATGTATGTATTTATGTATTCAACAACCAACGATTTTTGAAAGATAATTTAATTAATTGAAAAAAATGATTTGATATTATTCAAATCAACAATATTTCGCTTTATAACATTTGGGACTGAAATGTAGATGGAAAACTTGATAGAGCGTTTGACATTAATCATTTTGAAAGATCTACTAATTCTTAAATAATTGAAATCGTCAGCCAAATAAAATTTCGTTTTATTGTTGGTTTTAATAATATTTAGTAATTTATAGTCATATTAGTCTATGGAAAAAGAATATTGATTAAGTAAAATACAGAGAAAATGTGATATTACCCAAGTGTGGAAATGGAGAGGGGTGAAATGTACAGAATTGGTCGATTATATTGCAAAACATTCAAAATAAAATTGTAATGTTTCATTTTTTCTCAATTATATATTATTAACTCGATAAGGTTATTATATTTTGATTACTGAAATGTATTTGAAAAAAAAGTGTTTCATTTAACAAACCCTGATCTTTTCCCAATCGTTCGATGACATAGTGCAGGCAGTGGCGAATTAAGCCCTTCGGAGGCCCGAGACACAATATAATTTGAAGACCCAATATTTTGGATAGGTTGCAAAATTTCACGTAAAATAAAAACATATAAAAACAAAACTGAAGAAAAAAATATATGGACAGTAAATTATATTTTTTATTTGCGGAACTCAAATGGGTCACTTGAAGACCCGCGGGTAAAATTTATAATTTAATGTAGGATGACAGTTACTTCAAACTAGCTTTACATATAATACATATAATATACGAAAGCAAATAAACTGAAACCATAGACTCACGGACCACTAAATTCACGATTTTTATCCAGCGGACCACTAACTGGACTTTTGTGTTAAATATTACATATTGAAATCAAATGCGTCTAAAAATGCACCAAGTTCATAAAATAATGCCAGATTTCTCTGAGGACCACCAATTTTTTTTTTGCGGACTACACTTTGCCGACCACTGCTATAGAGCATAGACAAAAACACTCGAATAAGCCCTCCAAATATTTTTCTTTACGGGTCAATAATATTGCTTCTCGACTGCAAACCAAACAGAAAATATTTAAACTTCGTGTGAGTTATTAATGATAAGATCTGCAGATTATTATTTTTTCATTATTGATATTCAGTCGATTAAAAGAGATATCGAAATACATATATTGACTTCTGATTGACGAGATAATCAAACATGACCGAAAACAGAAAGATAATGACTTCATCATCTATATAATTTAATATATAGTTCTCAACAAATCAACATTAAAATATATCAATTTTTCAGCTAAAATCTACTGCCCCATTCAATAATATATTGAACGAATATCCATAAATGAATATTATAAATAGTTAATATTTTATTAACAATGGACCTAATGTTATAAATAAAATATATCGTGAACTATAATTTATGTACTACGTCTGGGAATTAAAAAAATGTTAATTTATTCTTGAGTCATCAAATCGCGCAAGATTTTTTCGTAATATTTATATGAACACCTAACCTGAAAATTCCGAGTGTTTTTTTTATAACACAAGAATCACATTTTGATAAGTAATTGTTTCATACAAAATGTATGAAAAATTGTGCCATTACAAAACTAATCGAAATCGATGTGTATAGTTAGTTAACAATAACGGTAAATTGCCTTGTTTGTACGTTTCAAATCTAACACATATTGCCTACGGTTAGAGCAGAGGTTTTGTTACCCGGGGCGATTCTCGATTTTGCCACCCCCTAATTTTCTCTCCAAAAACAAATTTACAATTTACAATCGTGTAGGGCTGAGGGCATTTTTTTACCATAACATATTATGATTTTTTTTATATAAACTTAAATGTCTCCATTTAAACATAAATTCCTTAAAAATACTATTTTTTATCAACTATTCATTATGTAGTTTTTTTTTAAATTTGCCAAAAATCAATAAGTTAATAGTCTTGTGGAGTTGTTATCACTATTAAAAAAAAAAAAATTTACATGTAATATGAGTCTATTTAATATTATATAAATTAATGTTTTTAGCTTCATTAAAAATAAGTAAAATAAAAATGGAAATATGTGTCAGTCAGCATTTGGTTATAACTGTTGAATTTACAGGATTCTGCATGCCATTAATACTTTAAACATTTTTTTCATAAGCTTTTTTTTATCGGGGTTTGCAATTTAAGTATTATATAATTACATATTGTAGAAACTTAATTATTGTGAACGTATCGGTGTTTGATATTAGATGCATCATATTCATATTTAATCACAATTCTAAAAGGCAGTCTCGTATGTCAATTCACTGACGTCAAGGAAAGATCCTTCACGCTTAGACCCAGTGGCGGATTAATCACTTTGGAAGCCCCAGGCGCAATAAATTTTGGAGGCCCTGCTTTTCGAATAACATAAAAGTGTTGCAAACCTCTTCGTAGAATAATAATGAATGTTGATGTTGATATCTATACATCAAATTCTGGGGCTGGTGAAGCCGAGCTCCAATTTCCTCTCCATCTGGTGTATGTTGATGTTGCTTTTCCCGCGTAGCGTCCTGGATTTACCTGGGCGTAGGCGGGTGCGTGGTCTTTGGTTTTTGTTTTGTTAATAATGAATATTGAAAACTGAAATTAAAATTAAAATGTAAGGCTTATATAATATATACTATCCTTGAGGCCACCAAGATTTGGAGGCCCCAAGCGCGCGTCTCTTGCGCTTATGAGATAATCCGCCACTGCTTAGACCCCAGAGTTTTCTTACTTGATTTTATCTTTCACCATGTAATTTTTACAATGATAATCGTTTGTATTCTTATTATGAATACTTTCACAAAAAAAAATATTTACAAATAAATTTTAATTAATATTGAAAATCAACGAATGTCTATTCAGGGTTTCAAACCAGTCGTTAAATCAACCAAACTGGGTGAAATATACAATTTAGTAACTAATGTCATTCGAATCAATAAGTATCCTAATATTTATGATGATAACTATTGATAATCATACCATTTTAATTTGTTTCAAGTAATACGAAGAAATATATAAAAGTTAAATATGAAGATATTTAGAATTAATACTATATTAAAATAGAGGGATAATTTATTTCATACCAGTCGCAGAAGAGTTAAAACCAGTTGACGTCAGTCAAAGAAATATTAATCAAACCTCTTACAATGCAAAAAAAAACTTAGGCACTTATCTCCCCACATGACTTTTTTGTTTGATATCGCTTCTAATATCAAATAAGAAAATAATTTTATGACCAATCGAATAGAATAATGTATGAAATGAAAAACGGAATTCCACATTCGATATAAACTCAATCACGACTAAAGTTTTCTCTGTATTAAAGATATTTAAGATATGGTTGGATGCTGTGGTCCAGTTGGTTGGAGCTTGCTCTACCGACCACGCATATCTGGGTTCGATTCCTGGTAAGATCACAGTGAATTTGAGAATTATTCAATTCAAAGTTGTGATCGAAGACTGGATGTTTGTGATGTCAATTCACATTATTTACTCTCCTCGCATCCTTCTGATCCTTTAATAACTGGTTGTAGCAATAGCGATTAGTCAACCACTAGTACTGTTCTAGCCTTATCCTTCTTTCCCTACTAGCCACATTGAAAAAAAAGGAAGGCTGAGTAACTGAGTAACAAAAAGTTCTGGTAGAAAAAACTTCTGTTGAGATACCTCCATTAGGAGGCCATATGCTTCACATTGGAAGCGGACATGGATTAAAAAAAAAGATTTTTTGTTATTTTATGAAATAACGTTTAATAAAAAAGGGAGAAATTTTATTCTTGTTCATCAATTCATGTTTATTTGTCAACAAATAATATTAAATATAAGCTTACGAGCGTAAAGGAACTGTTGCAATTTTTACCCTTCGGCTCTTCTTCTAAGCATGTACCTGGTTGTGATTTATGTACGTGTTCTGTGTAGTATAATTTTAAGTGGCATTTTCAATGGTTGATATGCAATATCTTAACTCTAAAGCAGGCATGGTCAACTCGCGGCCCAATTGAAATTGGCAGTCTTTTATATTTTGCATTATGGTATTCATACAATAAAAAAAACAGTTTTTCAATCCAACTCCATTTTACGTGGAGGTGAGATCAGCGCCTCCAAAGCCAAATTTACAAATGGAGCTAATAGAGCTGCAATCAAGCATAGAGTTCACCTGCTGGATAATCCTGAGTTCTATCAGAAATATATCTACACATCGCTGCGAATTATTCTTTTCAAAATTGAATGTAGTAAAAACGAAGTGTCGTAGCAGGTTAGTTGGTGAAAACACGACCAATCAACTGCAATGAACGTCAACTAAATAGTCACATGATATCAAACAATATACAAAAACATGTGTCACATCTAATATATAAAAAATAATGTTTTTTTGTTCGTACTTTATGCGTTTCCACACCGCTCATCCGGTTGCTATAAAACTTTGACAAACTTTTTGCTTGCACTTCCGGAAAGGTTATAGAGACAGTAAAATTAACTTACAGTGGGTCTTATATATAAAAATCAATGTTTTTACGTCTGCTATACAGTTTATTTTGACAACGTATGCTTGCACTTGCGCGAAGTTTATAGTAAAATTAACTTACAATAGGTGGAGCATGTGTCGTACCATAGAAAATCGGCAGCAAATGTCAAATGTCAAAAAGACAGAAAAATAAAACATGCACTTCAATAAACACAAACATTTTCTTTCTTTGAGTGGCATTGCAACGCTTGCCGGGAACTGGCTAGTTAATTATAAAACATTTTTTTAATGAGTTATTTGTTTATTTTGCATGTAGTATGGTGAGGCTTCACCCAAATTGAGTAATATTTATTTCTTTGACCACCAAACGATTTGGGTTGTATACCCCTGCTCTAAAGATCCATTGTAAACACGATTTGGAGAGGTGTGTCATAGAAAGAGTGTGCTATTTTTTTAATATGTTCGCATTTAAACGTAATTACTAAAATATACAAATGTATTTTTATTCAAAACGTCGGCAGGTCACCGATGAAACAATTTTTATTACTATGAATTATAAATGGTCACCTACACGAGGCGAACATTCAAAGCTCATTAAATTTTATCCTTTGTCACTTTTATGGTGTTATCTATCAATTCTTGGCGGAAAGCCATTACATTGAAAAATATTTTTTTGTATTAAATTAACAATATTTATAAAATAACCGTACCGGTTTCACTCATCACGAGCATTGTCTGACGCTGAGATGATGAGATGATGATAACGAGCTGATGAAAATATATATATTTTTTTTATTTCATAGTTTTGTACACCTTGTAACAGCGATGGGCTGCCAATACGTCAACAAGGGGCTCGCTTAATCCCAAAGCAATTCTCGGTGTTTTGAGGAAGGAGGGAAATTTCATATCACTCCTATGCAATTATATTTATAATTTTATAAGCAATTGATTGTTATTTAAAACGATTTTAATACGTGACAATATGAAATTTCTCGTAAACTTATCAATCTAAATAGCTTAAAATTTATTACTGTGTATACTGAAGCTGTCGTAGATAATGTCATAAATTACAGTTATATACTAATTATATCTAAGAATATTATTTGGGTAGAAAAAATTCTGTCAAGTTAAATTACTTTATCTATACCAGCTATTTTCAAACTAAGAGGCATGGACTATTGCTAAAGGAGGTGCAAACAATTTAAAATATTTTTTTATTCTTTCCAACGTGTCTTTTTTATAATATGAAATGAAGGATGATATTTTCGGTGACATTTTTTTTCAAAGTGAGGCGTTGTAACATAAAGTTTGGAAACCACTGCTCTATGTGCTATATTGGGAGCGAAAATGATTATAAAATTTGACTATAAACTAAGGTTTTTTCAAACACCCCTATTTTCTCAGCCTCCTGAAATAGGTAAGTATTTAACATTCAAAAAGATCAATTAAATTTAATACTTTCAAATTGTGTACTTCTTGTTTTCAATTTTGAATTTTGATAATAAGGAAAATGGGAATGATGACACGATACGAGAGTACATGTGTATAAGTAGTTAGTCATTAATTTTGCATTAAAAATATAATTATATATTTTTCCTGAATTATTTTTAATGTAATTGGTATATGTTTGAAAATGAATAATTAAAACATAGTTGCGTAGATATATAATGTGAAAATGTGGCACTCAGCGTTTTTTTTATTGTAAATTAGTCATAAAATTTTGAAGAATGACGTAGATCGTGGCCGAGTATGGGAAAAGTTTGAAATAAATGTGTGTTGTATTGATGTATGTATTTTTGAAAACGGTCGGTGGATGACGAGGAGTGGGCGATAGGCAATTGGACGGCAGTCCTTTGAACACTGTTTTTATTTTACTAATTAATTCCGTTAAGTAAAATGTGTGGCTATATATTTCTTTTATTATCATTCAAAATATATTGAATATAAAAAAAATCGAACCGAACAAGAAGAAACCGTAAACGGAGAAAAAAAGTACAGAATATAACCGGACAGGAAAAAACCGTACACGGACAAAAGTGGACACGTAATCTAAAATAATCATCACTTAACATTTTTCAAACTGTAAACTCATGAATTTTAAATGTAAATACTTTTTTTCTATATACGCCTTTTTCCGTGTACGGTTTTTTTTCTGTCCGGTTGAATTTGTTCACCCTCAAAAATATGCTATTTTTTTAATAACCGAAAATGTCCAGAAGTTTCCCTATTTTTTACTAGGTAGTGTTAGTGTACATTCTATACATGTTAGTGTCTGAGCTGTCAAATTATTTTTGATTCAATAAAAACAACAACTAATATCACATTCTTTTCTCAAATTGTTTTAAGCATATTTATCAAGCCGAAATAAGAATGACTGTAGAGTCGGAGTCGCCTTGATTCTTAACGACTCCGTAGCTCTAGAAATAAAGCTCTTCAGTGATTCCTTGCCCTTAAAAAACCACTATATTACGCTTTTACTTTCTGCTGAAAAATGAACTTTTGTGACATTTGCTGTTATATGCCACGGTCTTCACTTACCGCCATGAATAATATACATACTGCTCGTATCTGGTATATGTGCGAAGACGAGCTCGCGAAAACTACATGTCTCTACTATGCATTAAATTAAAATAATAATAGTAGAAAAAATCTTGTCGCAACATGAATTAGAAAATGTAAGTTTGTATGTGTTTGATTGTAAAAGAAAAACGTCATGTTTTTTTTCGAACCTCAAAAACGTGAACAGGAAAATATTTCTCAATTGACCTTAACAGTGAATATTAAAAAGGTGTAACCCATCTGCTGCAGGCGTCTTCGAAGCGGTTGCCATCCGTCAGCACGAAAATCCTTCGAAGCAGAGAGAAAAGGAAATACGAGTTATTGGATGGATTCCGTTGCCTCTTTTGAGTGACTAAAATAAATTCCGCCACGACGCATAAATCAGTGCTTTTCAGTACACTCATCAAATCAAACGCGGCTTATTGATGAATATTGAATACATATTATATCTCCATTCTAAAGTGCAGAAATCAGATTTAAAAGTATATATTATTGATTTTGAAATCCTGTGACTTTTCAATATTTTTTTTGTCGATTTTCAAAACCTAGGAATTTGCGGATTTCCCAAAATGAAACGACGTGAGACCTTCAAAGATTTGCAACTTGAAAAAGTCTGAATTTACAAAATAAACCTAAATTAAATTTGAATCGTTCAAATTTAATAATGAAATTCCAAAAAAAGTGTAACACCATTTAATCCTAATCAGGCTCTTGCCATAAGCTAATTAAATGATATACAGTATTTATTGAATAATAATATTAAAAAAAAACACACTAAGTAAACAACTGTATGAATTAATTAGTATGATATTTATTATAACTAGGTTTCTCGTTTTATTTAAATATTCAAATCAGAATAAAACCAATATTAAAATTGACTATATTTTGAAATTCCACATGAACAATTATCATGGCATTTACATATTTATCAAACTCATTTCAAGCCTATACAGGTATGTAAATTCAATCTAATTTTTGATTTTGAATTTTATGTTTTCTGAATAATATATTATTCACTTCGTATACGAACTACTGCAGGTATTATTAAATATGTACAAACTACATAATGAATTTTATTACTCGTCATCCAACACCCGTCTAAAACAGTTCTTCCCAAATTGGGGGCTACCGCAGAGCAGTCTTGTTTCGAGGAGGTCGGCGAATTATTTTTTTCAGATTTAGGTGGCCGAGGTATGATATTTTTGGGAAGCACTGGTCTAAAACACAAGGTTCTTTTCACAATTTCCATTTATTAAGGAAAGGTTGGGTACACTCGACTCTTTTTTACACGGTTTTGGAATAACACGGTTCATTTAAAAGAACGAATACATTTAGCATAAAATATTTTGCCCTTACACGATTTCCAGACACAAAAAAAACACAGAAGCGGATAACGGATTTCCTAATAACAACAAATTTAACAACACAAGACAGTTATAATAAACAAAAAGCTTCATTAGATTCTTACAGATTAGACGTGTCAGATATTTCTAGCAATGAAAAAATATGTATGTCCAGTCACTCATAAAAGTCCCCGTACGTAGCGACGTATAGTTTTTTTGTTAATTAAAATATTTATTATAAATAACATTTTCTGTAATTTACCTTTAATCTTCGACATTATCTTATTTTACGCGATTTTCTATAGCACAATGTTTTTTTTTTAATTCAAGCACCAATATTATTTTTTTCTGCGAATTTTAAAATAAACTTTGTTTACACGGTTTTTTATACGCGATATTTCGTGGAACGTATCTACCGCTTAAAAAAAGTTTTAAGTGTACTATAATATGCTCACGTATCTAGAATTAAATCTAGTCAAATCAAAGTGCCATATTTTAGTATACAAAATATTTTAATCCTGCGTTACAGCACGTTTTGGTTTAGTTAAGTGCTATATAAATTTATTTTCCATTGTTACTAATAAAAGACATGATAGCTATTATCAGTACCGAATTAAGAAATTTGGAGGCCTCAGGCGCAATAAAATTGGGAGGCCCTGTTATTTGAATTAATTAAGCTGAATTCAAAATATTACATGGGCTTAATCGAATAGTATATGTTATATTGAAGATCTTAAGATTGACAGTCCCATACGCGTCCCTATTGCGCTTCTGGGGTAATCCACCACTGGCTATAATGGGGGTGAGTAATTCACGGTGAAGCTAGTTCACAAAGTCGACCTTTGTAAATTTTCAATATATGCCTTCAAGTCATTTTAACTATTTTTATGATAAATTAAATAGCTATTTCGGTATTGCATCATAGTAAAAAAAATATTAAAAAATATATGTCGGCAGTTAGTAATGAATGTTCTTGTATCGTTAAATTCGTGTGCGCTATATTTTGAATGGAATATTAATTAATCTGTGACCTTCCTATGCTAAAAAATTGTATTGTTTTTTATCGCTAAATAAGTATTCATCACAGCACATTTCAATCGACCCCGAAACATTGTATCCATTAATCCCAGTGACTAATGTTTTTCACGTATAACTGCAATCTCCACTATTTAATATATTATGTTTTATGCAGTGGAAGATTATCCCATAAGCGCACGAGGCGCGCTTTTGAAGCCTCCGAATCTTAGGGGCCTCAAAAAACATAATATTTATAATTCATTTAATATTTTTTAAATACATACAGGAAGTTTTTTCAGAAGTTCGTTTTTCGAATTAGCTACACATGTGTGGAATAATTGCGCGATGTGTGGTGCTGTTGAAACCACAGCTTTTTCACATTAGCGCCGTTTAATTAGTGAACGAAAATGTCTGTTATCGTAGATCTATGTCGCTCTCCATTGACTGTAATATTCTGACATCATTTTTGACGAAATAAATTTGAACAATTATCAAGAGTTGTTCTGACGTAAGTTTATTCATGATGAAATGGCATGCCAAATTGAGCACAATCGGCTGTCAGATATCACGTTGGCTGCCACTGTAAAAAGTGATGCTTATTCAAAAAACAAACTTGAATAAAAAGCATCAGTTATATACAAATTATAAAATGATACATAAATTTACACAATTTGCAAGCAATGTTCTGGCGTAAGTCTATTCATAATGAAATTGTAAGTGGCTGTTGATGGAAAAAGTGTTGATTCAAAAACAAAACTCAACTTATATACTTACAATATACATATGTACATACTTATATTTTACATAATATACCTCTAATAAGATCGAAACAATTATTTCTGTTGATTAATAAGGCATTTTTTTATTTATTTTAAATTTGTCGCTCTGTAAATATGTTGCCATGTTGCATTTATTAATAAGTAAAATATATGATGGTACAGATTAAGTACAAAACAAGTAATTCGTATTACTGCATTTAGCAAAAGCAATGAGGAAATTATCAAATTTTCGTTTTGAATCGTTTATTTATATATCTACGCCTTATTAAAATTAGAATAGGTTAAAGGCCAAGGACATGGTGTAAAAATGTAAACAAAAAGAAACGTTGAACCCTCAAAACAAAAAAAAACATTCTGGAAATGAATAAAATTGAAGTTTTTCCGGTGCGTAACGTTGGTATGGCTTGTAGAGTAGAGACGGGAGATGAAAAGATTCTTCATGTAATGGTGTGTGATTAGTTCCAAGAAGAAGGCGATGGAGTCAGGTTGTATAGTTTGTTTTTATTCGGTAAGCCAATTGACCACACCTCTTAACACATGCGAGACCTTTGGTCAATATTATTTTATGATTGTGAAAGGCACATTTTTTTATCAATCAACAGCGATGGTTGAATACAAAGTTTCTCAGAGTAACTGAGATGTCAGGGGCTTGCAGTTGTTTTGCGTTCAACCCCCACTTTAAATAATGGTAAATAAAATTTACTACTTGAGAAGAACATCTAAAAAAAGTTTCCCCCTTCTGCCTGTATGGTCCTGGTTGTGTGAGAATGTAATACTAATCATTATTTTAGAGCTAAGCTGCCATAATAAAAAATGACAGATTACAAAAAAACACCTTTATATTGACAACATTAACCCAAATTACACGTTAACTTCGACTTATGACAAACATCGACTTAGATAAAGTAATTTTCATTCGTCTTTAGCCATGGGTTATCGTCCTAGTGTAAAATAAAAAAAATATTTCAAAACAAGCTTCAAATTATCATCGATAATTCTGTGACTAGAGTGTAGTGTAAACGTTCTTATGTAATTTATGTTTAAAATGAGATATCAGCATTTAAAAAATAGTACACATGTAATTTGAGTTGTTGTGATTTAAAAGTATTAATTGTTTTTTCCCGTTTTATTCTTTTAATTTACAATAGTGTTACTATTAGATAATTTTATAAATGATACATTTTTCAATTTTTTTAAACTATTTCAGTGTGATTAATTAATTTTGAGATATTTTTTTCACCTGTTATAATATTGGTTGTGCTTGTCAATGGTTGTGCTTGTAAGCACTTTCAATCATATGTAGATCAGATTATCTCATTTTAAACAAAATATAACTTAAGAGCTTTTATAAACCCAAGAGCCACAGAATTACTTCCGAAAAAACTTTGGGTAATGTTTATTAAAATTCAAGTAAATATTGTTTATTTTACAGATTATCGAGCGTTCTGCAAACTATAACTTTTTCTTTTGAGCTCTGCATAAACTTGATCATTGACATCTACTCCAACGTTGGTTATTAAGGAGATGGTTTTCAAAACCAAGCACTCAAACTGGGGACAGCTCGACTGTGCGAATAAAACACATGCATAGTTTTCGATAAATAAATATGAAAATATCTGCATTTTCCAGTTCTGAATGGGTCATATCGATAGTCAGCCATTAAAATTGAGATTCAGCCCGAGGAATTTAAAATTCAGGTTGTTGTGGGTAAAGAAGGCATGCAGCAGTACCTATTTTATTTACCTATATACCTGTCCGTTAGATGGCGTGAGTGCTCAGCCATTTTTGCAGCAAAAAGTTGCTCTATACAGTATAACGGCAACGAAAAGAGTTGTCGTTTCTTAATTTATTCATAACACTTCTTAGTCGGGCGTTTCAAAAATAGACTCAAGCCTGTAGCGGGCGTTTTTCAGTGATTAGCGCACAAATATATTACATTATTAAAATCAACACAACTTCTAAACCAAACGATATTTTTGATTGAAAATAAAAAAAAAATCATACGTGACATTTAAATATGAAAAATAAAATTAGGACATTTCGATAACATCATAATTTAACTATGTTTCTAAGCTGAATATAAAACTTGTTATCAATTTTGTAGATAGCACCCGCATGTTATAAATATTAAATATTCAAAACATTCTATATAGCAAAATAGCATATTTATCAATATTTTATAATGATATAAATAATTATAATATATAATCGCCATCCCTACAACTTTACTACCACTGGAAGTGTAAAATCTAATGCCGTAAAAATCACAGCGTAAATATTTGAGACACATGTGTCACCCTTTCTAGCAAAGAATTAGGACTAATGTTAATTAGTTGCGGCATTTTATTTAACGCCGACAAACAAACCCGTGATATTATGTGTACCGCAAACAAGCGACGATATAAAAAAAAACGTATTATGCCGTGATCTGCATTCTACCGACAATACGCTAAAAACGACTTTTGTCGTTTCCCGCCTATTAAGTGCTAATATTTCGCTGTTCTTCTTACTCATAATTATTGAATGTAGCTATTAGAATGTTATTATTCACATAATTTTTTTCATCGGTTAAGTTTTTCAGTAGCTCAAAACCTACAAGCAAACGTATTAGCTGAAACTGACGTAAGGTACTAAACAAAAAAGCTGAAAGGTCGACTTGTCGATTTAGGAGAAATTATTGGTGGCCTTACGCCAGGACCTACGCCTTTAAGTTAGAGTTGTAAAAAATGGCTGTCTCTGGCTCTTTTTTATTTTGATTAAAGTGCTATTGTACTAATTTTCATTAAGACGATTAAACTTTCAAATAAATTTACAAAATAGAAAGAGTATTATATGAATAACACATATTTTTCTAGCATTAGAGTCCGGAGTGAACCTTGCCCGTCTTAATCGGTGTCCTTCACTCCACTGGTTAATTTGCTTTCCTACGCCATTCGCTGACCCCATCACTCGTAATTATTGTGACAGCTAGTGGCACTTGATATCATTAGCAGATTAGGCGGGCGCTTAGAGTTTTAAAATCTCAGAAGCCTCAAAAACCACGTTTCAGTTTTCAAAAAAAAAATTTTTTACACGAAATTTTGCGACGCTATTTACTCATCTAAAAATTGGACTTATATATTTTTTATTGCCGTGCTTAGAAATTTCAATTGACGTATCCTTATTCGAGTATGAACGATTCAGAAAATCTGTGAATAAAATATTAGTTTATATACATTTTCTTTTCATTAAAAAACTCTTTGTCTAAAAAATAATCAAATTTTATTTAGCATACAATGACAGCGTAATACGTTTTGTATCTAAAGAAACATAAATTAAAATTTAATCAACGAGTCATCCTTTTTTAAGTGTGTCGACTGTATATATAAAATTAATTCGCTAGAATTTTATTTCCACAGCTTGATCGGGTCGCAAAATGAGTCAGTTTTAGCGAAGTTGTTTCGCGGTTGGACGTGGTCCTGGGCTGCGCAATTGTTGGCGTTAAAAAGTTTAAAAAACAAGTGAAATACACAACTAAAATATATTTACATACATACAATTATAAACATTTGTGCTATTTTACGATTTGCGAGACATATTATACATTGAAAACTGGTTTTTGAACGATACAGTAAGGTGTGTTTGAAATCAATCGTTGTGTTTTGATGTCAGATTGTCTTGATATATTGTTTTTCATTATTATCACAATAAATGTAGTGAATTCGCAATATTTTTTTTGTACTCTATTCACGGAGTCGTCATATTGAGTGGATTTATAAATCGGATTACCAATATTTAATCAGGTAAGAAGTTATTTTATGTATATATTAATAGCACTAGTATATTTAATATGTTTATGAGGTGACATGTCTTGATAAATTTATGGCACCATCATTCGACAAAGAATAGAAAATAGTACTTGCGATTTACTTTTTGTTTCATTTCATTAGATTACTTGTCTTGGTGTCATTCACCGATGCGTTACAGAGTAACATACATAAACTTCCTTTCTAATATTATGTATATATAGATACTAGTAGGTGTGTATAATCAATCTTAGCACATACTTTTAAAACCTTTATAATTACCGAATTTCCAAACCATGCACATACTGACATCTGTGTTCGTGACGTGCGTACTTAGATGAATTGAATCAATCCCGCCAATTATTGCAAATATCACTCAACTTCCCAAAACAATAATTTTAAATTTGAAAAAAAAAGATTATTGGGTGAATTTTGATTTGGAAAAAAGTTTAAAACTCTTTTTAAAACACGCAATCAAATTTTTAGTTCATGTTGCTTTTATTAACATAACATTCATTGGAATAACCAAATGAAAATTTGCAGTTTGCTATACGCACTGTAATAGTATTACTATCACGTTTATAATGTGTTCCTAAATTTATAACGTGTTGTAAATTTCCCCATCTAATTTCCAATGACGTAAATCATTGTCAAAATTAATATTCCTAATGCGATACACATTTAAATAATCACATTATTTCATCTCCATGCTTTTTGAATAAATTTACATTTGATAATAAAAATCGTGAATTAATCATGGTGACCATACAACAATACATGTACATATGTACAGTTAGTCAAAAAGTAGTACGAATATTTTTCTTTGGTACTGTTTCGATAGAATTAAATAATAATTATAATATTAAATACAAAAATATATTACTGACTATGAAAACTTCTTACCATGCAACCATTCTTATTTATTATAAAGGGTTTTTAGCAGCGATTTCAAAATATATTTAGTCACTGAACAATTTAATATATGTTTTTTTTCAATTAAATTTAACACGACGCAAGCCTAAAACTATTATGTAATCACTACACTGACAAACACATATTTACTTGTTTATAGTAAGTAAAAATTCGTATATAAAAAATCTTCTACAATACCCCTGTTAAAATCTTATCATAATCTCCTCTAGATAACTATGCGTACTATATTTTTAATTTAAAATTTGAATTATTATAATCTCTAAGTTAACATTGTTTTAGGGTTTCGTGTAACGTAAAACCACATTTGGTAAAGCCTGGCTTAAATATTACCATAATATACGTAAGATAGTGATACTACGTTAAAAAAACAATCACATGCGTAAATCTTTAAAGATAAAACAGTTATCTTTAAATATTTGAATTGAGAATTTTTACTTATGCTTTTCTTTTGTTTGGTTATGTTTGTTTATGACATCTAGATTCTAGGTCATGAAATTTGTTTTAAAATAGACACGCGTCGTTTTTGACGTGTTTAAATTTCAATGAAATGTTCACAGTGTGTTGCCAATAAATTTTATTACAGACGCAAGACATACTAATAAAAATACACAGCGACTTTCCGATTAATGAATGCGCTTTGCTTAAAATAGTTACTTTTTCATAATTCATAGTAAAACACACGACATTAACCACGGCCGTTGCCAAGAAAGGCCAGGTGCGGATTGAATGTATTATTAACCATCAAAAAAGCACAAAAACGATATTATCCAGTGCACATATTCGGTATCAATTCATTTTTGGTCAGCATAAGCTACAATCAGAAAGATTACAGGTTTGATTGTAAGTAAATTAATTAAGCTGTCTATTTAGATAGGTTAAAGCTAGGTTAGCTTATTCCTCTTTCTAAGCCATGTTTTCGAGGTCGGAAAGACTGGGGTCGTCAACCTAGCCTGTACCACCTCTAGGTTATTTTGTTTTTTTTTTCTGTTTTTATCGAAACTATCTGTATATTATTACCAAGCAGAGAAGTCGTTTGAAAGTCAACCAAACCTTAAATACACCTTCACCTGTTTTTAACGAAGATTGTTCCTATTCTTTATGCAGTATTCATAGACGAATTTTTCGACCATGTTTTTTAATTTAGGAAAGCAATGATAATTTTACAAAAAAATATCTGATCTGACATTTTTGACAAAATTTATGCTAGGTGAGGTTATGTTTTAAGATTTTTTAGAGAATTTTCCGAAGCGGATTTGGAAATGTATTTAAGATTTTGTCGGTGAGAGATTGAATTACCTACTGTGATATTAGTGGGTGGTAAAGAATTTTTACAATAAAAATATTGGACGGTAGGTGTAAAAAGGTTTACGACCTCTGGAATAAAAGGCCGATAACGACAACTATAAAACAACACAAATCCATACCTTTGGTTACAAATCCTTGAATAGATTGAAAAAATATTACATGAAAGCAGTGGCGGCCGGTCAATTTGGGATTGGATCAATGCACCCCTTGTATATGCAAGGGCGGTTATATTTCATGAAATAATATCCAAACATAACATTTATACCATTCACTCATTTTAAATTCATCACGTATTTATTGTCTATAATTAATATTTTAGAACATTTTATTTTTTTATTTGAATATTATTTCATAAAATATAACCGCCACTGCATATACAAGGGGTACATTGATCCAATGCCACATTGAACGGCCGCTACTGCATGAAAGATTCCATACCGGGATTCGAACAAATGACCCACAAGCCTAAGAGTCTTTCTTATACAGTAGGTTAATTGGTCGACAATATACATACATATAAGAAAATACAATTTTGTTTTGATTACTTTCAGACCAGTTTCGGTTTACAGGTACGGACTCGGCTATTATAATCGAACACGTAAATACTTTCTACTGATGTTTGACATTTGAAACGAGTTTTCTGCAGTTTAATTTATTTTAATAACACCTTGAAACGCATCAGTTAATTGTTGGTTTTGAAGCAAAGTTCGTTCTCTTTCGTATATGCTAAGATGAAATCTAATATATTAGTCAAATTTATTGTTTTCAGTCTTACCACCAGTCCATAATAATTAATGCAAAAACGCGATTTAGGGAACATTGAAAAAAACATTTTACTCAGCTTAAAATTGCATATAATATCGACTGTGGAAAGGAAAAAGGACGTAGCAAACAGTTTTTTTTTTGTATAATCACAATGTATCCAACTTGATACACGTCTGTCAAAAGGATGTAATCTGCAAATGCCGAATTAGTATCTAAATTTAGCTTTCTCAGTTTAGAAGCCTCCGTGCACTTCAAGGTTGTGTTACGTTGTGTATAATTCATAATTTGCGCATGGCCCAAAATCATCAAAACACGTTTTTTGCGCCTCCTGTAAAATTTGCTTTTCGCCAAAAATTATCAAAAAAAGTTTATAGTGTCTCTTGTAAAATTTGATATGTTGGGTCACGTCCTTTTTTCTTTCCAAAGTCGAATATATGTATATATATCGACTGTGGAAAGGAAAAAGGACGTAACCCACACATATCAATTTTTACAGAAGACACTATAAAAGTTTTTTGATCATTTTGGGCCAAAAGCAAATTATGAAATATACACAACCATGAAATGCAAGGAGACTGTTATTTATTGGATTTAATCTATTTTTTTAAAGTCTTTTTCCCTGATCGCAATTTTCACATGGCCTTCGTTTTTTGAACTTCAAAGCTTAATTTAGAGACTAATTCGGCATATTCAGCTTAAATCCTTTTTATACAACGTATATCTAGTTTTAAAAATTGTGATCATCAGAAAGAAAACCAGTTTTGAAAAATCTGTCCTTTTGCAATTCCACGGTTGGTATGTATACTTCAAATCATATTTTTGTCACTGTGCCTGCAGCCAATTTTTATTATTAATGAGTAAACAAAATTCACTATTTCTTTTATAACAAAAAGGGTAACGTGTTATTATTTCTAAATAAACACCTAAGTTGACGACCTCTGAGGTAAAATAATAATTTAGTAATTCGCAAACCTTTGTTCTCATATGGTGATTAATAAAAGGGAGGGGCAATGACACAAATATGCCTACACAAATATGTAATACCCACTTTTGAAATTATAGCGATTTGGGTGTTGGACCATTTGGTGTATCTGTATTAATTTAGTTAAATGTTTGTGGTCGATCTTGGTTTATTACGTGAATATGAAATAAAGTTTCGGGAAATAATGGGTGCCGTTTTCATAATAAAATATTAACATGTCAAATAAAACTTTTTTTTTCTTATATATAAAACGTCTGAAAAAGGTATGTTTAATAATCTTATTAATATTGTATTACTATATAATATGTGTCGAGTAGGGCATCCAATCTCTGACCTTTTTTGTAATCTCGGGATTGATAATTTTTGCTCGGCGATTTTGAAATTCTGGGAATTTACCGCAATCCCAAAATGAAAGTCGCGAGACCCTTTCTTTTAGTTGCGCATTTTCAACAACTTTTCGAGAATTTCGTAGTTCTTGTCCTCACGTCTGAAATCCCGGAAGTAGTAATATCTCAATCCCGGGACTCCGGGATCACAAAATTGGACGGGATCCCGGGATTGGAGGCCCCAGTGTCAGGTGGTTGATATTGTTTGAATCGGTTGAGTAGTGTTCACAGACTAAAATCCCAGTATGGGCGGATTCATAATTTTGTTTTTTATACGATTTATGGATTTCAGACGGAAGTCGTAAAAAAACTAGGTGTAGCGAGAGCGGTTATCTAACCACCAGACGTCTTATCCTAGCCATATCCTTCTATTCTTGGTTTCTTCGAAGAAGAAAGGTTGAACGACTTAGTAAAAAAATCTGTTGAGATAAGCGATAAGCCTCATTAAATATCCATATGCTCCACAGTGAGAGCGGACGTTGCAATAAAACACGAGCAAATTTTATACAATGCTACTTTTATTACAATTTACATTTTTCAGAAGTAGTAAGTTTTGTTGAATAAAAAAATAATTTGTAGAGACAAAATTCTAAGAAATGCGAGCCGTGCACAGACAAAAAAAAATATAGCGCTGTAATTTCGTATGAAGTCATTTCCATCTCATGTTTTTTTAAAAGAATTCGATGAGAACGTGTCCAACAATAGTTTATTATAAACTTTAGAGGGGGAGAAGCATTGAATCAGTATATATTTTAAAGAGAAACATCAGTATTTATATTTCATTGTTTGTGTAAATGTAAATATATCTTTTTAGATTCTAGAATGTTTAAAATGTCTCAGTAAATACGGTCGTTACTCAGAAATAACTTACCCACCAACTACTAGTAGTAAAGAATGGATAGGAAGCCAGTAGCAATCGTATGCGGTAAGCTTTTTTTTCAATCAGTTTCTGCCATCTTCAAAAGCGTTATTGAATTCATTTTAAAATAGATCATTTAGTAAATTTTATCTCACTTTTATGTTACCGAAGTCGCTTTAGTTCCGTTTTAATATATTTTTTGCTCAACAACGCCAAGCCAGGTTCAATAAACTTAACTATTATTTTAGTCCCAAGAGGGTGTGAGATCCGTTCCATCGTCATCTCATTCTTCAAGAAGTCATACAGCTTTACGCCCGTAATTTCCGTAAGCATAATGATTTCTAAGCTAATCATAAGATTATTCTGAGAAATTGTCTGTGTCGTGATTCACTACCGTAATATCGAATCGTAAGTAATAAGTAGTGTACGGTTACAAAAGTTCTTTTTTCAAGTATACAAAGCTATCTTTTTTCCTTCCTAATTGTTCCTTGATTTCACCGAATTTTGCAGGAGATTGTTTTATTATAATTATAGAATTTCCTTCGTATTCTTCGAATAATCCTTGTTATCCAGATATTACTATATACCAAAATAACATTTATAAGCGACGTTAATAAACAAAGTCATGTGTTATTTTATTTGTATTTAAATTATATATTGCCAACGTTTGATGAAAGGTAAACAAAAACTATCACAGCTTCAATAACATTGTGTTTTTTGTGTTAACTTTATATAAACACAAACAAACACATTTTTTAAAGACAAGGACTCCGTTCGTACATTTGTTTAAAATACTGATAATTAAAAAAGAAATATAAAATTGTTACATTACGTAGAAATAATTATATAAAAAAATGTTGTATTACTTTAAAACAATACAATTTAAACATATTAATTATAAATTTACAAATGTATTACATACCACAAAATAAACAATATTAAATTTAAAATATACGAATGTCTCTCTACGTCTTGTTTCATGATTAATCTATGGCTAAGATATGGCTGGGAATCTATGGAAGTATCGTAAGCTTCCTTCCATCCAAATTGATTTAAATATCCATATACCAATTTCTTATTTCAACCTTTGAAACCATTATCACGCGGCCGTGTGGACGAAAGCTCAATAATGTTGACCAGTCCGCTACAGAAATTGCTAAACATAATAGTCCATAATTAATAATTATATTTTGCGTAATTTCTTATTCAATATCGTAAATCCATCTATATATACCTGATACTTTAACTGTGTTTCCCAGAACGTTGCGATGGCAACATAAATAACAACTTAGAAAAACCCGAGTAAAACATTATTTTAATTTATCATAATATTAATTAATGAAACGTAAACTACTGAAATTGATATAAATATTAATTGAAAAACAGCCGATATATAATATTAATTACGTATGCACGTTTTATTAAGGAGAAACATAACCTTCAAAAAGCCTTTAATACGCGTCCATTTATAACAAATTATATATTATTATGTCATATTTCATACAATTTGTACATATTACGATTTTTTCTTGGTACGAAAAATCAACTATTTGAAACTTGTCTTATGTTGATACATTTACAGGTAACAGTAAGTTGCAACGAAGTACTTTAGTTTTTTTAATTAGACGCGTATTTTTTTACGATCTACTATTAGGCCAATAAATTGTTTCAGCAGAGTCACTTACGTTTCATGTTAAAATTACCTTTTCACGATGATAAATAATTTATATTATACAAAATTAGTATTCCTCTTGCGGCCCATCAGTTATTTTGTTTTTTATTTGTCTCTTCTAATGCAGTTTGCCCAGGTACATTTACATTCTTCATGTAGTATACGTGCTGGTACAAAATTTTCGATTAGAAGAATAGAGAAGTCGCCCGCTGTGGTCTAGTTGGCTAGAGCTTGCTCTACCGATCAAAAGGGTCTGGGTTCGATTCCCGGTAAGGTCAATGTCAAAATTGGATTTTTTTTCAATTTTAATTTGAGATCTAAGACATGGGTGTTTGTGAAGTCAATTATCCTTGAGTTAATATCATGTGACTTTCAAAAATTTTCATCGAGTATATCTCGTATGATCTTTCAACTTCAAAATATTTGACGCATTGGCGTAAGTTGTAATGTCAAATATTTTTTTTAATTAAAAAAAAAATTAACTTGTTTCAGGCAAACTTAAATTTGAATAGTTTAACTTGGTGCAATCGAGATTTTATTTGGATAGTTTGCACTCGATAAAAGATACTTTTCACATAAGTTTCATATCAAGCACAAAGAGTTTCGCTTATAGGCTAAAAGTTTCTACTTATGAAAGCCTTCTCTTCTACTTGTGTATAACGTATGTGAAATATTTTTTTTAGCAATATTTTCTTAGATCATTATTTGCATAATTTTACTAGTTTTTTTTGTATACTTAACGATGATTAATTTCTTTCATTATATTATTATTCAATAGGAATAATTTTACATATAACCTTGATTTTTAAAAGTAATGAATAGGAATTAGAATATTCCTAAAACCTATTAACGATAACTCTCTATAATTATTGGTAGAATAGTACTCATTGTGATTGGAACACTTTTTCGTAGAAAACCTTGAATTTATTCGACGGGGAAACAACTAAAAATCGACAAAATATAATATATATTATTTAATTTTAAATTGTTCTCATGTGCCAGATGGTGGAGCACGTATTGAATATCATCGGTGTGTTCAATATTTTAGCGTTAAGTTTACGAACTTAATTTTGTGCGAAATTGAAGACCAGTACCAATATTTTTACACTTTTACAGCACACTCAAATTGGCGCGCTTCGAATGCTGATTATTTTCTGAGAAACCAAAGATAACAAGTTTTTTGGAAATCCGAACTCGCCCGCCAAAATGCGGAGGAGGAAATAAATTATAAAACACCATAGACTTCGCGCGTCGTATGGAAACACCCGGTTCGCAAAATGGTTGTATTAATTAATGTGTTTGATTTTCATATTGGCGCCAATGTAGCTGATTAAGATTTAAGACAACAAAAAATGCAATTTATCTGCATTCTTCAATTTTGCTGTTTTGAAATCAGTTCAGTAGCGAAACACGTATCGCAGCTAGTAACACAGCCAGCGTAATAACAAAGTTATCAATTTTAATATTATTATTATCAGTATATAATATAAATTAATATTTTTCTTAAAGTTACTGCCGAATCCATCAAAAACCACCAATTTGTAGCTACATATTATGTTACTATTTTTACTCGCCTGACTTATGTAATTTAATTGTTTTATAGAATTTTACATTTTTTCCATTATTACTTTTCTCGCAATTTACATCGGCTATCGTAATGCGCCAAATATTTTGAATTTGGAAAATCCTATAATCACTTACTCGAATATAGATAAGAATATAGAATAAGTCACTCGAGGTCAACTTGAAAAAAGAAACACCATAAACACACATGTCCAAGATCTCAAATATAAATGAAAAATACAATTTTTATATTGATTTTTATTGAGATATGGACCCAGACCCACCCGATCGCTGGCAAAGCTTTCACTATCAGACCAAAGAGGGTTTTTTTTAAAGGAAGCCAGGACTTGCATGTTATTCAGATTTTTATAAATCGCCTTTTTCGGTGATGACACAATAAATACTAAACATGTGCCGAGTATCTCATTAGAAAATATTTTTTTAGGAATTAGTAACGAGGTGTTTAAATATTTACTCATCAAGTAATATGACATTTAAAGTTTATATTGACAATTAGCGTTATCATGTTTTTGGCATAACTTTACAATCACGCTATCTTAAGAGCCTATAATGCGAAAACTTCCAGCATATTATGTATGACTATTTAATAATAAATTCCTCGTCATGGATTCTTTCATAAAAAATGTTTTAAGAAAATTGGCTTCTGAACTTCATCATTAAAATTAAGTTAGGTTAAGATACATCAGGATCTAGGATTGGATATGTTTTCGTCACAACCTTGGGACACACATATATAAAAAAAATACAAGTCATGATTAGAGGATACAAAGCCCTGTAGGGTTACCAATTACTACTCGGTAACTGGACTAGCATTTTATGAATATATGTTATGTTTTTTTCAGCTAGGTATTGATATTTAAATTTATTATAAGTATAGTAATTGATTCTTAAATGATTTCGTATAATTGAACAAGAGTGATACAAAATCCCCCCGTCCCCAAATCATAGCGAATAGCTCTGATATTAAACGAGCCTCTTGTTGGAATAACATATTGGCAGCCCACCGCTGTATACAGGAATATCTTCGGACACGAAATTTTTATTTTTTCGTAAAACAACCTTCATGCTCGTCTAAATAATTGGCATTGAGTTTTAAAAATTACATATTTTTAAAACCTTTATTCAATATTAAAAGATTCAGGCAGTAAAATTGTATCGGAAAATAGTATGGACTAAATATTTTATTAGTGGATGTTCTGCAATAATAACAAAAGAAAATTACAGATCTCACAATTTAACTATTAAATCCTTAATGGAGTTTTTAGCAGTTAAAACTTTTAGAAATACTAGGGACAAAAACATATTTATCGTCAGAGAACCTACATGTACGTGTTATCTATTCGTTATCTTCGCCTTTACCAGGTCACCGCAAACAACAATCTTCTTCAGACTCCATGGTCCACGACAAGTAATAAATCAACGATTATTGATTATCATCGTTTAAAAATGGGTTAGCTGAACTTAGATACTGCTTGATAAAATTGTTATATTTATAACTGAATATTTAAAAACACTAACCGCAGACGTGTTAATTAATTTTACACGTGTTTTCCATAAATGAAGCATTTGTCACACCTTATCATAAACCGGTTTTTTCGATCTATTTTTGTTTGGCGTTTGTATTACCCATGATCTAATATCTTACGATAAGCGGTTACCTACTGAATTCCACAAAACCGGCAAAATAATTCACATGTTGAGCAGCCATAAAAACTATAGAATAATTTGACCAAAAGCAAGATAATAATTACGATCATAGATTAAAGTCGAACATAATTTTTCACGTCACGTATCTATGGTCATTTCTCGGAACATCGTTTGAAAAATTTTGTCTAACATGAAATAATTTTTGAAAATCGAATTCCAACACAAGAATGACTCAAAGCAAATTAAATTGACAGCTATTAATTATCACGTCATATTCACAACTGAAAGGAACAGAATTATTTCGAATATTTTCCTTTTTTTATAATCAAAATTGTAAGAAAAAGAATCGCGGGTGAAACCAACTCGGGCACCTCGAAAATTCAACTTAAATCAACTTCCAATTGGAAGTATCGATTGAGTTTCCCTGTCCTTGGGCTGTGCAGCTTATTAGTCCACGTATCGATCACAAAGTTTTAGGCTCCAATTCGATGTTAAATATTGATTTTATTAATTTAATATCTTGGGTATTGGTGCTTATGATGTACATATTTTGTTTAACTCTATTAAAATGTAATTAAAAAACACAAATACACATTACATCGAACACACTGTAATCAATGTTCCCGCTAAGGTGTGCGCGCGCACATTTCCCAAAATGTGCCCGCACACATTTTTTCATCCCCGCACACAGAAATATTGTAAAAATAAGTTTGTTTCACGAAATTTTTATATTTGCGCACATTTTTTATTTTGCTGAAAATTTACTGCTCACAGAAGTTGCTGGTCCGCACACATTATTAGCAAGCGTTAGCTTGGAGCCAATAATCCATCTACGATTACAGAATGCAAAATATAAACATGTCCTTGAATGTTCTATTAACCTTGAACTTCAACCAAGCATCTTGTCATTGCATTCTCATGCATTCGACAAAGCTCAATGGACTATTTGCTTCGTTGCTCGTATTTTTTCTAACCCACAGTGATGGTTCGACACTGTTGCCAACCGCCAACGCAATAAAATTGCAACAGTGTGTTTTGAAGCCAACGTTTAATTTAATGCATTATTAAATGGTATAATAAGAAGAATTAATTTTCTCAGAAATCGTGCTGTTTTTCCGTTATCTGATTGAGTTATTGCATATAAGTAATATGTAATATTCTGTTAGATGTTTGGCATAGACAGATTTAAATTATGCGCCACTACGGTTGCTTTGTATTTTTTTGATAATGTTTACGTGTATTTATTTGACATATGAAATCATGACATGAAAATGCCGCCTGGCCAGCAGGTCAATATTTTAAAAAAGAAGCTCAGGCAATATTGGCAAATATTGGCATGACAAAAAACAAGGCCTCAATTCTTGAATCAACACCAACAAAATCGTTGAATAATGTCATCTCTTTTTCTAATGAAGTTTTAGAAACTAAAACTTAATTGAGATCCAAAACTGAAATTATTACGTTATAGGGTGGTTATAAATAAAATAGGATAAACTATATAAATATATATTCGTAGTTTAAGTAAGCGGAAATATCAAAATTGTTTGCAGAGCTGAGGAGTCGGAGTCGGAGTCGTGAAAAATGGGCGGTTCGCTTTTTTTTGTAAAATATATTTAATTAAATGTATTCAAACAAAATAGTACATAGTGTCGACATTTCATGATTGCCTGACTAAAGATGATCTGATGGTATACATATATATAAAGTAAAACTAAATTATTGAAAAATTTCGTCGGTGTCGGAGTCGTTAATTATTTTAAAGCCGGAGTCGGATTTTCGTCTTTTTTTTTACGCGACTAGCTCTGATTTTTTTTATCAAAATGAATATTTTGATCAAGTCAAAAGACCGCCTCAGAGTAGCCAAGAGGCCGCAGGTTCCCCTCTCCAGCACTAGATTGTCGTTATTTTATTAACTACTGCCTACTAGTTTTGTTTTAATGGATTAATGTCAGCTTTGCTCGAAGGGACCGTTTTCTCCAACTGAATTTTTGATTGCTGATTATAATAAATCCATAAGATTCAGCTTGCTAAAGTATCTAAAATTAACTAAACAACTTACTACCTAAAAACGGAGCAAAATTCTCGCATGATAAAAAAATCCGCGCTCAGGTAGTAAAATCATGTTATATATTTATATTTATAAATTATAACTTATAATAATTAAAACTGGCAATAATAAATGTGAATCAAACCCGCCTATATTGACGAATCCGACTCCAAAGTCCTGGTCCATTCATTGTTTTATTTTTCATTATTTAATTAACAAGACAAACCAATTAACAATTTTCACCATTATTTACCCTAAATCTACTTAAAATAGTAATCTGACATGCGCACACGTTGAACGCATGAGTTATGTTACATTAAAGAAAATGATGAATGATTCACTAAAAAGAGCGGTAAGTGAATTCATGTAGGTATGATGGAATAAACAGAAATACCGCCATCTTCCGTCTATCTGGAAAACCACGTCCGGTCTTGATAAGAATATTGAGATTATCAAAATAAATGACTTTATTAACAAAAATAACACAATATGGCGTAATATATAATAATGAGTATAGTTTAATAATTAATACATTATGATAGTTCTCGTTTAGGTATTTTAAATAACTGAGAAACTTATATCAAAATAAACCAAACGCCATTTCCAAAATTTTACAAGAGAGGCGAGTTTTCGAAAGTCAAATAGGCATTTTGAAATACTTTCAATGAGTTTTTGGAAAGTACATCACATGTGCTACAATAAACAATAAAAACACAATTCAGTCTTATGTAAAAAAAAACACAATATTCCTTTGTACTTCATTCCACTTTATTAATTAGGTCAGGACCGGTTTCGCTCATTGCCAGCATTGTCAACTGATGACAGTCAATCAGTTGACAATACTCGCAATGAGCGAAACCGGTCCTGACCTTATTACTAAAGTGGAATGAAGTACAAAGGAATATTGTGTTTTTTTAATATAATGCCTTTCCACCAAGTATTGACAGTGAACATTCTAAAAGTGTTCAGTCTTATGGTTTTCTAATTTCAAAATATTTTACACATTTGCATTAGCTGTAATGTGAAATATATTTTTTAAATTTCTTAAAATAGTTAATCATTGTTTCAAATAAATACATATATTTCACCATATTCTGAATTCAAATAAATTGACATATCAAACTTTCATTTTCCAACAATGCCAATTGTGATAAATTGCAACTTGCAATACTAAATTAGTATTCTTATTGCGTGGAAAGGTATGTTGCGATCAAATCCAGCTATAATAGTCATAATCGTGATGACTTTTCAAAGTATTGTTTGCAATATGTTATTTGATATACAACCTTTTCCGTAAAACCTTTAACCTCTTTGCTATCACGTATCTACGCGATTAATTAGTTCAGTAAGAATGTCTATCATATTTTTTTCCTACTGTTTAGTAGACAGTAAGTCCAGAAAAGAAAAGACTATTAAATATTTAATTAATGCTTTGTTTATAATCACAAATATTGTGTAGGAATAAGCTTTTGTATTGCTCTCTCGTTCCGCTCAATAGACATCTGTCATTTTTCAAATAAACACTGGGGTCAAGAACCATTTAATACAATCAACATACGATTAAAACATATTAAAATTTGCATAATTTGAATAATAAGTAATTGCAAGTCACACTTATTTTCATTGCAATTAAGATAACGTTTATGCATAATTTAATTTACTATTCTAAATCACTTCAAAAAATATTGCAAATAGGAATATGTATAAAAAATATTTGTTGTACGTTTCCTAGAATTTAGTAATATGATGAAAATTAGTTGCGCAACTGAAGTAAATGATCAAGCACTACCGGTACTGCCTTACACCATTTTGAAGTAAGAACTGTTAATTCTATTTTTTATATATAAATAGTTTTTGCGATTATTGGTTGGTTTCCTGGCTAGGAATCTTCGTACCTAAAGTTTGTATTCACTATTATTTTCCGGAAAGCGATGCACTCTACCACATAAGTTTTTTTCCCAATTATTTAAAAATATTCGTTTCTTGCAAAATATATGAGATTTATTTCATTAACATTCACAACATTTCGGAGACCGCCAGGCATTTGAAAGAGGGTTCTAGTTTTGTCTCCGATCATTACTTCACCACTTTTGTCAGGAATAAAATATTGTTTTTTTTTGTATTTTCATAAGTAATAACAGCTACAATAATAATGCATTATTTATCAGTTAGGGACCATATAAATATATGTAATAAATAACTTATCTGGTCGGGACCAGATTTATACTTATTGCCCAAAGCGATGCTCATTTTTTTAAAATATAAATCTTCTTGATTATTTCCGCAAAATAACTAGATCATTTCAACAAGATCTATTAACATCAAAGGCTCTATTGACAATATGCCATTTTGTTGATAGTATTGACCGGTGCTTCCCATATTGAGGGCCGCAGGTTTTCTCCGGGGACCGCCGCAGAACATGTTTTGTATTGTGGAGGGCCGCGGATTATTTTTTTCAGATTTAAGGTGCCGTGGTATGAATTATTTGGGAAGCACTGGTATAGACAAGTCATCAATAAATACTTAAGGCGATATATTGGGGTGTCCACTGGTTGCGCAGATAATTACACCAATTGATTTACTCTACATTGTTTGTGTCAATGATTTAAAAATATATATTACACTTTTCATGGTTTATCATTTGCAAGTTCCAAATATACAAAGAACAATGCAAGAGACTGGCGGGGGATAGACAATCTTGGTGACCTGAATGGTGACCGTATCGTTGTGCTGCATGCAAGAAAAGGAAATGGTCACAAAGAAAATACTATTAGAAATTTATTATTAAAAGAATTATTCCCCTAGAATCTTCTAGAAGTAGAAGATTTTTTTATTAATATTTAAAATCGCCCCTATTTAATTTATCAAATACAATTGTACAAGTCATGCTCTTGCAATCCTAAAGATTATGGATTACATTTTGATACCAACACCCTGCTTTTGTCGACCTTGGCATGGCGCCCTGCTTTCAATTATACTTTCGTGGATTTTTTAAAAATAGCTTTATATAATAATATATATTATATTCTTTCAAATCCCTATTGTTTAATTCGACCCTGCCCCCGATAGCGTTGTCTGGTCACAGACAAGTGTTTGACATGACTTGACATTGCAGTAAGATTGACATAAATTATTATTCTTATCGCGCGCTTAAAATGCTGACCAACCTAGTAAAATAAAATGGCGAAGTATGTATTATTTTAGCATTATTTATTTAAATAATTTATTATGTACATGTCAAGTTGGTATGCATTATCATAAGTGTGTATTTAATGAATACATATTACTTCAGAGGATTCTGAGACTGAACAGATGTCGGGCCATTAAATTAGTCTTTATACTACTTATAGTTGTAGACAATATTTTTTTATTAATTTCTTGCATTATCAGTGTATAACCGAAAAAAAGATCCCGGTGTTTACGTTGTTTTTTTGAAACTAAAATACCGGACATTGCTTGGTCAGTGGTAGTGTTCAAGGTCGTTGACTTCAGTTACTGAACTCACGGATTCAAATCCCAGTACGGACAGATTTTTCAATCGATTAATGAATTTCGGTTGGAAAGTGTGGATCCTTGTATTCCCTCTCATTATCTGTCCTATCCTAAAAATGGGGCGTAGCGAGAGCGATTTGCTAACTATTAGTCCTGTCCTAGTTCTATCCTTATATCCCTGCGATCACGATCGGACCGTTTTTTTTCATTCATGTCCGATTTGGAGCATATCGTCTCCTAACGGAGATATCTCAACAGAACTTTTTCTACGAGAACTTTTTGTTACTGAGCCGCTCAACCTCTCTTTTTTCCAGAGAGAGTAGTAGGGATAGAAGGATAAAGTTAGCACAGGACTAGTAGTTAACTAATCGCTTTCGCTACTCCCAGTTATTAAAATATCGGAAAGATAGGAGGAAATTTTTAGACATCACAAACATCCATGGCTACGAACAGAAATCGGTAAATCTATCGAAAAAATGCCGTTCGTACTGGTACTCGAACCCGTGAGATCTGGCACGGAAGCCAACAATGCTAACGGCTGTGCCATAGAATTTTATAAATATCGATATTTATATTTGCAATACCAGTATGGTTATATTCGTCGGGTATAACGATCCCTGTGTGTTTATAAATGTTCTTACAGTAAGAAAAGAAACAAATATTTTATCTAGCTCTAATGTGTTATATTATGTCATGTTTATTGATTTTATCTTTGTAAACACATATCATTCAAATGCCAATAAACGATTCAAAAGGTGATTAAAATCTGTGTTGGAAAATAAAGAACGTGGTGATATTCCTCAGACAATGGTGTATCCTAAAAATATGACGAAATATCGTCCGATAGGAGAATCCGTGTCTACATTTCGCGTCACTTGTTTGCGGTTTTTCAAAGAACAACAAAAATGCTGTCATTTTAACCACCAGTTCGAATTTTAAAAAAACAATCATTTCTTTATGGTGCAATCGTGAACTCATTCAAATATTTTTATTGTTAAAGATTGATAGGTAGGTAAATATTTTTCATTGCGCATTCAACACAGTGGAGTTGCCCGGATCTTATTTTCCTCTTTACAAAATATATTAATCATCACTGCGTGTATGAATAGCTCTTGATAGGTGTTGGTCTCTTCCGAAAACATTTTCCATACTCTTGGTCAATAAATATTCTTGAAAGTTGACATACAAATTTCACTCAATAATAATTATGTTACTTTTTACTTAAATTCTTTTCCTCTTAAACCCTAAATATTACAAGATAATTTTTATATAGCCGCCTGTGTGGTCGAGTGGTCAACATCGTTGGCTACCGCTACGGAGGGCACGGGCTTGAATCCCAGTACGGACAGTTTTATAAATTGATTTTTCAATTGATTTATGAATTTCTGTTCAAAGGCATGGATGTATGTGATGTCTTGAATTCCCCCCTCCCACCCATCCTATCCTATGAACGGGGCGTATCGAGAGCGATTAGCTAACCACTAGTCCTGTCCTAGCCCTTTCCTTCTATTCCTACTCTCTTTGGAAAAAGAGAGGTTGAGCAACTGAGTAACAAGCAGTTCTCGTAGAAACATTTCCGTTGAGATAAACTCCATTAGGAGTCCATATGCTCCATATTGGGAGCGGACATGGTAAAAAAAAAAAAAAGATTTGAAACTAACGTCATCTTATCTAGCCATAAAAATCAAAAGATTTTTTAAATTACGATTGATATTATTGATTTGTAGAATACGTAGCAACCAATTATAGTTTTTTGCTAATACAATGAAACCTCTATTTTAGGTTTTGAAGGAAATGCAAAATGTCAAAAGTGCGAAGTTTTAGGTCGATTTTTTTTACAAACATCTTTAAATAATTACGCATTTAGGTTTGGTACATATTTTTTGATTTGATTACAAGTATATCAGAAGGTGACGTCAAGTAAATCAAGTAAAATATCTTTTCGGCCCTCAATGTACGGAAATTAAATTCAACTTTCGAATGTTTTTGACATAAATTACGTGAAATCAAAACTTAAAAGTAGATATTGAATGTACATACTAAATTGAAATAGGATCACAGAAATTGCAGGAATGTTTTAATTCCGGGCAAGTGCAATGGGTTTTCAATTTATTTTCGTTGTTCGACTACAAGAATTAGACTCAGCAGTGGCGGATTATCCTATAAGCGCACGAGGCGCTCGCTTGGGGCCTCTGAATTTTAGGGGCCTCAAAAATAGTTTATATTATATTACCCATATATATTTTGTTCCGATTTTTATAAATTTTACATGAATTTTTTGACGTCCTTATGTTATCTAAAAAACAGGGCCTCCAAATTTTTTTGCGCCTGGGGCCTCTCTTGTGCTTAATCCGCCACTGAGACTCAGTTAAATATGTTGTTTATAAAACGCACTGACATTGTAAGATCACGTCATCTTTATAATAATAAACTGTCATATTCAGAATTGAATTAAAGTCGATTTCTACACCACTGATTCAATAGCGGGTCATCGAACCATTAATTCCATTCATTTTATAGTTATGTATTAGGTACATAGTTTTCATTGTCATGGCGAACGGAAATGATTGTTTTCATCAAATGTGTAACTAATTCCAGGAAATTTCACGTTCGCGTTGTGTTTTTATTAAATATTAAACACGCATAAAAGGAGTCCATGATAAAATACCGGTGGCGGCAAAATTATGTGATCGACTTTCATGGGATTGGACCGTCTCCGACAGTCATAGTATGTTAAATCCGCTTTGTCAAAGCTTATAATTAATCCTAATGTGAATTCGATCAATTACAACTTAATTCTACGTGTCAGAAGATAATAATAATGACTGATTGAGCATAAAAACGGCATACAAAATAAATAAAAAATATTTGAAAAAGGCATTGCTTTTTTTCCGATGGATTCGGAGGTAACATTGTAGAAATTCATTGTTTGCGTAATTTGTTGTGACACGTGCTTCATCTTTTTGAGGAGCATCTTCACTCAAACTCAGTTGTAAGATTTTATCTATATCTAGACGGCTCCCGGCAAGCGTTGCAATGCCACTCAAAGAAAGAAAGTGTTTTAATTGTGTTTATTGAAGTGCATGTTTTCTTTTTCTGTTTTTTTACGTTTGCTGCCGATTGTATATGGTACGACACAAATGATTGATTTTAAATGAAACAGTGATTTTTTTTCTTTTTACTGGACGCGGGGAAAGGTGTAGACACAAACAATAACAATAGTTACTACATACTTCAATACTAATTACTTGTGTTTTTAGAATTGCATATAAAATTAACAGTGTCTAGCCACCTGTCGATTTTAAAATGAAATTGATAATTTGTAACCGTAAGATTATAACTTGTTTATTTTTAATCCTTTGTTCATTTTATTTAACCTGTGAATGTCTTCGATTTAGTGATTGGCGAACTTTAAAAATATCAAATGCCAAACGCAATCAGTGGAATAACAAAGTTATCAATCTAAATTTATTGCGTTTTTATTTTTTTTTATAAAATCGTGTTCTATTTAATTGAATACATTTTCTTAATCTTAGAAATATTTTTATTTTGACCCTAAAGTCTAACAAAAAATTCAATTAAAGTAATATTCACTGTCCGAAAATTCGTGTGTGAAAATACGTATATTTTAACATATCATTAGTCCAGCCCTGGTCACTATTTTATAATATATATTCATAGAGTAAAAGGCTAGCTAAATTATATAATCGTATTTTTTTTGAAATTCCAAGAATCAATATTTAATTCACGAGTTTTGTAATAATGTTGTATAATTTTCTATTGTTTCAGACATTCAACATTCCAAGAATGAATAATTTAAAATCACCCAATGAAATTAATTTTGTAATGTTCTTTGGTAATTCAAAGAATAGTAAAGTTTAAATTTACCAAAAAGCAGCAAAAATGAAGACAAATATAATCCTATCAATGGATATTCTTAGAAAGTGTGATTTAAATGAAAATGTTTGCCAGAATCCAAAAATTAAAATTGAAAAACTCGACAAAGAAAACGAGAAACTTTTGAAGATGATTGAGTTAGATGAGAATATTGTGAAGTTTAATGCGCCAAAAACGATGGCTGTATATCAAAACGATAGCGCTAATGAATTACTAGACAAGTCAAAAAGAAGTGACAGCGGGATTCTGTCAGATCTTTTGAAAAGCTTTAAGAAATCCTCAGGTTCCTCTGCGGGTGATAGCGATAACAGCAATACTGAATCGTCTACACTCAATATTGATTATAAATCTCTGATCGCTGCGATGTCTTCAGTGAATATAGATAAAGAGATTAAAAAACCTGACAAAAATGATGTTGATAGAAAAGTAATTGACAATAATAAAGATGTAATTGATAATGAAGTTTCCGAGACACTGTCGGAAACAAAGGAGAAAATGAAAAGTCGTGCCCTCATTGGAAATATTACTGATATTAATAATGGAGAGGGAAATACACACAGAGACATGAAATATAGCAGTGTTTATAAGGATTCTGTAAAGATGTCTATAACTTCAGTAGAGAAACCTAAAAAAACAGTAAAAAGTGATAAAATGAACAGTTTTTCTGGAGTCGATGTAGTAAAAGACAAATCTAGCCGTATTAAAAACGGAAATGATATTGAAGCAAAAAGCAAGATATCTTATAAAAGTTATGGAGATTACGGTAAACACATAAGTGATAAACGTATTAGCTCTTTATCTTCAAAAGTAGCTGAAGAGAAACAAAAGAAATATTCAAGCAAAACTCCTGATATGACTCCTACTGTTGAAAGTCTGTCTAATAAGTTGTCCGATATCAAAATTGTTGAAAAAGAACATTCAGCGAGAAGGCATCACAGAAATAAGCATGCTGATGAAACAAAGTATTCATCGATTGAAGGTGAAGGAGATAAAGATAAAGTGAAATCTAAAGAAGATAGAAAACATCTGAAAAGTGGAGAATTGATTGATAAGAAAGGAAAAAGTGAACGGAATAAAAATAAAGAAAAAGTCATATTTTTGGAGAGAGGACCGGTACGATGTAAAACCAATGACATCAGAAGCAATATGCCACCTTACGAAAGACAACAGGTAAATATTATTCTTAAAATTATTATTATTTTGAAATTCTATTGTTATGTAATAATGTTATTAATTACCTCAATTTATTTTTAAGATCCATCGTAATTCATTGAGCGGCGGAAAGGTGTTGATGGCAGTATCTCCCGTTGAATATGAAAAACCGTTGATTCCCAAAACAGTCAATAAATCTGCAACGGATAATTTGGATCTACGTTTTATGGTACAGCCTGCGACAAATAAAGAAAGATTTAAAAAGTCTTCTAAAAAGAATGTTCCGCACGAGTTAGCCGTCATCGTCGATCAACTGAGAAGGGAGAGCGCAAAATTTTCTTCAGCGCAGCGGGACAATTTTGATTCAGATCTGTGGAATGATGCAAAAGTATCGCCGGAAGACTTTTGCAACTGGGAAGAAGACTTAAATATGATTATGGAAATCCTCGAAGGAGACAACAGACTCAAGTCGAAGAGAGTCAACATTCAGAATTGTCATGTACCCGTTATGGATACAAACGTAAATGCCGTTAAAGAAAACAACGATATGTGCTTTGAGAAGATAGATAACAGAGATACAGATTTGCAATCATTATATCCTTTAGACTCCAACATTTTAAACAATAATACAAATAGTCCACTGTATAGTAACTGTTGCAAAGATGATATCCATAGGCATTATTCTACGGAAGATAGTTCAAACTGCACTTCCGTCTCCAGCCCGGAAACAGAAAACATGATGTATTTGAATAAAAATTACGGCAGTCAATCCGTGCCTTTAACAATTCAGCTTTCGTCTCCGGTGAGTAGTGAATGTGATTCAAGAAAACATACCCCGGATTCAGGAGTATCAAACGGTTCTTTAGGAAGCGTAAGTCTGTCTCCGTTCAGTTATCAAACGAACGGACATTCTCCGATGCACGGATTTAGATCTCCCTCTCTGGACCGAAGCGACAATAGCGGAAGCGAAAATCATTTATACGAGTACTCTTATAAGCCTCACAGTGTTTCCAGAGAGTCTTACAGCTCCGCGTCACCTATGCAAAGTCCTAACGTGTCATTTCAAGAAGACGATTTGGAGTTCGTCAATGAGGCTCTGAGTTCTTATATTTCAGAAGCGCAATCTGATACGAGTTCAGTATCTAATGATACAGTCTTCAAAGATAATTCTCCATTATCACAACAATTCGGTAACAGTAATGATATGATTTTACAAAATTCGCCAAATAAAGACTTGCAAACTTTTCCTATCAACAGCAATCAATTGTCTCTGATGCAAAATACTGACATCAATTACGGATCAAACAATTTACTCTTGAGCGGTCTGCATGCGCCTGCGGTACAAAATAGCGGCGAGCTGCAATCCAATGAGTACCCTAGAGTTCTTAGTTTGACAGGTGCTTACGGTAGTGCTATTGCTGCATCTCCGTTGCAGACATCTCCAACTGTCAATCAAAAATACAATAACGCTCATAACCTGAATACAAAGGAGTCGCTTAGCTTCATTTTCCCAGAAACAGTCGCAAGCGTTGAACGGATTACAACACAGAATATCTCTTCACCGACTAACAAAACGGAATTGCAAACTGATAGAACATTTAAATTAATCAAGCGAAAATTGATTCCGATCGCTTCAAAGGAATCATTCCCGTGTTGTGTGAGCTATAAAAAGAGTGCTAAGGACGTTCTGGAAGAAATGTTCGATAGGCTCGATGATAATTTGAAAAAGTTGATCTGCTTCCAAGTACACGGGATCGACGAATATAAGTTGATGGAGTAAGTTCATATTTTTTGTATTATAACATTTCGTCACATCAGCTACTTACTGGTTATTAAATATTTTTCATTTATATTTACAGTTTGTTTGACGGTCAGCTATCGAGTTGGAATGAGAGTGTCGGTTCACAGCTTCCGAGGCTTCCATTTTTATATGCCACCTGTGAACGTCTTCTTATGAGCACCACCACAATCAACAAGTTCTTCGAAGTCTACATGAATGGTGTGTAAAATGAATTCTTTTACTTGTGCTACTTCACTTCTCTAAATTTATTTGATTTTATTGTGACCTAAATCCTTCAAATATTTTTTTATGCATTCACTTAAATCTGATAAAGTATTATTGGGTACCACTACTATAAAGCATAAATGTTCTTAAAGTTAATATACTTAAAACTATCTGAACTCAAGTGCGTCTTCTATTCTAAGAATATCCCTTACGAAACATTGTAATCAAAATCTCGTATATCATTTAAGCTTTATTTTCTTTTATTGTGACTTAAATTCATTACTTCAAATATTATATATTTTGCTATCATTTCAGGACACACCGTTTTAGACAGAGCTATTTTGACATGTTCTCAGACTCCGCTGGTGGCTAGATACCTAGCTGAATGCGCTTTGAGAGCTCTACCATGTTTACCAGCATCCAAAGATAATTCCCTGGACAAGGTAATATCTCTAATGTACTTTTTATTATATTATAATGATAGTTTGGCAGGAAACTGAGTTTCTATATGCGCATAAAACCCTCTTCAACCAGAATAACAATGGATCAATGGATATGCATCTAAATATGGTATTTGTCCTGTGTTGATTCAGAAACGTTCTATGCTCGTGTTCTTTTGATGTTTAAATGGCAATTAACATAAATGTTTATTCATGAGCAAAGATATCCTTATAAGAATCGGATATCAGATATTTTTTATACCTTGAATAAACCAGGGTGCACATGTATGGAGAAAACATGCAATATTTTCTATAATTTTCATGAATGTTTTTCACATTACATTCAATAGAAAAATATTTCTGATGTTTGCTAGAAAATCATGCAACAGTGATAATCGGTATCATTATACAGTAAAACCTTAAGGCTAAACGTAAGCTGAGACGCTGGCGATACGGTGCAGGGCAGCAAAGATTTTGTATTACATGAAGAAGCATAGACCAGCGTATGCTGTAATGTAGATACGTGCAACACAAACATGTGTCTGCCCTGCTCTGCACTATGTTATAATGCCGGCACAGATTCCTGAATGCCTTTGCGAATGATAACATTGATTATGGCGACTGCTTGAATTCTAAAGAAATACTAGTCTGAAACAGATGTGTTTTGCAGCAGCATATTTTCAAAGCATCAACAAATATGCCGTATAAATACTTTGTAACTTCCATTTCTGTCCTGAAAAGCCCTTTATTGTTTTATCAATGTTTTATTTGAACATTTGAGAATGAAACCTGGAATGATTTGAACTGTCAGATTACTTAACGATACCATCTTTCTTAACACAATGTATATTCAAAACAATAATTTAGTAAATACGTTTAGTAATAGGCTGAAAACTTATATGATGATTTGACTATTACAGAGTGACTCAAATGGAAGTGGAGTGCTTCACAGATGTGTCTTGATGGGTGCTACATGTGCCGTTGCCCTCGCTGGACTTCTCTCTATCAACTCCCAAGAGCAAGTCTTCAATGTTAACCGGCTAAATGCGGACGGTAATTGAATTTCTGTTTTAATTAATTGATAATATATTTTGGATGGTGCAATAAACAATAAAAGTCATCCGTGCACTTGAATGCCTGAAGATGCCGAAAGGCGAAACTCGGGTCGTTAGTGACAAAATCTGTGTGAATGTTCATAATTCGAATGATTCAAATTTAATATTGAAATTCCATCAAGCACCTTCAGTCGAAATCTTAAATTAAAATAAAAGTCAGTTTGATAAGTCTAATGTTCGTTCTGATAATTCACCAGGGGTAGTAAGAGAGTTGCGCACACATGCAGCGGCTGATTACCCTATAAGCGAATGAGGTGTGCGCTTGGGGCCTCAAAAGTAGTTTATATTATATAACCTATATACTTTTTGTTCAGATTTTAATATATTTTAATTATTGTAAAAGAAATTTTCTTACATTATTGTTATGCGAAAAATAGGGCCTCCAAATTTTATTTCGTCACTGCACACATGAAAACATAAATCAAAACTACGATGTGCAACTCTAAGTATCTCTTTTTCACAAACTTTAAACATATATATTAATGAGTTGTGTTACGCGGACATCTTTTCTTTCACATCCGAGAGTCAGTAGATTTTTAAATATCCATAAAGTGCTGCATTAAGCACAGTTTAATTTTATTTGATCAAATTTGATCTTGGATAGTAGGATAACCTAATAAATCTACTTATCATATTTTAGGTTACTCCCCTCTGCATATTGCTTGTTCACATCATAGTACTCCAACTGTTGGAGGCCAATGCTGCTGTCAGATGACTGTGCATGTTCTTCTGGTTCATGGCCAAGCTGATCCAAACACAAAGGTTCTGTTTTTTTTTTTGTCTTTTATTCACTTGTCCAGGAAATAAATCTTCAAATTAGTGATATAGAATATATCTCTTTTAAGCTGGTAATTTATAGATAAACTATAATCCACTTAAATATAGTTTCATGCTTTTTATTCCACGCTAGAAATTTTGAAACACTTTTGAAGCAAATTCCTGTATTGCTGTCTTCTTTTGTAAAAGATTTTCAAACAATGTATTCATATAAAATTTAATTACAGGATGGAAAATCAGGCAACACAGCCTTGCACGCGGCAGTGGACAGCGGAGCGTGTGCTCCAGCTCTGGTAACATTGCTTCTGCAGCATGGAGCCAAGCCACTTTTGAGGAATTATAGGTAAATATCAAAAACATGTTTTTATATCAAGTTCACTTCAATCTCCAACATTTGATTGAGCAAGATTAATCCTCACTGAAAAAAAATGCAGCCTACACAAAATACTCTTTTTAATGATTTTAAAATTCAGTAATAGTTCCGAGAATAATGTTGCCATATGTTATGACTGCTTCTTATTTGTCAGCATGACGTGTTAAATAAGGAATGTAAGAATTTACAAATGAAATATATTGATAAATTCAACTCAATCTATAATTATTACATGGTTTATATAGATATTCTTTTGAAATGCGGCCCTCGGGTTACCTGAGGTTTGAAATATATGTTCCATTCTATTAGCATGCTACTTTATATCTCAAACCAGACTAAAGTCAAAAAGAGGCTTGAAATATAGATTTTGAAAGAATACCTTTATTATTTTCAGTGGCGCTACACCTTTAGATCACGCCCGCACTGCGAGCCGTTCTGCAAACCGCCCACAGTTCCCGAAACAAGTGATGGACATATTGAAGAAGTATAAATGACCAGTGAAAGCTTCCGGTTAACTTTTACAAGTTTAACCGACTGGGAAAATTACCAGCAGTATGGAATACAACATTCTTGAAACTGCGTCATAATTGGCAATAAGAGCTACATTAACAAGTGAATTTGTGAATTATAAACCTTACGTTTGATGCGGGCTTTACAATTATGTTTAGACACACACAAATGGTATAAAATATACCGTGCTGTTATAACATTATACCAAGAAGGAAGGATACACATAATATAATATGTTACTGTTATCATTTTGTTGTATATGTGATGATATATTAACCGACGAAGTCTTTTTGTATTCAGGTACATAAAAAAATAGAATAAAAAAGCATTACACTTTAACTGGTAGATTCAATCAATCAGTAATGAGATGAATCCCATTTAATGTTTAGATCATTTTTGAGTTTTGTCATTTGAGAGTAGCATTTTTGAATGTCCAAATAACAATTTTTTTAAGTTCAAGCATTTCTGAAAGTTAGATTGTCTGAGGATGCCTCTGAAAGAGGCGAAACATGTGTCACAGTTTGTAGCGTCTAATAATCTAAGTTATTTTATATTAACAATCTTTTTGTATATAAATATAATGGATATCTTGATGGAAGATGATATTATTTTGACACAGGTGAATCAAAAAAAAACATGATTGAAATATACTTACATATAAATCTGATTGAACGATTACTTGATTCCATGTGGGAACTAAATACTTTGAAAACAATTGTGTTTGGAAATGAATGATTGTAATAGCTTTAAAAAATTGATAGAATTATTATGTATTATATATTACAAAAGTAGTTAAGAATATTTGATTTGTTAATTGTTAAATTTTCCAGGTTTTAATTATTCAAACAGTAAAAATTAGCCAAGAAGTTACTAAATATACTGTAATTTGGGTTATATTGTAGTTTCAATGTACACTCAACTCTTTCTTTACACGGTAGATACTCTCCACTAAACACAGCGTTAAAAAAAACTGTGCAGAAAAATGATTAGTTCTCTAAATTAAAAACACTATGATATTTGAAAAAAAGCAATATTGTTGTATAGAAAATCATGTAAAAAAGGTAATAATGAAAATCAAATACATAAAATATTGTCGATGGATATGTTATTCAAGAAAAAAATAATGTTATTCATTGCTTCTTGATAACGTACTCGCACGTTTATGACGGACTGGACATAAATCGCTTTCATCGATAGAAATGCCTGAGACGCCATCTAATGATGACTATTTTTTGTTTTTATCGACGTGTGTTGCTTAATTTTCTGCTATTGAAGAAATCAGTTTTTTTTTGTTTCTTACAATTGTGTTTAAACAATGAATTCGTGTAAAAATAAAGTTTTTTTTTTTCGATTGATTTATCGATTTCTGTACAGAGGCATGGTGTTTGTGATGTCTAAAAATTCCCTCCCACCATTTCCGATTCTTAAATAACTGGGTGTAGCGAGAGCAATAAGTTAACCACTAGCCTTATCATTCTATCCCTACTACTCTCTTTGAAAAAGAGAGGTTGAGCGACTGAGTAACAAACAGTCCTCGTAGAAAAAACTTTTACTGTGATATCTCCATTAGGAGGTCATATGCTCCACATTGAGAGTGGACATGGATAACAAAAAACAGTAATCTTTCTTTCAGTGAACTTTCAAAACGTATGTATAAGAGAACCTGTAAAAAAAGGATTTGGGTGTATGTGATAAATATAATTAATGCATTGATAAATATATATTTAACAATTATAGCAATGTTGAATTCATTCAAATTTTTTATTGAATCCATCCATCTTTAAAAAAATTAGTCAAAAGCAACATTCAATATATTGGTTTCTTTTTAAAGAAGTACATATTAGAATTACAATTCGTTTTTCAAAATTTGTTTAACACTTCTTGGTTTGACTGAAAAATAATCAAAATCAATAATCGGTCTTCTTTGACATGTCTAATGAAGTCAAAAAAGAGCTGTACAGTTGCAAAAATGTGTTTTACACAAAACTTATTATGTTCACAATCATTACCTTTATAAATGTATTTAGTATACCTTAGGATAATTTTAGAGATTACTGTAATGTTAATATTTCCGTGCCATTATAAAAAATAAGTTAGTTATATAATGCAAAACCATCTTGAAATAATGTCATTTATTTGATTTTTCTGATGTGGTAATTTTATTTGTTGGTGGCTGATGGTCATTATATAAAATGTGATCTTGGCATCAAGCAAAAGTCACGACTTTAAATCTCTGTCACAAATAAAATCGTCCACAAGATGTCATATATAATTCAATAAAATACACTGTTGGGTATTCTGCAATCCGATTCGGATTTATCATTTCATTTTATCTTTTTGACAGCGAGACTTACATTTTCTGTGAAACAGAATACTGTAGCACAAACCAATCTATATATTTTGCAAATCATTTTGCATTCAACTTACCAGATTGAAAAATTAAACATACCAAATCGCATTAAACATTAAACTGACAGCATTCCACAGAAGAATATATTTTAAATCTACACTCTGCATACAGTTTCATACAATATTGATTATTTCAATTTAATATTTAAGATCTTGGGCATGGGTATTTATGATGTATATTCTCCTAGAGTTGATTTCCAGTGGCTTTGCTAAAATTCTGTCCGAATTTGATTCAATTGATGCATTGGTCTGATTATCATCGCCATGTTTAGACCAGGTACCATGCTTTATAAATCTGTTTCATTTTAATTGTTTCTAATTTACGATAGTTCAGTTTGGTTGAAATTTCTTAACATCTGTGTAACCACTGGCTATACAAATTCAGTGTTAATGAATTTTTGAATGAATTATTCTGACACTTAAATAATAAGCCTCTGTTAATATGTTAGGTTATCTGTGAATTTGCCACATCTTTTTTAAATTCCTGCACCAAATTATGAAAATATTTGATTTGCGATTTATTCCTGTATAAATTTATCCTTACTAAAACAATAATTTGATGTCTTCTTAAAATTTCAACAGCATTTTAAAATTAGCCAGAAAGTGCCTTCAGTGAAATAACTCAAAAACTATGTTATTTAACATAATGCTTTATTACAAAATAGTAGTAACGAAATGAAGTATCATTAATTGTGTAGATTTAAGTTTTTTTTACTGAAATGTTAAATTTATAAGTAAAATGGCTGTAATATAATGCTGTATTTGTATCCACTAAAAAGATGGAGCAACGGAACCGGTTCTAGTTATGATAATTGATATTGTTAAATAAAAAAACATAAACAAAAGATCTTGCCTTTATTAACAGTTTAGTAATAAGCTTGCATACTATTCCTCTTACAACCAGTTAATCATACCGGCAAAGTTGTAAGTCTTTGTCTGTTGGTCCAGCAGTCCAGTTGTAATATACATTTGAATATACAGACTTAAATATATTTCAATTTTATTGTCCTATTGGAAGATCACCTTTGAAGTTTGAAGGAATCAAAATTTAGCAAATAATAAAAGAAGAATATTGTACAAAGAAAGAGAAATCCTTTAGGGTGAGTGAAATGGTTTACAGCGAAACCTATAATTAAGAAGAAGCGTTAAGTGACTTATTTGCAAACATTCATGTAACTGATAAAATCTATTTGAATAGAATTTACAAAATATCCCAGTTGATAAAGGCATTTATTATTATACTATTCCACTGATAATTTACTGTATTTAATAAACAGTGAACCAGTGGTGTGCTTAAATAGGGATCTCTTATTTTCATAAAATTACAATACCTTATTTCAATCACGTAATCGCAAGAAGTCGCACTTAATATTAAACAAAAACTAACGTTGATGGAAAGATTTAAAGAATGACTCGATTAAAACAAGTAGCTCATATAAAAATTCGAAATGAAATAAGAAACACATTTGAAGATTCCTGTAAGTAAACCAAAATCATAGATATTCATAATAAATAATAAGTTGGTACAAAACATGGACGTTATGGTGTGCGTTAGAATAAACTCTAGTATCTAAAAACAAAATAAAAAGGAATAATTTGAAATATCTGTGTTTTTCGATTATCCACGTGAGCCTTCCCCACCATTAGTCCGCATAATCAAGAGTTTCCTGTATATTGATCTTTTCTTACTTCTATAGCTAAAAGTCATGGCTGGTGCCCTTCACACTCATGGCTGTTTTATAAAATCGTAGAAAAATTCACCGTATTTGAAATGTTTTATTCAAATTACAAATATATACAAAAAAAATAATAAAATGTGTTTTAACAAATAAATGAGTACAAATACAAGAGCATGCAAAAAACAATTTACATGAATAAATAAATCAGGCTTCACGTTTCCTATATACACTTACATGCAGGAGTGGTAAGTGGTTAATGGTCCTTCAGATTATATTTATATTACACATGGTCACAAAATCTCATTTTTTTTATCAGTTTAATGAGATAAACTTCGATATGAAATGATATAATGTTTGTTATTACAATACTTCAACGGTGTTTTTTTCTTACGTACAACGATGATATTACAGAATTATCATTCCTTATCTCATAACGATAAATGCATAAACAACAATATTAATTTAAAAATAACTATTTGTGTATAGTCATCGTCAAAGAAGAAATTTATAAAACGCAATACAATTACCCCTTAAGCGTACAGCCACACTTTTAATTTGTGTCAATGATTGATACTTTTATGATTGGTTCATTCGCCATCCTACATCAATCGCTGACCCTCTGTTCTCATAGGTCCCGTGACACCCTATCAGCAATGTTGCAACCACTGAATCTAATTGGTTTAGTATCTTGTCCAATATATAATATATTTTCATTTTTCCCAAAATAATATTTTTAGTCGTTTAGCTATATTAAATTTTGACAACATCAACCTGTAACAAATCACCACTGCATTTGTAATGTCGAGCAAAGAATAATGGATTGTTTGTAATTCGGATGAAGTCTTTATTCCATCAATGTATACAACGATATGATCCTATAAATTCACATCATGTTTTATTGTCCACAAGCTCGATGTTTCTCCGTTAATAAATATCTCTAGGAGTCGTGAAAAATTAATATTTTTTATTGATTGTGTTTTATGAAGAAATGTGTGCAAAATGTTTTCCTAATTGACACAATTCAAACTGTCTGAGAGTTAATAAGGAAACAGTTTTGATGCTACCCATGTTCAATTTACAGTACTTTCACAGTGCTGCAAGGGTCACTAAAGTAAACATTCTCATAAAAATAACATGTGAACGTTTTTCAAAAACGATACACAGAATAGATAGAGAAGATCTCTTGAGATAAAAGTGTTAAGTGTTATGACTAATTATCTATTTGAATGACAGTTGAAAACTTTTATCATTAAAAGAAAGATACATTGAACAAGTGAGTTGATAATATTAACCCTTTAGGTGCTGCGAGATATTAATATGGCGGTACCCAGTAGGTCGCAAATTTCATCGAATAATAAACAAATATATCCTTCTTTGTAAATATATTGAAAGTGTATCATAAAGGCTTACCAAATAAATATACAGTGTAACATTTGTGCCGCCATGATCATAGAAAGTTCGCAAACTTTATAATATATGTATAATACATAATTGCATATGTAACTTTAATTTTTAAGTATATAAAGTCAACGAAAATTTAAAACATTACAACTAAACTAAAGGCGAAGTTAACGTATCCCAAAATATTATATTGTCTACACGCAGTGATGCATTTCCAACCCTGCATAGCAGCCCATTTTGGTTGCCCGACGAAGCACTTTTTGAAATCAATTTCATATTGGTAATATTTATAATTTGTCATTTCTAAGTTTTTCATTATCATAGTAAGAGACGTTTTTGTGTGAGAAAATATTTTTTTTTTTTAATAATCGATCTTGGTCTAGTAATGAGTTAATGTCGAGCATGTTAATACGCTCGTGACATAGATTGGGTTAAAACGGTGATAATATTTCAAAACCAATTTTGTCCTATCCGAGTCATCATTTTTAATGCTATCATTTTATGTTATGGTCTTTGAACTGTATTAATTTTTCGTTTCATTCTTAAATTTAAATAGTGAAAATAGTTTTCGGTTTGTTGTAGACAGTGTTATATTATTAAAAACAACAAAACAATTTGCTTTTTCTATGGTATAAAGTTGTTTATAATGATATATTTTTTTTTGTGAGTTTTTAAACACTGCGAGAAGTTGTAAGTATTGATAATGTCATTATAAAATCAATTATTATCAAAAATGTAAAATAAAACTGAAATTGAACTAAATTAATTAATATAATTTATGATTTCGACTGAAGGTGCTTGGTGGAATTTCAATATTAAATTTGAATCATTCAAATAATGTACATTCACACAAGTTTTGTCACTAGCGACCCGGGTTTCGCCTTTCGGCATCTTCAGGCGTTCAAGTGCACGAATGAACTTGAACTGACGTTTAGTAAATTAATGTTTCAATTATTGTATACACAGTGTTATATCAAACAACATTAACCGAATTATATGAAGTTGTTTATAATGATGTAATTTTTGTTGTGAGTTTTTGTACTTTGAGAGAAACCGTGAGTATCAATTAGGAATTCACATTTTACAAAATTATTTAAAATCAAAACTTTGATGCAACACACGCAAGAAAGAAACACAATGATAAGCATGCATGCTAGGTTTTAATTCTTAAGTATTTAACATTTGAGCAACTTTACAAAAATCATTTCTCTCTTAGTATCATATATTGAAAACTTCACAACAAAATTAAAGATTTAGTTCTTTAAATTTATTCACTGCACAATTAAATGAACAAGAGAACAATATGACAAAATCACGGCAGCCAAAATTCTCAGTGCCGATTTCCCCACGTTCCAAATTCCCGATCACCAACTTTCTGACAGACCAACACACTAATAGATAACACGTAGTAAATTGATGGTGGGTGTGTAAATGGTAATAATCTCATGAGAAAAGAAGCAATCTTCAAATATGGTTTTATAATATTGTATATGTACATGTAATAAAGTATTATATTATTACTATAAAAAACGCATTCATAATATTTTGGTTAAAGTTAAATGAAATGGTTTGTCAGGAAATAGGTTTTCATGATGTTAACCTTGGGAAACAACCCAAATGAAACTAATATCTTAAACTATTTCTTCATGTTTTAGAACATACCGACAATGTTCTTTGGACTATGGAATCTTTTCATATCGGTCGGAGTAATTGGTGTTCTGCTATACATCTACAGCATTTGGGAGGATGGAATTTTCCGTAGAAAAGGAGTCAAGAGTTTACCTCTCAAGATTCCAATCCTGGGACACACTGCAAATGTGCTGACATTCAGGGAACATTTTATGGTATTCCTTACGAGGTTATATCAGACTTTTCCCGATCAAAAGTAAGTTTGCTTCAAATTAGTTATGTCAGTGATTGATATTGAAAGGACCGAACTAGAGTTTGCAATACTGATATAACCGCAACCAAGATCCCATTATTTTGGCTGTTTTATCTGATACCATAGTTTAACAATACTGATACTTAAGAGTTTCATGTACAATAAAGGTTTAATTTTTCAGATATGTAGGATTTCGGCAATTGACATCATCAATTTTAATGATTAGAGATATTGAACTGATGAAACAATTGACAGTAAAAGACTTTGACCATTTCCAAGATCACAGATCATTTGCAGACCCTCACAATGATCCTCTTTTTGGAAATAATCTTTTTTCCATGCAAGGTAGATGAGTTTTTTATAGTTACATTAAGTATAATGTATCCATCTACAATCATGTTGAATAGTTTTTCAAGAAATATTTTAATTTTAGAGGCTGTATGGAGTCGAAATAAGAGGCAATTTAGAGGCCTGGGTTAAAATTTAGAAAACTTTACATTTACGGACATATATGATATTCTTCATATTATTGTTAGTATATGCCTGATGTAATGATCAAGGCTGTGGAGTCAGAGTCGTGGAGTCGCGGTGTTTTGGCCGGAGTTGGAGTCATGAAAAACGAGCGGCTCGAAACATTTCATTTTTTTTTAATGATGTGTATTCAAACCACAACAGTCCATAGTGTTGACATTGCACGCTTAGCTTATTAACTCAATGGCTGCCACAGACGAGATATCTTGTAAAAGATTAAATTATATTAGTCATTTAGTTTGCAACACTATATGGGTGGATATATAATTAGCCTCATGACTTTGTCATAAAACAATGACATTCATTTTCTAATTTTCTGATTAATTTAAAGGGCAAAAATGGCGCGACATGAGAGCTACCCTCAGTCCAGCATTCACAACCTCCAAAATGAAGAACATGTTTTTATTTATAAGAGAATGTTCACAACAAACGACAAATTTCTTTATCAGAGCCATGGACGAAAAGATTAATAATGGTAGGTTTGAGTATTTTTGATGTACAAAAGAACGTCTCAAAGAATCAAAATATTTTTAGAAATGTTTTGTGGATTATCTATGTATATTCAAAACGGATTTGGGGTCTTCAGAAGGACAAATGGAAACATCAAATGCGCTATGATAACCTTAAATTTTAGTTGATACCAGTAACTATTTTTGTCGAAAATAATAATTGAATTTTATTTTGGAATGATTTTAGAATCTGCTATGAATATTATGAGTCTTTTCTCAAAAATGTTGCTAAATACCACAATTATGGCTCTATTGAAAACATGGTTCTGGTACTCAACGCATGGCTAGCTTATCATGTAAAAACACGGCTCCGGGACTCAGTGAGCTAAGATAATATTGCTAATATAAAACATTGGCACCAAAAAGAAGAAAGTGTGATATAGTTTATTATGTACATTTAAATACATTAACACATTATCTTTTCTTTTTACAGAGCGTGGTTATGTGGAATTGGAATTGAAGGACACTTTTGCGAGATACGGCACAGATGTCATAGCATCGTCTGCTTTTGGTGTCAAAGTAGATTCATTAGCAGACCCCACGAATGAGTTCTTTCAGAAGGGTAAAATGGCTGCTAACTTTTCAGGGATTCAACTACTGAAGTTTTTGGTCAATGCAGGTTTTCCGGCTATTGCTAAGGTATTCTTGAATGCAATATTATTATTGCCTCTTACATATTTGGTTGGTTTGAAATAACTATGCATCAAGTCTATCAGTATTGACACTGATGTGAAGACTTAAAGTGAAAAACCTTTTGTAAGATTTGAATTTTTTGTAAAGCCTTGTATTTCATATATAACAAACAAAATATCTGGTAAATGTGAAAGTTGTTAAAAACAATCTGTTAATGTTTTACAAGTTTAAATTCAAGTGGCGCAACTTGTAAATAATGTTCTGAGATCACATCTTATCTCTCGTACTTGAAATCAAGTCATAATGCCGCCATCCTGCTTGTTGACTGTATGACAGCACTGGCGTTTGTAATGCTGGACATTGATTCACACAGCTACACAGCAGGGTTTTAGTAGGGTTTTTTTCCCTTCTTCAAACTTAGAAATGTTTATTTTAAATGCAAAATACATATCATTAGATAAGTATATGCTTACAAAATTATTTAATTTTAGTATTTTGGTATATTTTATATTTTTTCGAAATTCGCGGAAGCTTTCGGGATTGACCAAATTTTGCTTTGGGAACGACCGGTCGATCACGATCTACTGGTTGGACACCCATGATATAATAAATAGTTGAAACAGAAAGTACATAAACTATTTATATTAAAGAAAAAGAAAGAAAAGATTCACTATTATTCTGAAAAAATTAAATGTAGAAATGAAACATGTTGACAAAATTAGCACAAACTTCTTATTTTGTCATTTTCTAAATTTTCCTCATTATGGTTAAATTGTTTAGAACGTCGAGTGTGGTTTTGTGTAAGGAGGTTTTGAATCATTGGGCACATTAAAATCTTTGTCTGAACTCATTTTTAGCTGTTACAGTCAAAAAATGCCTATCTATTTTATTAAACGAACTGTCAAAATGGGGATGATTCCCCATTATTCTAAAGGATTTCAAAACGTATCGTAAAATCTGTTTTACCCACCCACAGAAATTAAAATCTCAAAATTGATGAAATGTGGACTTGATCCATTATTATTCTGAAACACCCATGCAATATGTACATAGAAAATCGTTTAATGTAAAACAATGACAACAAAAATAGTTAATACATAACGTTGGCACGGCAACTTAAGTGACGTAAACGGCAGTGTAGAGAAGATCTAGTTTTTTGGATCGTATAACACATATACCCCTAGAAACCCTCTTCTGGAAGACCAGTTAAATTCAGATATCCAGGGCAGTCTTCATAGGATCTATATGGCGAAACCGAGAGATGCTGGCATGTTGTGTGAGGAAGCAAAGCGATTGGTTGGTGGCACAGCATCTTGGAATTTTAGCATGGTGGCCATATCCCTGTGGTCAAGAAACTGTGTACTTCAATAATATATGAATAATGTGTGTGTCAGCTGATCATAATCTAATATTGTTTTATTTTTTACTCTTCAGATTTTTGGCATTACGATAAGTAATACTGGAGTCGTAAACTTCTTCAGAACTCTTATCATCGACAGCATGATAGAAAGGGAGCAGAAGAAAATAATCCGACCAGATATGATCCATCTACTTAAGGAAGCACGGAAAGGTACTTTGAAAGATGAACCTAATAGTAAAGAAATAGTCGAAGAAGAGTTTTCCGCGACTCCAGAATTCTCGGCCGGTTATGTAAGCGGCATTAAAAGAAATTGGTCAGATGATGAAATAGCCGCCCAGGCGATGCTGTTCTTTATTGCAGGCTACGAGGGCAGTTCCACATCTCTTTGTTTTGTGATGTACGAGCTGGCATTTGCACCAGATGTCCAAGAAAGACTCCAAGAGGAAATAGATGAAGTCTGCAAGCGCTGTCCCGGTGGAGAAGTGACTTATACCGAATTGCAGTCTATGAAATACTTGGATATGGTCGTATCAGGTATTTGCAACCACTATAGGCTCCAAATTCCCAATAAATTAAATCTGAAAACCCAATTCAATATTTTAGGTTTTTTAATATCTAATTTTACGTCGACATCATGTTCTTTAGTATGGACTTCCAGTATGGACACCTTATAAATTTTGGTTTCTCAATCCATTGATGTATTTGTGCTAAAGGACGTAGATATTCATGACACTTCTAAAATCAGGTTAGCCAGAGAAATAAGTTATTTACTAGATAGAAATGAACGTCTCTGTAAATAGTAACTAAAGTAACTAAAATCATAAAGACCTAACAAAAAAGATTTAACAAAAGCTATCAGTAAAAATATTGAATGTATCTCACTTCCCAAATACATTAAACTATTACAATAAAATTTCTTTCTTCCATATAAGTTCAAAATCAACCAAAAGACAAATGCCTTAAAACTATATTTGATTATAATATTTGTATTTTAGAAACATTGAGATTATGGCCGCCAGCGCCATCCTTGGATAGAAAATGTGTGAAGCCCTACGTCTTACCGCCACCCAGCGACGCTCCTGAGGCAAAACCATATTCAGTAATAAATTTACTAACATCTTTTAAATATAATATATCAATAATTAAACAAAATTATTCTGATAAATGGACACAATTTACTTCTTACTGACAGTTTATTTTATTTATTTATTTATTTATTTAATTAACATTGCAAAAGGTTGACAAATTATAAATTTAAAACTTTTACAATGGAGAAAAAAAATAGTACAATTTAATATTAAAATCAGTAGAAAAAAAAAATGGCAAAGAAGTCAACTGAGTAAGCTCCGACGAACTCTACTTTAATACATAAAAAATAGTATTCGTCGGAACTCACCCACGTCTACGTGGAATATGTCGACATCCGAAGCAATATTGTTGAACACCGTTAAAGCTCTCCCCAGTGGCATCCCCATTGGCAGGCTGGTTCTACACCTTGGGAGAACAAACAATTCATGTCCACGATTTCTCAAAAAATAATCAGGAACATTTAGATTCACATTCTCAAGAATGGTGGAATTCTCATTTTGGCCACGTATAAGTCGAAAGAAATATATGGCCAGATACATTTCTCTTCGAACATTCAAACTATTGAAGTTAAGCATGCCTAAGAGAAAGTCAGTTGGATAAAGCCATGGGTAATATCCATACACCCTCATATAGAGAAGTCTCAAAAATTTCTTCTGAATCTTCTCCACCATAAGGGTATATTTCGAGCATCTTGGGGCCCAAACAATTGACCCACTCTCAAGTCTGCTTCGAACCAAAGCGTTGTACATTAATATTAGAACTTTAACTCCCGAAAAGACTCTGGTGGTACGGATGATAAAGCCCAACATTTGTAATGCTTTCTTGCAAGTAATCTTAATGTGATTATTGAATGTTAGTTTGCTCTCAAATTGTTCGCCAAGATCTCTGACTGATGAAATTCGCGAGAGAATTCGGCCATTCATTGAATAACGGAAAAATAACACTCGCGACCCTCTTGTAAAGGATAAAAGATTGCATTTATCAATATTGAAATCGAGTTTGTTACACCGCCCCCAATCTATTATATTATCTATATCAGACTGAAGACGATGACAATCATCTAAGGTGACAACCTTCAAAAAAAGTTTCAAATCATCAGCGAATAACAAGAACATAGAATTTTTAATAACGCTTGCTATATCATTTATGAAAATAGTGAACAGCAATGGCCCCAGGTTTGAACCCTGCGGAACACCAGAGTACGTGCAAAATGGCATTGATTCGAAAAGCCCATACGATACGTATTGTTTTCTGTTCCTAAAATAACTACCAAAAAGCCTAACAAAACCATCAGACAAACCGATCAATTGGAGTTTTTCCAAAAGAATGTCATGATCGACCCTGTCAAATGCCTTCGAGAAATCATTGTAAGAACAGTCAACTTGCAGTCCTTTATCTAACGCCGTCGACACGTAATCCGTAAACACCATCAAGTTTGTGTCGGTTGATCTTCCGACTCTGAACCCATGCTGCTCACTAATTATAAATGGTTCAATCCTTTTTAAAATCATATGATGCATAATCATCTCAAGAACCTTAGCTGGCGCTGAGAGAACAGCCACCGGTCTATAATTTTCCACTGATGATTCTGCGCCATTCTTAAAAATTGGTGTAATCTTAGATATTTTCCATATTTCAGGGAAAATGCCTGATTTCATAACGAGATTAAATATATAACACAAAGGACTTTTGATGAGGTCAATACATCCTTTTAAAAAACATGTAGGCACCCTGTCGGGACCGAGCGAGCGGGTGTTTTTAAGTTTTTTGGTAAAAAAAATCACTGTTCAAACAAAAACAAGAAATAATTATCTTTACTTTAAAGATACTTTTAATACACATTACTTAGTCCAAGTGGCAACACATCTATTAAATGTTTAATTTTCTATGTTCGATACCAACTGATTCTGTTTGAACACACTGGCTAAATTTGAGGCTACTAAATTGTTTTTAACTTTACCTTCTAGATGGCAGTAGGCGATATACTGTTTGTTCCAGTTCATTCAATACACCACAATCCAGAATTCTTCCCCAATCCGAAGAAATTTGATCCAGATAGATTTTCTTCGGAAAATGTTGCCAACATTAAACCAGGAACATATATTCCTTTTGGGTACGGACCAAGGAATTGTATAGGTATGGAATTAAATTATATTAATGTGCCCTGAGTACTTTCCCGTGATCAAGAATTTTTTTATCAGGAAAATATACTCTATTTATACACAATTTTTAAATATACCACTGAATGTTCCAAAACTCTACGAAAGATTGAAATTAAAGTTACCATGAAATAAGTTATTATCATCTTCCTGGTATATTTTATTCTACTGACTTGGGTGGGGGTGCACTTTCACACTTCATATC